>CATQJL010000163.1:0-21884 GCA_958299035.1 Cylicocyclus nassatus | reverse complement strand
CAAGCATAGGATTAATATTGGCCTTCCTCAGATCCTTGACCACACGCTGATAAGCTGTATTAGACATACGCTCGTCAAATTTACGGGAAAGCTCGGCCTGTGCAGCACTCCATTCCTGAGAATCATTCTGCATGGCCATATTATAGCCAAACTGGTCTTCCATTAGCTTACGCGAGTTCTTGAGATTGAGAGAGGCACCCCAAGAGCCATTAAGATAAGAGTCAAGATTACCGCCATTGAGGAACCAAGCTCCATCCTTACCGAACGAGCTGAGACCAGGTGCAACGGCATCCATAGCATTGGAAAGAAAACCCATAAGATGTAAATGCGGTTTTTTAGGAGATACCGCAAAACTCCATCACTAACCTATGAGAGTGTAACGCTTACAGGTGGTCAATGAGACCAGGAATAGAGTAACAACCGAGGGGACGGGTCCAAGTCTGCCCAAGGTAGGCATCAAGAATCAACTCGGGCTCATCCTGAACCGCGATTACACGCTTAAGAGGCGGATTCTCCTGAATAAAGGAAGCATTGAGCTTCGGCAACGAAGTGAACTTCTGCGCGAGATGCCAAATATCAAGAGAGCCGGTAGCATTACTACGCATCTTTCCGGTAATCAAGGAAGGATTGTACCGGTATTCAGCATAACGCTCCTGATATCCGAACACCTGATCATCAACGGCTTCGCCGGTCTCAGGATCAACAACATCAGCACCCTGGGCAAAAATCTCCTTATTGAGAACGGCCTGTTCACCGCAATTCTGCAACACGGGCCAATAGTAGTCATAACGGCCACGGCGAGACCACATGCGGTTGAGGGAAGACTGATAGTTCAGGTCACAACGGACCGAGGCAAGGCCGATAATATAACCCCACTCGGAGAAGGACTTGGTAAAGCCAGAATGAGAGACGCACTTGCCGTTTGCGGTAAGGTTGCCCTGAGGAGTATCGTCAGTAGTTCCGGAGGTCTGAGTAACAGTGGAGAAGGCAATCTGCTGAGAAGAGCCGCCAAGGTACTCGGAACGCTGAAGACGCGCATCGGGGCAGATCGTGGAGAAATGCGCACGGATGATTTCGCAGATACGGCTTCCTGTCGCACGGGCATCGGTCTCTAGGAGACGCTGAAGCTGAAAGGCCATGCGGAGACTGTTGATAGTGGCCGCCGTAGCGGTAGACAAATCAGCGTAGAGATACGGAAGGTTAGAACCAAGCTCACCCTTAGTGGCAAAGGAAGCCTTACCGGTAACGGAGGCATTTGTAGCTAGATCAAAATCCTTAGTACCATTATGCAAATTGATGGAATGCGGCTGATTATAAGCACTAACCTCACCGACAAACATAGGCTGACCAGTGCCGTAGACATCTGCACGAGAGCCGAGCGGAATCTGTACGGCTTCGCCGCGCTGAGGCCACGGAAGAGCCGAGGTAAAGTAATCGTGACGCTTGCCACGCTTCAAAAGGGTGTTCCAATTGATATTGTGGGGGTTGCCATCATCAAGGTCTTCATGATACTTGATAATAGAGTCCTGAAGATTACCATCACGATACCAATCGTCCCAAATCTTGGCATAAGCACGGAACGGGAGCGCACTAACATCAAGATTCTTGACCTTGGTAGGAATGCCAAAATAGTCGGCAAGCGAACCGGTAGCGAAACCATTACCACTATTAATCTGCGGAGTGAGATAGTCAATGCTATCATTGGGCGAGGTACGCTCACCCATCATCTTGGTAAAGTTGTTCCAAACGAGACGAGACGGCACGAAGAACCAATGAATATCCATGAACACATTGTCCATAATAGGAGTAACCACAGGCGCAGTACGCGCGAGAAAGGTCGCATCCATATGAACAGTATCGCCCGGAAGGACTTCCTGAACCTCAATAGGCACAAGGTATCCGGAATCAAAGGTAGTTTTGAGACCGTGGGACCGGTCAAAGGTAGAACGCTTCGCCGTGGTAGTAGCGGCTCGGCTAAAATCGTGGGACATAACGGACTTCATAATTAGTAATTCCTTTCAAAAACAGTAAGAGAAGAGGGATTCTTACCGACAGCGACGCAACCGGTAGTATTGATACCGAGAGTGGTGAGAGCGGCAACGAGTGCCGCCTTTAAAACTGCGATAATTACGCATTTGATTTTTTCTTTCATAGTTTTAGGTTTTGGGTTTGACTAGCGTTTTGGGTTTGTGTCAGTAACGCCTATATTAGACAAGTATATATATGGCGTTACACGGCCGAACTAGGCTCGGCCGTCCCCTTCGGGGTGACACTGTCGCGGATGCCCTTAAGGACATCCAACGTGGACTCTTCCTTATGATGAGGAGTTGCAAGGCCTAGCTTGACGCACTCTTCAACATTAGCAGGATCAAGGACAAAGCTATAATAGCTCATGGGATCATTACCGAACCTGGCGCGGACCTCTGCAGGCAGATTAAGGAAAGTATCCTTAGCGGCATTGACGCGCTCAAGAGAAGTAGCAAAGTCCTGTACAGAGGTGAAGTCGCCGTAATTCGGCTCTGGCCTATCAGGAAGCTTTCCGGTAATCTGGTAATCATGCAGAATGCAATTGATATCACACTCACGCTTGAACTCCTGACGGGTAGCGGAAGGGCCGTCACACTCGGTGACGGGATTCGGTGGACGCTTGTATATAGTAAAGAACATGGTTACTCCTTGACAACCTTAGGCGGCTGAGAGATGAACTTTCCGCTTTCATAGTTGAACCATCCGCACCAATAGATATCGCCAACATTTGCGATACCATAGAGCTTAACGCACTCCTTCCAAGCCTCTAGGGCCTTTTCATCATTAAGGCCATAGAAGGGAATAGAAAAATGCCCGACAGCATTCTTGAAAGAATACATCCGAACAAGATTAGCCGGTTCAAGACGGGCGCGGACAGCCTTTGCTACGCTCCGGTCGCTTCGCTCCTCTCCGCTATGCGCTTTTTTCTGCGCTTTTAAGGTGACGCTCTTAGGAGCTATACAATGATTGATCTTGGACATGGGTACTCCTTTACAGACGGATGCCGCCACGCATGGGAGCGGGTGCAACATTCTTGACATGGGTCTTGTTCGCGGTCGCGGCGAAGAGCCGGCGAGAACGCGCCTGATTGGGCTTGAATCGTTTCATAGTGTGGACTGTTTCCTTTCCTTATCTAGTTGATATTGAGAGTATAGCATTTTACGGAGAGAACTGTCAACAGTCCTATCTTCGGAAGCGTGTTCAATGGCATATGCCTGGCGAGAGGCACGGAGAGTTAGCCAAAAAGCAAGGTCCTGTTTACGCAACCGATCAAAGAAGTAAGCTGGAGTCGCAACTTGGACGAGATGGTTACCGGATTCTATGACAGTAATACCGGTCTCGCAAGCCTGACTGCCAAAGCAATCAAACCACGGAGCACCTATTCCACCTTGCATCTTAGAGGCAAGAAAGAACTCATCAGGAAGGCCGTCAAGGGCTGAGCTATGCGTATTAGTGAGCTTCTTGGTGACATACCGAGCGCAATACCTAGCGGCCTGAGGCGAGAAGTCTTCAACTGTATGAAAACCGAGTTTCCAACACTCTCCGACGATCTTAGAGGTATAGAGGAGATGGTTAGACTTGCTGACGCTCTGCAGAGTGATGTCGGAAGGTTTCCAACCGAAGAGAATGATATGATAGTGAGGCCGATGCGTAGTAGGACCATACTCACCGACGGCGAAGTAACGGAGTGTACCAGGTGGGACAATGTCATGATACTCCAAGTGACGGCGAAGACGCTTCATAAAGTCCTGAATATCCTTCTTAACGAGGCAGGGCCGATCATCTCCAATCTCAGGAAAGAACCTAGTGAGATTGTCATCATTATAGGTGAGCGTGAGAAAACAACAAGCTCCATTGGTCATTACGGCTTCTTTAGTGATGCGCACGGACATATCCTTACGCTTCTTGACAAGACAATTAATACACTTGCCACATGGCACAGAATGTCCTATAGCGTCCAACATAGTTTCATCTTGTCCGACACTACGAAGATACTCTCTTGCCTTATTAGGCGAGAAGGTGAGAATCGGGGAAATGATACCATCACGCTTACACGGGCCGACACCAATGAACCAGCATGAGGTGGGGTTTAAACAGTCAGACATATTACCAGGCAAAGACTAAAGTATGACCATCAGAGGGAAGAGGACGGACAACACGACGAAAACGCTTATCCGGCTCGGCTGCATACTTCTGAGTAAGATAATCCCACATGTCCTTATGGCGAACAAGGTCATGAGAAGAGGAAACATCAGACCACATATGGAGGTTATCTTGCCAAATCTGAATAACGAACTCAGTTTTAGATTTTGCCATTAGTGTACTCCTTTCACTCAAGATGCCGCAATTATACCAAAAGAATGAAAAAAAGTCCGTTGCAATTACAACGGACTAGCAAAGATTATAAAATATTTTTATTCTACGTGAAACAATGTTCTACGTGGAACAATCAGCGAAGACGAGGCATAGTCTGCATAAGGTCAATAAGTTTCTTTGCATTGTGACCACCTTTACCAGGACTAGACTTGCCATCAAAAGAACCGGAAGACTCAAGACGCTCAATAGCGGACTTCGCGCTGTTCCAAAGGTCCTCAACAGAACTACCGATATTACCGCCGAGATCCTTGACATTCTCAAGCCAATCGTTAGCCGTGTTCTGCATAGCTCGTACACCTTGTCCGACTACACCAGGCTGTTTGGTATCGGCTTCTTCGCGTCCGGCGCGCTTGTTGGCAAGATTGGTCTGCGCAACATACATCTGACTACGGGCCTGAGACTCGCGAATATTCTGCTCTGCCATAGCAGTATTAGCGGCCTTCAAACCGGTATCGGCTTCTAGGTTAGCGGCATGGGCATTGTTAACGGAAACCTCGGAGCCTAACTTGGCAATAGTACCAAAGCCACCCATCAGGGAAGCGGCACCGGAGAGGGTATTACCGAGTTCACCGCCTTTAAAGGTAGCAGGACCTGGGGAAACACTATTAGTACCAGCAGAAGGAATAGGAGCCTGGGGAGAAGAGGCCGCACCGTTGGTAATGGCAAGCATAGGATTAATATTGGCCTTCCTCAGATCCTTGACCACACGCTGATAAGCTGTATTAGACATACGCTCGTCAAATTTACGGGAAAGCTCGGCCTGTGCAGCACTCCATTCCTGAGAATCATTCTGCATGGCCATATTATAGCCAAACTGGTCTTCCATTAGCTTACGCGAGTTCTTGAGATTGAGAGAGGCACCCCAAGAGCCATTAAGATAAGAGTCAAGATTACCGCCATTGAGGAACCAAGCTCCATCCTTACCGAACGAGCTGAGACCAGGTGCAACGGCATCCATAGCATTGGAAAGAAAACCCATAAGATGTAAATGCGGTTTTTTAGGAGATACCGCAAAACTCCATCACTAACCTATGAGAGTGTAACGCTTACAGGTGGTCAATGAGACCAGGAATAGAGTAACAACCGAGGGGACGGGTCCAAGTCTGCCCAAGGTAGGCATCAAGAATCAACTCGGGCTCATCCTGAACCGCGATTACACGCTTAAGAGGCGGATTCTCCTGAATAAAGGAAGCATTGAGCTTCGGCAACGAAGTGAACTTCTGCGCGAGATGCCAAATATCAAGAGAGCCGGTAGCATTACTACGCATCTTTCCGGTAATCAAGGAAGGATTGTACCGGTATTCAGCATAACGCTCCTGATATCCGAACACCTGATCATCAACGGCTTCGCCGGTCTCAGGATCAACAACATCAGCACCCTGGGCAAAAATCTCCTTATTGAGAACGGCCTGTTCACCGCAATTCTGCAACACGGGCCAATAGTAGTCATAACGGCCACGGCGAGACCACATGCGGTTGAGGGAAGACTGATAGTTCAGGTCACAACGGACCGAGGCAAGGCCGATAATATAACCCCACTCGGAGAAGGACTTGGTAAAGCCAGAATGAGAGACGCACTTGCCGTTTGCGGTAAGGTTGCCCTGAGGAGTATCGTCAGTAGTTCCGGAGGTCTGAGTAACAGTGGAGAAGGCAATCTGCTGAGAAGAGCCGCCAAGGTACTCGGAACGCTGAAGACGCGCATCGGGGCAGATCGTGGAGAAATGCGCACGGATGATTTCGCAGATACGGCTTCCTGTCGCACGGGCATCGGTCTCTAGGAGACGCTGAAGCTGAAAGGCCATGCGGAGACTGTTGATAGTGGCCGCCGTAGCGGTAGACAAATCAGCGTAGAGATACGGAAGGTTAGAACCAAGCTCACCCTTAGTGGCAAAGGAAGCCTTACCGGTAACGGAGGCATTTGTAGCTAGATCAAAATCCTTAGTACCATTATGCAAATTGATGGAATGCGGCTGATTATAAGCACTAACCTCACCGACAAACATAGGCTGACCAGTGCCGTAGACATCTGCACGAGAGCCGAGCGGAATCTGTACGGCTTCGCCGCGCTGAGGCCACGGAAGAGCCGAGGTAAAGTAATCGTGACGCTTGCCACGCTTCAAAAGGGTGTTCCAATTGATATTGTGGGGGTTGCCATCATCAAGGTCTTCATGATACTTGATAATAGAGTCCTGAAGATTACCATCACGATACCAATCGTCCCAAATCTTGGCATAAGCACGGAACGGGAGCGCACTAACATCAAGATTCTTGACCTTGGTAGGAATGCCAAAATAGTCGGCAAGCGAACCGGTAGCGAAACCATTACCACTATTAATCTGCGGAGTGAGATAGTCAATGCTATCATTGGGCGAGGTACGCTCACCCATCATCTTGGTAAAGTTGTTCCAAACGAGACGAGACGGCACGAAGAACCAATGAATATCCATGAACACATTGTCCATAATAGGAGTAACCACAGGCGCAGTACGCGCGAGAAAGGTCGCATCCATATGAACAGTATCGCCCGGAAGGACTTCCTGAACCTCAATAGGCACAAGGTATCCGGAATCAAAGGTAGTTTTGAGACCGTGGGACCGGTCAAAGGTAGAACGCTTCGCCGTGGTAGTAGCGGCTCGGCTAAAATCGTGGGACATAACGGACTTCATAATTAGTAATTCCTTTCAAAAACAGTAAGAGAAGAGGGATTCTTACCGACAGCGACGCAACCGGTAGTATTGATACCGAGAGTGGTGAGAGCGGCAACGAGTGCCGCCTTTAAAACTGCGATAATTACGCATTTGATTTTTTCTTTCATAGTTTTAGGTTTTGGGTTTGACTAGCGTTTTGGGTTTGTGTCAGTAACGCCTATATTAGACAAGTATATATATGGCGTTACACGGCCGAACTAGGCTCGGCCGTCCCCTTCGGGGTGACACTGTCGCGGATGCCCTTAAGGACATCCAACGTGGACTCTTCCTTATGATGAGGAGTTGCAAGGCCTAGCTTGACGCACTCTTCAACATTAGCAGGATCAAGGACAAAGCTATAATAGCTCATGGGATCATTACCGAACCTGGCGCGGACCTCTGCAGGCAGATTAAGGAAAGTATCCTTAGCGGCATTGACGCGCTCAAGAGAAGTAGCAAAGTCCTGTACAGAGGTGAAGTCGCCGTAATTCGGCTCTGGCCTATCAGGAAGCTTTCCGGTAATCTGGTAATCATGCAGAATGCAATTGATATCACACTCACGCTTGAACTCCTGACGGGTAGCGGAAGGGCCGTCACACTCGGTGACGGGATTCGGTGGACGCTTGTATATAGTAAAGAACATGGTTACTCCTTGACAACCTTAGGCGGCTGAGAGATGAACTTTCCGCTTTCATAGTTGAACCATCCGCACCAATAGATATCGCCAACATTTGCGATACCATAGAGCTTAACGCACTCCTTCCAAGCCTCTAGGGCCTTTTCATCATTAAGGCCATAGAAGGGAATAGAAAAATGCCCGACAGCATTCTTGAAAGAATACATCCGAACAAGATTAGCCGGTTCAAGACGGGCGCGGACAGCCTTTGCTACGCTCCGGTCGCTTCGCTCCTCTCCGCTATGCGCTTTTTTCTGCGCTTTTAAGGTGACGCTCTTAGGAGCTATACAATGATTGATCTTGGACATGGGTACTCCTTTACAGACGGATGCCGCCACGCATGGGAGCGGGTGCAACATTCTTGACATGGGTCTTGTTCGCGGTCGCGGCGAAGAGCCGGCGAGAACGCGCCTGATTGGGCTTGAATCGTTTCATAGTGTGGACTGTTTCCTTTCCTTATCTAGTTGATATTGAGAGTATAGCATTTTACGGAGAGAACTGTCAACAGTCCTATCTTCGGAAGCGTGTTCAATGGCATATGCCTGGCGAGAGGCACGGAGAGTTAGCCAAAAAGCAAGGTCCTGTTTACGCAACCGATCAAAGAAGTAAGCTGGAGTCGCAACTTGGACGAGATGGTTACCGGATTCTATGACAGTAATACCGGTCTCGCAAGCCTGACTGCCAAAGCAATCAAACCACGGAGCACCTATTCCACCTTGCATCTTAGAGGCAAGAAAGAACTCATCAGGAAGGCCGTCAAGGGCTGAGCTATGCGTATTAGTGAGCTTCTTGGTGACATACCGAGCGCAATACCTAGCGGCCTGAGGCGAGAAGTCTTCAACTGTATGAAAACCGAGTTTCCAACACTCTCCGACGATCTTAGAGGTATAGAGGAGATGGTTAGACTTGCTGACGCTCTGCAGAGTGATGTCGGAAGGTTTCCAACCGAAGAGAATGATATGATAGTGAGGCCGATGCGTAGTAGGACCATACTCACCGACGGCGAAGTAACGGAGTGTACCAGGTGGGACAATGTCATGATACTCCAAGTGACGGCGAAGACGCTTCATAAAGTCCTGAATATCCTTCTTAACGAGGCAGGGCCGATCATCTCCAATCTCAGGAAAGAACCTAGTGAGATTGTCATCATTATAGGTGAGCGTGAGAAAACAACAAGCTCCATTGGTCATTACGGCTTCTTTAGTGATGCGCACGGACATATCCTTACGCTTCTTGACAAGACAATTAATACACTTGCCACATGGCACAGAATGTCCTATAGCGTCCAACATAGTTTCATCTTGTCCGACACTACGAAGATACTCTCTTGCCTTATTAGGCGAGAAGGTGAGAATCGGGGAAATGATACCATCACGCTTACACGGGCCGACACCAATGAACCAGCATGAGGTGGGGTTTAAACAGTCAGACATATTACCAGGCAAAGACTAAAGTATGACCATCAGAGGGAAGAGGACGGACAACACGACGAAAACGCTTATCCGGCTCGGCTGCATACTTCTGAGTAAGATAATCCCACATGTCCTTATGGCGAACAAGGTCATGAGAAGAGGAAACATCAGACCACATATGGAGGTTATCTTGCCAAATCTGAATAACGAACTCAGTTTTAGATTTTGCCATTAGTGTACTCCTTTCACTCAAGATGCCGCAATTATACCAAAAGAATGAAAAAAAGTCCGTTGCAATTACAACGGACTAGCAAAGATTATAAAATATTTTTATTCTACGTGAAACAATGTTCTACGTGGAACAATCAGCGAAGACGAGGCATAGTCTGCATAAGGTCAATAAGTTTCTTTGCATTGTGACCACCTTTACCAGGACTAGACTTGCCATCAAAAGAACCGGAAGACTCAAGACGCTCAATAGCGGACTTCGCGCTGTTCCAAAGGTCCTCAACAGAACTACCGATATTACCGCCGAGATCCTTGACATTCTCAAGCCAATCGTTAGCCGTGTTCTGCATAGCTCGTACACCTTGTCCGACTACACCAGGCTGTTTGGTATCGGCTTCTTCGCGTCCGGCGCGCTTGTTGGCAAGATTGGTCTGCGCAACATACATCTGACTACGGGCCTGAGACTCGCGAATATTCTGCTCTGCCATAGCAGTATTAGCGGCCTTCAAACCGGTATCGGCTTCTAGGTTAGCGGCATGGGCATTGTTAACGGAAACCTCGGAGCCTAACTTGGCAATAGTACCAAAGCCACCCATCAGGGAAGCGGCACCGGAGAGGGTATTACCGAGTTCACCGCCTTTAAAGGTAGCAGGACCTGGGGAAACACTATTAGTACCAGCAGAAGGAATAGGAGCCTGGGGAGAAGAGGCCGCACCGTTGGTAATGGCAAGCATAGGATTAATATTGGCCTTCCTCAGATCCTTGACCACACGCTGATAAGCTGTATTAGACATACGCTCGTCAAATTTACGGGAAAGCTCGGCCTGTGCAGCACTCCATTCCTGAGAATCATTCTGCATGGCCATATTATAGCCAAACTGGTCTTCCATTAGCTTACGCGAGTTCTTGAGATTGAGAGAGGCACCCCAAGAGCCATTAAGATAAGAGTCAAGATTACCGCCATTGAGGAACCAAGCTCCATCCTTACCGAACGAGCTGAGACCAGGTGCAACGGCATCCATAGCATTGGAAAGAAAACCCATAAGATGTAAATGCGGTTTTTTAGGAGATACCGCAAAACTCCATCACTAACCTATGAGAGTGTAACGCTTACAGGTGGTCAATGAGACCAGGAATAGAGTAACAACCGAGGGGACGGGTCCAAGTCTGCCCAAGGTAGGCATCAAGAATCAACTCGGGCTCATCCTGAACCGCGATTACACGCTTAAGAGGCGGATTCTCCTGAATAAAGGAAGCATTGAGCTTCGGCAACGAAGTGAACTTCTGCGCGAGATGCCAAATATCAAGAGAGCCGGTAGCATTACTACGCATCTTTCCGGTAATCAAGGAAGGATTGTACCGGTATTCAGCATAACGCTCCTGATATCCGAACACCTGATCATCAACGGCTTCGCCGGTCTCAGGATCAACAACATCAGCACCCTGGGCAAAAATCTCCTTATTGAGAACGGCCTGTTCACCGCAATTCTGCAACACGGGCCAATAGTAGTCATAACGGCCACGGCGAGACCACATGCGGTTGAGGGAAGACTGATAGTTCAGGTCACAACGGACCGAGGCAAGGCCGATAATATAACCCCACTCGGAGAAGGACTTGGTAAAGCCAGAATGAGAGACGCACTTGCCGTTTGCGGTAAGGTTGCCCTGAGGAGTATCGTCAGTAGTTCCGGAGGTCTGAGTAACAGTGGAGAAGGCAATCTGCTGAGAAGAGCCGCCAAGGTACTCGGAACGCTGAAGACGCGCATCGGGGCAGATCGTGGAGAAATGCGCACGGATGATTTCGCAGATACGGCTTCCTGTCGCACGGGCATCGGTCTCTAGGAGACGCTGAAGCTGAAAGGCCATGCGGAGACTGTTGATAGTGGCCGCCGTAGCGGTAGACAAATCAGCGTAGAGATACGGAAGGTTAGAACCAAGCTCACCCTTAGTGGCAAAGGAAGCCTTACCGGTAACGGAGGCATTTGTAGCTAGATCAAAATCCTTAGTACCATTATGCAAATTGATGGAATGCGGCTGATTATAAGCACTAACCTCACCGACAAACATAGGCTGACCAGTGCCGTAGACATCTGCACGAGAGCCGAGCGGAATCTGTACGGCTTCGCCGCGCTGAGGCCACGGAAGAGCCGAGGTAAAGTAATCGTGACGCTTGCCACGCTTCAAAAGGGTGTTCCAATTGATATTGTGGGGGTTGCCATCATCAAGGTCTTCATGATACTTGATAATAGAGTCCTGAAGATTACCATCACGATACCAATCGTCCCAAATCTTGGCATAAGCACGGAACGGGAGCGCACTAACATCAAGATTCTTGACCTTGGTAGGAATGCCAAAATAGTCGGCAAGCGAACCGGTAGCGAAACCATTACCACTATTAATCTGCGGAGTGAGATAGTCAATGCTATCATTGGGCGAGGTACGCTCACCCATCATCTTGGTAAAGTTGTTCCAAACGAGACGAGACGGCACGAAGAACCAATGAATATCCATGAACACATTGTCCATAATAGGAGTAACCACAGGCGCAGTACGCGCGAGAAAGGTCGCATCCATATGAACAGTATCGCCCGGAAGGACTTCCTGAACCTCAATAGGCACAAGGTATCCGGAATCAAAGGTAGTTTTGAGACCGTGGGACCGGTCAAAGGTAGAACGCTTCGCCGTGGTAGTAGCGGCTCGGCTAAAATCGTGGGACATAACGGACTTCATAATTAGTAATTCCTTTCAAAAACAGTAAGAGAAGAGGGATTCTTACCGACAGCGACGCAACCGGTAGTATTGATACCGAGAGTGGTGAGAGCGGCAACGAGTGCCGCCTTTAAAACTGCGATAATTACGCATTTGATTTTTTCTTTCATAGTTTTAGGTTTTGGGTTTGACTAGCGTTTTGGGTTTGTGTCAGTAACGCCTATATTAGACAAGTATATATATGGCGTTACACGGCCGAACTAGGCTCGGCCGTCCCCTTCGGGGTGACACTGTCGCGGATGCCCTTAAGGACATCCAACGTGGACTCTTCCTTATGATGAGGAGTTGCAAGGCCTAGCTTGACGCACTCTTCAACATTAGCAGGATCAAGGACAAAGCTATAATAGCTCATGGGATCATTACCGAACCTGGCGCGGACCTCTGCAGGCAGATTAAGGAAAGTATCCTTAGCGGCATTGACGCGCTCAAGAGAAGTAGCAAAGTCCTGTACAGAGGTGAAGTCGCCGTAATTCGGCTCTGGCCTATCAGGAAGCTTTCCGGTAATCTGGTAATCATGCAGAATGCAATTGATATCACACTCACGCTTGAACTCCTGACGGGTAGCGGAAGGGCCGTCACACTCGGTGACGGGATTCGGTGGACGCTTGTATATAGTAAAGAACATGGTTACTCCTTGACAACCTTAGGCGGCTGAGAGATGAACTTTCCGCTTTCATAGTTGAACCATCCGCACCAATAGATATCGCCAACATTTGCGATACCATAGAGCTTAACGCACTCCTTCCAAGCCTCTAGGGCCTTTTCATCATTAAGGCCATAGAAGGGAATAGAAAAATGCCCGACAGCATTCTTGAAAGAATACATCCGAACAAGATTAGCCGGTTCAAGACGGGCGCGGACAGCCTTTGCTACGCTCCGGTCGCTTCGCTCCTCTCCGCTATGCGCTTTTTTCTGCGCTTTTAAGGTGACGCTCTTAGGAGCTATACAATGATTGATCTTGGACATGGGTACTCCTTTACAGACGGATGCCGCCACGCATGGGAGCGGGTGCAACATTCTTGACATGGGTCTTGTTCGCGGTCGCGGCGAAGAGCCGGCGAGAACGCGCCTGATTGGGCTTGAATCGTTTCATAGTGTGGACTGTTTCCTTTCCTTATCTAGTTGATATTGAGAGTATAGCATTTTACGGAGAGAACTGTCAACAGTCCTATCTTCGGAAGCGTGTTCAATGGCATATGCCTGGCGAGAGGCACGGAGAGTTAGCCAAAAAGCAAGGTCCTGTTTACGCAACCGATCAAAGAAGTAAGCTGGAGTCGCAACTTGGACGAGATGGTTACCGGATTCTATGACAGTAATACCGGTCTCGCAAGCCTGACTGCCAAAGCAATCAAACCACGGAGCACCTATTCCACCTTGCATCTTAGAGGCAAGAAAGAACTCATCAGGAAGGCCGTCAAGGGCTGAGCTATGCGTATTAGTGAGCTTCTTGGTGACATACCGAGCGCAATACCTAGCGGCCTGAGGCGAGAAGTCTTCAACTGTATGAAAACCGAGTTTCCAACACTCTCCGACGATCTTAGAGGTATAGAGGAGATGGTTAGACTTGCTGACGCTCTGCAGAGTGATGTCGGAAGGTTTCCAACCGAAGAGAATGATATGATAGTGAGGCCGATGCGTAGTAGGACCATACTCACCGACGGCGAAGTAACGGAGTGTACCAGGTGGGACAATGTCATGATACTCCAAGTGACGGCGAAGACGCTTCATAAAGTCCTGAATATCCTTCTTAACGAGGCAGGGCCGATCATCTCCAATCTCAGGAAAGAACCTAGTGAGATTGTCATCATTATAGGTGAGCGTGAGAAAACAACAAGCTCCATTGGTCATTACGGCTTCTTTAGTGATGCGCACGGACATATCCTTACGCTTCTTGACAAGACAATTAATACACTTGCCACATGGCACAGAATGTCCTATAGCGTCCAACATAGTTTCATCTTGTCCGACACTACGAAGATACTCTCTTGCCTTATTAGGCGAGAAGGTGAGAATCGGGGAAATGATACCATCACGCTTACACGGGCCGACACCAATGAACCAGCATGAGGTGGGGTTTAAACAGTCAGACATATTACCAGGCAAAGACTAAAGTATGACCATCAGAGGGAAGAGGACGGACAACACGACGAAAACGCTTATCCGGCTCGGCTGCATACTTCTGAGTAAGATAATCCCACATGTCCTTATGGCGAACAAGGTCATGAGAAGAGGAAACATCAGACCACATATGGAGGTTATCTTGCCAAATCTGAATAACGAACTCAGTTTTAGATTTTGCCATTAGTGTACTCCTTTCACTCAAGATGCCGCAATTATACCAAAAGAATGAAAAAAAGTCCGTTGCAATTACAACGGACTAGCAAAGATTATAAAATATTTTTATTCTACGTGAAACAATGTTCTACGTGGAACAATCAGCGAAGACGAGGCATAGTCTGCATAAGGTCAATAAGTTTCTTTGCATTGTGACCACCTTTACCAGGACTAGACTTGCCATCAAAAGAACCGGAAGACTCAAGACGCTCAATAGCGGACTTCGCGCTGTTCCAAAGGTCCTCAACAGAACTACCGATATTACCGCCGAGATCCTTGACATTCTCAAGCCAATCGTTAGCCGTGTTCTGCATAGCTCGTACACCTTGTCCGACTACACCAGGCTGTTTGGTATCGGCTTCTTCGCGTCCGGCGCGCTTGTTGGCAAGATTGGTCTGCGCAACATACATCTGACTACGGGCCTGAGACTCGCGAATATTCTGCTCTGCCATAGCAGTATTAGCGGCCTTCAAACCGGTATCGGCTTCTAGGTTAGCGGCATGGGCATTGTTAACGGAAACCTCGGAGCCTAACTTGGCAATAGTACCAAAGCCACCCATCAGGGAAGCGGCACCGGAGAGGGTATTACCGAGTTCACCGCCTTTAAAGGTAGCAGGACCTGGGGAAACACTATTAGTACCAGCAGAAGGAATAGGAGCCTGGGGAGAAGAGGCCGCACCGTTGGTAATGGCAAGCATAGGATTAATATTGGCCTTCCTCAGATCCTTGACCACACGCTGATAAGCTGTATTAGACATACGCTCGTCAAATTTACGGGAAAGCTCGGCCTGTGCAGCACTCCATTCCTGAGAATCATTCTGCATGGCCATATTATAGCCAAACTGGTCTTCCATTAGCTTACGCGAGTTCTTGAGATTGAGAGAGGCACCCCAAGAGCCATTAAGATAAGAGTCAAGATTACCGCCATTGAGGAACCAAGCTCCATCCTTACCGAACGAGCTGAGACCAGGTGCAACGGCATCCATAGCATTGGAAAGAAAACCCATAAGATGTAAATGCGGTTTTTTAGGAGATACCGCAAAACTCCATCACTAACCTATGAGAGTGTAACGCTTACAGGTGGTCAATGAGACCAGGAATAGAGTAACAACCGAGGGGACGGGTCCAAGTCTGCCCAAGGTAGGCATCAAGAATCAACTCGGGCTCATCCTGAACCGCGATTACACGCTTAAGAGGCGGATTCTCCTGAATAAAGGAAGCATTGAGCTTCGGCAACGAAGTGAACTTCTGCGCGAGATGCCAAATATCAAGAGAGCCGGTAGCATTACTACGCATCTTTCCGGTAATCAAGGAAGGATTGTACCGGTATTCAGCATAACGCTCCTGATATCCGAACACCTGATCATCAACGGCTTCGCCGGTCTCAGGATCAACAACATCAGCACCCTGGGCAAAAATCTCCTTATTGAGAACGGCCTGTTCACCGCAATTCTGCAACACGGGCCAATAGTAGTCATAACGGCCACGGCGAGACCACATGCGGTTGAGGGAAGACTGATAGTTCAGGTCACAACGGACCGAGGCAAGGCCGATAATATAACCCCACTCGGAGAAGGACTTGGTAAAGCCAGAATGAGAGACGCACTTGCCGTTTGCGGTAAGGTTGCCCTGAGGAGTATCGTCAGTAGTTCCGGAGGTCTGAGTAACAGTGGAGAAGGCAATCTGCTGAGAAGAGCCGCCAAGGTACTCGGAACGCTGAAGACGCGCATCGGGGCAGATCGTGGAGAAATGCGCACGGATGATTTCGCAGATACGGCTTCCTGTCGCACGGGCATCGGTCTCTAGGAGACGCTGAAGCTGAAAGGCCATGCGGAGACTGTTGATAGTGGCCGCCGTAGCGGTAGACAAATCAGCGTAGAGATACGGAAGGTTAGAACCAAGCTCACCCTTAGTGGCAAAGGAAGCCTTACCGGTAACGGAGGCATTTGTAGCTAGATCAAAATCCTTAGTACCATTATGCAAATTGATGGAATGCGGCTGATTATAAGCACTAACCTCACCGACAAACATAGGCTGACCAGTGCCGTAGACATCTGCACGAGAGCCGAGCGGAATCTGTACGGCTTCGCCGCGCTGAGGCCACGGAAGAGCCGAGGTAAAGTAATCGTGACGCTTGCCACGCTTCAAAAGGGTGTTCCAATTGATATTGTGGGGGTTGCCATCATCAAGGTCTTCATGATACTTGATAATAGAGTCCTGAAGATTACCATCACGATACCAATCGTCCCAAATCTTGGCATAAGCACGGAACGGGAGCGCACTAACATCAAGATTCTTGACCTTGGTAGGAATGCCAAAATAGTCGGCAAGCGAACCGGTAGCGAAACCATTACCACTATTAATCTGCGGAGTGAGATAGTCAATGCTATCATTGGGCGAGGTACGCTCACCCATCATCTTGGTAAAGTTGTTCCAAACGAGACGAGACGGCACGAAGAACCAATGAATATCCATGAACACATTGTCCATAATAGGAGTAACCACAGGCGCAGTACGCGCGAGAAAGGTCGCATCCATATGAACAGTATCGCCCGGAAGGACTTCCTGAACCTCAATAGGCACAAGGTATCCGGAATCAAAGGTAGTTTTGAGACCGTGGGACCGGTCAAAGGTAGAACGCTTCGCCGTGGTAGTAGCGGCTCGGCTAAAATCGTGGGACATAACGGACTTCATAATTAGTAATTCCTTTCAAAAACAGTAAGAGAAGAGGGATTCTTACCGACAGCGACGCAACCGGTAGTATTGATACCGAGAGTGGTGAGAGCGGCAACGAGTGCCGCCTTTAAAACTGCGATAATTACGCATTTGATTTTTTCTTTCATAGTTTTAGGTTTTGGGTTTGACTAGCGTTTTGGGTTTGTGTCAGTAACGCCTATATTAGACAAGTATATATATGGCGTTACACGGCCGAACTAGGCTCGGCCGTCCCCTTCGGGGTGACACTGTCGCGGATGCCCTTAAGGACATCCAACGTGGACTCTTCCTTATGATGAGGAGTTGCAAGGCCTAGCTTGACGCACTCTTCAACATTAGCAGGATCAAGGACAAAGCTATAATAGCTCATGGGATCATTACCGAACCTGGCGCGGACCTCTGCAGGCAGATTAAGGAAAGTATCCTTAGCGGCATTGACGCGCTCAAGAGAAGTAGCAAAGTCCTGTACAGAGGTGAAGTCGCCGTAATTCGGCTCTGGCCTATCAGGAAGCTTTCCGGTAATCTGGTAATCATGCAGAATGCAATTGATATCACACTCACGCTTGAACTCCTGACGGGTAGCGGAAGGGCCGTCACACTCGGTGACGGGATTCGGTGGACGCTTGTATATAGTAAAGAACATGGTTACTCCTTGACAACCTTAGGCGGCTGAGAGATGAACTTTCCGCTTTCATAGTTGAACCATCCGCACCAATAGATATCGCCAACATTTGCGATACCATAGAGCTTAACGCACTCCTTCCAAGCCTCTAGGGCCTTTTCATCATTAAGGCCATAGAAGGGAATAGAAAAATGCCCGACAGCATTCTTGAAAGAATACATCCGAACAAGATTAGCCGGTTCAAGACGGGCGCGGACAGCCTTTGCTACGCTCCGGTCGCTTCGCTCCTCTCCGCTATGCGCTTTTTTCTGCGCTTTTAAGGTGACGCTCTTAGGAGCTATACAATGATTGATCTTGGACATGGGTACTCCTTTACAGACGGATGCCGCCACGCATGGGAGCGGGTGCAACATTCTTGACATGGGTCTTGTTCGCGGTCGCGGCGAAGAGCCGGCGAGAACGCGCCTGATTGGGCTTGAATCGTTTCATAGTGTGGACTGTTTCCTTTCCTTATCTAGTTGATATTGAGAGTATAGCATTTTACGGAGAGAACTGTCAACAGTCCTATCTTCGGAAGCGTGTTCAATGGCATATGCCTGGCGAGAGGCACGGAGAGTTAGCCAAAAAGCAAGGTCCTGTTTACGCAACCGATCAAAGAAGTAAGCTGGAGTCGCAACTTGGACGAGATGGTTACCGGATTCTATGACAGTAATACCGGTCTCGCAAGCCTGACTGCCAAAGCAATCAAACCACGGAGCACCTATTCCACCTTGCATCTTAGAGGCAAGAAAGAACTCATCAGGAAGGCCGTCAAGGGCTGAGCTATGCGTATTAGTGAGCTTCTTGGTGACATACCGAGCGCAATACCTAGCGGCCTGAGGCGAGAAGTCTTCAACTGTATGAAAACCGAGTTTCCAACACTCTCCGACGATCTTAGAGGTATAGAGGAGATGGTTAGACTTGCTGACGCTCTGCAGAGTGATGTCGGAAGGTTTCCAACCGAAGAGAATGATATGATAGTGAGGCCGATGCGTAGTAGGACCATACTCACCGACGGCGAAGTAACGGAGTGTACCAGGTGGGACAATGTCATGATACTCCAAGTGACGGCGAAGACGCTTCATAAAGTCCTGAATATCCTTCTTAACGAGGCAGGGCCGATCATCTCCAATCTCAGGAAAGAACCTAGTGAGATTGTCATCATTATAGGTGAGCGTGAGAAAACAACAAGCTCCATTGGTCATTACGGCTTCTTTAGTGATGCGCACGGACATATCCTTACGCTTCTTGACAAGACAATTAATACACTTGCCACATGGCACAGAATGTCCTATAGCGTCCAACATAGTTTCATCTTGTCCGACACTACGAAGATACTCTCTTGCCTTATTAGGCGAGAAGGTGAGAATCGGGGAAATGATACCATCACGCTTACACGGGCCGACACCAATGAACCAGCATGAGGTGGGGTTTAAACAGTCAGACATATTACCAGGCAAAGACTAAAGTATGACCATCAGAGGGAAGAGGACGGACAACACGACGAAAACGCTTATCCGGCTCGGCTGCATACTTCTGAGTAAGATAATCCCACATGTCCTTATGGCGAACAAGGTCATGAGAAGAGGAAACATCAGACCACATATGGAGGTTATCTTGCCAAATCTGAATAACGAACTCAGTTTTAGATTTTGCCATTAGTGTACTCCTTTCACTCAAGATGCCGCAATTATACCAAAAGAATGAAAAAAAGTCCGTTGCAATTACAACGGACTAGCAAAGATTATAAAATATTTTTATTCTACGTGAAACAATGTTCTACGTGGAACAATCAGCGAAGACGAGGCATAGTCTGCATAAGGTCAATAAGTTTCTTTGCATTGTGACCACCTTTACCAGGACTAGACTTGCCATCAAAAGAACCGGAAGACTCAAGACGCTCAATAGCGGACTTCGCGCTGTTCCAAAGGTCCTCAACAGAACTACCGATATTACCGCCGAGATCCTTGACATTCTCAAGCCAATCGTTAGCCGTGTTCTGCATAGCTCGTACACCTTGTCCGACTACACCAGGCTGTTTGGTATCGGCTTCTTCGCGTCCGGCGCGCTTGTTGGCAAGATTGGTCTGCGCAACATACATCTGACTACGGGCCTGAGACTCGCGAATATTCTGCTCTGCCATAGCAGTATTAGCGGCCTTCAAACCGGTATCGGCTTCTAGGTTAGCGGCATGGGCATTGTTAACGGAAACCTCGGAGCCTAACTTGGCAATAGTACCAAAGCCACCCATCAGGGAAGCGGCACCGGAGAGGGTATTACCGAGTTCACCGCCTTTAAAGGTAGCAGGACCTGGGGAAACACTATTAGTACCAGCAGAAGGAATAGGAGCCTGGGGAGAAGAGGCCGCACCGTTGGTAATGGCAAGCATAGGATTAATATTGGCCTTCCTCAGATCCTTGACCACACGCTGATAAGCTGTATTAGACATACGCTCGTCAAATTTACGGGAAAGCTCGGCCTGTGCAGCACTCCATTCCTGAGAATCATTCTGCATGGCCATATTATAGCCAAACTGGTCTTCCATTAGCTTACGCGAGTTCTTGAGATTGAGAGAGGCACCCCAAGAGCCATTAAGATAAGAGTCAAGATTACCGCCATTGAGGAACCAAGCTCCATCCTTACCGAACGAGCTGAGACCAGGTGCAACGGCATCCATAGCATTGGAAAGAAAACCCATAAGATGTAAATGCGGTTTTTTAGGAGATACCGCAAAACTCCATCACTAACCTATGAGAGTGTAACGCTTACAGGTGGTCAATGAGACCAGGAATAGAGTAACAACCGAGGGGACGGGTCCAAGTCTGCCCAAGGTAGGCATCAAGAATCAACTCGGGCTCATCCTGAACCGCGATTACACGCTTAAGAGGCGGATTCTCCTGAATAAAGGAAGCATTGAGCTTCGGCAACGAAGTGAACTTCTGCGCGAGATGCCAAATATCAAGAGAGCCGGTAGCATTACTACGCATCTTTCCGGTAATCAAGGAAGGATTGTACCGGTATTCAGCATAACGCTCCTGATATCCGAACACCTGATCATCAACGGCTTCGCCGGTCTCAGGATCAACAACATCAGCACCCTGGGCAAAAATCTCCTTATTGAGAACGGCCTGTTCACCGCAATTCTGCAACACGGGCCAATAGTAGTCATAACGGCCACGGCGAGACCACATGCGGTTGAGGGAAGACTGATAGTTCAGGTCACAACGGACCGAGGCAAGGCCGATAATATAACCCCACTCGGAGAAGGACTTGGTAAAGCCAGAATGAGAGACGCACTTGCCGTTTGCGGTAAGGTTGCCCTGAGGAGTATCGTCAGTAGTTCCGGAGGTCTGAGTAACAGTGGAGAAGGCAATCTGCTGAGAAGAGCCGCCAAGGTACTCGGAACGCTGAAGACGCGCATCGGGGCAGATCGTGGAGAAATGCGCACGGATGATTTCGCAGATACGGCTTCCTGTCGCACGGGCATCGGTCTCTAGGAGACGCTGAAGCTGAAAGGCCATGCGGAGACTGTTGATAGTGGCCGCCGTAGCGGTAGACAAATCAGCGTAGAGATACGGAAGGTTAGAACCAAGCTCACCCTTAGTGGCAAAGGAAGCCTTACCGGTAACGGAGGCATTTGTAGCTAGATCAAAATCCTTAGTACCATTATGCAAATTGATGGAATGCGGCTGATTATAAGCACTAACCTCACCGACAAACATAGGCTGACCAGTGCCGTAGACATCTGCACGAGAGCCGAGCGGAATCTGTACGGCTTCGCCGCGCTGAGGCCACGGAAGAGCCGAGGTAAAGTAATCGTGACGCTTGCCACGCTTCAAAAGGGTGTTCCAATTGATATTGTGGGGGTTGCCATCATCAAGGTCTTCATGATACTTGATAATAGAGTCCTGAAGATTACCATCACGATACCAATCGTCCCAAATCTTGGCATAAGCACGGAACGGGAGCGCACTAACATCAAGATTCTTGACCTTGGT
>CATQJL010000162.1:0-21894 GCA_958299035.1 Cylicocyclus nassatus | reverse complement strand
AAGCAGTGGTATCAACGCAGAGTACTTTTTAATTCCTATTGTTATTACAATATAAGGAATATAAAATAATGGTATTAACCACAATAATAATTCATAATGTGTATGACAATAATATTTACAATCATTAACATCTTGTATAAACAATATCAAAAATAAAATATCAGTAATTACACCTAACACAATACTTAATCTTTTTATTCCTTTTGTTTTTCCTGTATTTAATAAAAGAAAAGGTTTTACTTTATTTTTATGTTTGAAAATAATTTTAATAGTATTAACTAATAACTTGATAATACAACCCCATAGGAATAACCCATAAAAAACATAAACATAACTATATATAACATCTATAATATTAAAATGTTCTTTTAATCCATTTGTTTTATCATATAAAACACCAAAACCACCCAAAACAACCATCCAATACAGAAAGTGTCTTAATCCTTTATGTTTAATATATGATACTATGAGAATATTTTTTAATGTATTTTTCATAGTTATTTCCTTTCCCATTTAATGTAATTAAATTATATATAAAAAATTACATTAAATCAAGGAAATTAACTTTGAAATAAATAATTTTGTGTTTAGGTATAAACAAAGGTGTTTAATATGAAGTATGAAATATTAAAAAAGATTGATATTATTGACTCTTACATCAATAATATCACTTCTTTTGTTGATGGGGTTGAAGATATTTCTTTCATAGAATATCTATATTATAGAAAAAAGAAATTATTAAAATTATTATCTACCTTAAATTAGTTCCCAACTTCACTAAAATAATATGTCCCATAGTATCTAAATATTGTTGATACATACCTTTTATCCATTGAAAAGAAAATACAGAGTTCTCTACCATTGGTATTATAAACTTCTATACCACCATTTCTCATATATGAACCTTTTAAGTTATGTTTCAATAATTCCATATAGTGAAAATCAAGTATCATATTATTCCTTTATAATCCAACTCCATAATTTTGAATTGAACCTTTGATATTTGGTCTATAATATTTTGTAATTTATTAGACATCCAATCTATTGGGTAGTCATTTTCATCCATAATTTCCTTAAGTCCTGTTTTGATACTAAATAATGAGTCCTTAAGTTCCTCTAATGTGGAATATCTAACTTTAGAAATATAATTATTTTCATATAATCTAAAATATGATTGACTTTTACCCATAACAATCCCCATTTCATTGGTATTTTTAATAATTCCAATTCTTCTTAATACCTTAAATGTTTCAATAATTACTTGTTTGGTTTCACTAATAACCTCATTTTTTTTGACCTGAAGTTTTTGTTGTCTTTCTAATCTCTGTTTTTCCAACTCCTTTAACTTCTCTTGGTTGATTTGATTATCAATTTCCACCACTTCCTTATTACATTCTGTGGGGTCATTATATGTAGAGTTAATTTCTTTTCTATGGTCTTTAATATCTTTCTTTTTATTCTTTAATTGTTGGATTCTTAAGTTGATAAATGACATTCATTCTCCTTTGGTTGAGTGGTTAAAATCTGGTTATTTCTTAAGTCATTATGGGTGTAGAACTTGGAACACTCCTCTTTTAACATATATTTTAACTTGGATTCATAATCTAACTCTGTAATTTTTTGAATATTATAATCTTGTAGGTTAATATCTGGGTTGTATTTCTGTTTTAATCTCTCCATCACATACCTTACAAAGTCATAGACATCTTCTCCTTTAGATTGAAGTAATATATGTAAATGAGGTGTAATTTGTTTCTTTTCTGGGTTTCCAAACTCCACTACAAACATTTGATTAAATTGTTGTGATAGTTTTTTATAAAAGTTCTTTCCTAACTTTTTCCTATAAAACTTTGATACACTATCTTTATATGTTTTGAATAATAACTCATCATTTACATTTATCTTATGTGGGTTAATTGATATAAAGTAATCAGGTATAAAGTATTCTTTGATTGATTCATCTAATTGGATGACTGGTTGATTATGTATTGTTATCTGTTTCATTTTCTTACTCCTTTTAATAAAAGTTTTAACAATGTTTTTAAGTAATAATTGTTATAGAGGAATTGATAACTCATTTCCCCTATAACCCCATTTATATAATCTCAATTTATGGACAAAATCCTAATGACATATTCATTGAATATTAGGTCATTGACCCCATTACTAATAAATCTCATCAATTTTATAAATGTTGTATGGTTTCCCATAAATTTATTTATTAAACATTTCTGTTTATATTGGATTATATAAAAATTAGTCATATTATGATTTGGACTTAATCCAACTTTCTAACCATTCTTTAGTATTCATTTGGTCCTCCTTTGTATTTTTAATTCAAGTGAATTATACTATTTGATGAGGTCCAAATTCAAAAATAATATTTTTTGTATTGAAAATAATATTATTGACAAACATAACCCCTTAAAAGAGGGTCATACAGAGGTTTTTAATTGAAATAGGTAATTTGACTCATAAAAATCATTGTTGAGTGTCTATGACCCATTAAAACCACTCCTACACCATAATTTGAATAGATTATTGATTAAATCTATGATTAAAATGATTAAAGGACCAAACACTAACTGAAATATGGGTGTTCTAATGGGTATCTCATCAAATCTTCTAATTCACTTTCATTTTTTGGAATTAAAAATTACATTAAAGTTATTTTTAATGATTTTTTTGTCAATTTAGAATAATTTAGAATAACATTAAAGTTATTTTTAATAATTTTTAATTCCAAAAAATGACTCAATTACTTTTCACTCCACTAATTTTAACAACCAAAATAACCCATCTCATCAAATAACCAATATCATCTCATCAAATAGTATAAATTAAATCACTAATCCTCATTATATTCACTACCATCAATGAGGGGTGTAGTGTCTTTCTTACTATAACTTCTAAACTTCTTTTTCTTTCTTTGTATATGGTTCTGTTCTACTAACCATTTACTTGGGGTAATCTCTATGAAGTAATCTTTTACCTTATTACCATCCTTTATTGGTGTCATATCACATTTATTGATTATACCTTTTGATTGTAATTCTTTAATACCTTGTTTGAATCCTCTTAATGTGTTGTTTCTATCTTGTGATGAAATTGACTGATAACCACAATTTAAGAGTAAAGTATATAATGATTTGTTGTGATAACAAATACTATAATCATTTGTTGAGAAAATATCACTTAATACAAGTTTCTTATATATAAACTTTCCTATTGGATTCTTTAACTCAATATACTTTGGAAAATTGATTAGTTTGATTCTACCTTTAAGTAGTTCTTCACTAAAAGAGGAATTAAACTCAATATAGGTTAAAATATCATTCTGTTTTGAATATCTTTCATCCTTAATGACATATTGAGAGATAATAGTTTCACAATTCCACTCTATCTCATTATAACCTTTGGAGTTAATGGGGTATATTGATAATTGGGTTTCTTTTAATCTTTGGATTGATGACTTAATTTCTTCATATCTAATCTTACCTTTCATCAGTTGATGAATATGATTGATACTAACCTTGATTCTTACTCTCCCATTATGGACTTCTCTTTGGGTATCTTCTCTTGTTCCAATATAAAGTAATGTATCTAAAACATCTTGGTCTATTGAACCTAAAAAAGAATCATCATCCTTACTAATTCTTGTTTTTCTTAACTTTAATTTGTATAAGTTCTTTTTGTAAATAAAGTTTCTTTCAATCTCATAGAGGTCTGGTTTATTATGTCCAAAGTAAAAACAAGGTAAAGAACATAAGAACTCATAGACATTTCCATAATCCTCTTTGTCTTTTGGAACAACTAACTCATCCCATCCAAATAACTCTAATTGATTTGAAGTCATTTCCACCTACTTAAATTGAAATAAGATTTTATCTCTAATATATGATGATATTGACTTTTTACCACATACTTTGTTAATAAGGACCATCTCATCATTTGTAAAGTATAAAACTACCTTATTATTTCTTTTATATTCATCTTCAAGGGTAGGTCTTCCAACCTTTTTACCATTCTTGGTTTTTTTTACTGGTTTAGAAGATTTGATGATTTGGTCTTTACTTTCTGTATCTACAACTTGTGTTAAATCCATTATTTTTTACTCCTTTTAATAATTAAATCTACTATATCATCTAATTGTGATAATAACAACTTTGTATATTGATTCATTACTGGTAAATGTTCTAATTCTTCTTGTAGGGTCTTACCCTCATCAAATAAATTAGACACTAACTTACTTTCTCTTATTTCATAGGTTGGGTAATCCAATTTTTTACCTTTAAGGAAAGTTTTAATTTCATTAAAGTCATTCTTGGTTTTAGATATAACTTGAATAATATTCTTATTGATTTTCTCTACTTCTCTAACTGATGGAATATGTGAATTAAGACACATCACACTTGGAATGGTTGGAATAATAACTAAATCACTATTCTTAATAACATTATAAAGTTGATTTGATATATACCCACCCATATCATAGATAATATTATCATTCACAATGGGTATATCTTTATCACTGGTTATTTTTAATAATTGTTTATCTGGTATTCTACTTAAATCTGTATAAACATCATTTGTGATAATACCCCATTGTTTTTTGGTTTTCTTCTCTAAAAGTTCCCAAATACAAACACTTAATGAACTTTTACCTACACCACCTTTACTACTCCATATTGTAATTCTCATAATAAAAAACTCCTTTAATGTAATTTTTTATATATAAAAAATATACAACAAAGGAGTTTATAAAGTCAATAGGTAAAATTAACTATTTTTCTTTTTTCTCAATGAAGAATAATCTCTTGTTTTGATTTTTAAGAACTTCTTATCAGTTTTAATAAAGTTCTCAATCATACTATCTAATTCCCCATCTTCAACTGACCTAATAACTTCTTCAATATTTTCTCTATCTGTCATAGATACATCATATCTAACACCACAAATAGTTAATGTTCCATATCTTACAGGAATAATAGAACCATTTGGTGTTGTTTGAATTAAAGTTGATTGATAACTTTTTCTTTTATTTGTTCTTTTATTTAATGATTTGATATTATCAATTTGTTGTTCTGTTAAAGATGAAAGTTTATCATACTTTTTTAATTCTGTATGTAATCTATTCAAAACTTTTGTTTTAACTGAATCAAAAGAGAATGTATCTTCCTTTGTTTCTTTCATTTGGATTATTTCATCCAATGATACTACTTCTACCATATTAAAATCCTTTCTGTTGGGGGTTATGGTGGGTGGTGTTATACACCAAAACCACCCAAAAGTCAAGGATTAAGTCAATTTGATGGTATTAACCACATTTTTTAAGTGGTTGTCATTCTTATTATAATAAAGTGTAGTTGTTTGGATGAAGTTATGACCCATCAATTCTTTTACTGAAGTAATATCTACACCTTTTGTTAAAAGGTTGGTACAAAATGTTCTTCTTCCTAAATGGGTAGAACAATTTTCAATACCTAAATCAGTATAGATTTTATGGAATAAGTTAGTTAAAGAGTTCTTGGAATATGGTTTCATTGTCTTTTGACTAATGAAAAGGTATTGTTCTTTATTATCTAAATCCCAATCCTTAAGATATTCTTTAATATTTTTCTTCATATCATCACTAACATAATATAATTTTTCTTTTTGACCTTTGATTTTCTCTCCAGTTAATGAAATAATGTCCTTAACTTCATTATTAGAAGTCAATACATCCTTTAATTGAAGTTTATACCAACTACATAATCTTAAACCTGAATAAGAAAATTGGAACATTAACTTAATTTGTTTTCCATTTCTCAATGTAGAAATGTAATTAAAGATTGTTTTTAATTTCTTATCTGTAATAATTTCTCTGTTTTCCATAATATTGACCTTTCTGTTAATATGTGTTTTTATTCAATAACTATATAATAACACACATTTTATCTTTTGTCAATACCCTTTACTCATTTTTTTATACTGATTTTATTGAATTATCTCAAATAATATGTGTTTATATCTATTTTCACACATTATAATCTTTAATACACTTAATAATATTTTCTCTTACATATTGAATGACAGGTTTATCACTTAATGACTCATCATAATCAATTTTTAACATTGTATTTTTAACTATACATTGTTGTAGGTCTGTATTATCTACTGGTAAATAGAATGATATTTCTTTCATTCCTTTGATATATTCATCTACTCTTTTGGTGTTGGTTAAAAAATGTCTTATTTTATTTTCTGTTAAACCACTTAATATGTTAGGATTTTTGACTAATTGGTAATATTCCTTAAATGTCATTTGTTGAATATCAAACTCATCATCATAAATGGTTAAATCTTCTCCATATACTGAAGTTGTTAAACATAAAATTGATAAAATAGATAATAATTTTTTCATTATTTCTCTCCCAATTCTTTTTTGGACCTTTCTTCACACATTTTAATCATATCTTTAATTAAATCATTTTGTCTATATGATGAACTCATTTCTAATTGAACTAAAAAACTCATAGTTTCATCATAATTACCACCTTTTAGATTTTTAATGTGTTTAACATAAATCTCTTTACCATAAACTTGTCTTAATACCTTATTAGAACACCAACAACTAATTTTATCAGTTGTTCTATCACAGAACTCTTTTAAGAACTTGTCCATTGACTTATCTGTGAATTGATACTGATATATTCCAATAGAACAAAGTAAAACAACCACCAATACACCACACATTAAAAGAATCTTCTTTAATAAGGTATTATTTTTCTTTTTCATTTTTGATTTTTCCTTTCCAAACAATTAAAAATATATTTTTTAACTTCATCTACAATTAACTCATTACCTGATAATATATCATTTTGAAATTGTTTCATCAAGTTTTCTTTTGTTTTAATAATACATTCTTTTTCTGTTCCATTTATAGAATATTCTTCTAAAACAAAGTCAATGATACCATCTACATAACCTTTGGTTTTTTGGTAGTTAATATCAAACTCATCACTTAATATAATAGGGTTATTCATCTTATCAAACCCAAAGAAATGTTTAACTTTCATATCTTTTGGATTGATAACTTCATTAAATACAATTTCTTTATCTAAATTATCAAATACACTACTCTTACCAAATACATTTGGTGTTATTCCTAATAATAATAAAAGTAGTAATAATTTTTTCATCTCATCAAATAGTATAAATTAACTTTTTTATTTTATTGGTGTTTCAAACCCTTTTTTAATCCATAATACAATTTTAATTCCTATTGTTATTACAATATAAGGAATATAAAATAATGGTATTAACCACAATAATAATTCATAATGTGTATGACAATAATATTTACAATCATTAACATCTTGTATAAACAATATCAAAAATAAAATATCAGTAATTACACCTAACACAATACTTAATCTTTTTATTCCTTTTGTTTTTCCTGTATTTAATAAAAGAAAAGGTTTTACTTTATTTTTATGTTTGAAAATAATTTTAATAGTATTAACTAATAACTTGATAATACAACCCCATAGGAATAACCCATAAAAAACATAAACATAACTATATATAACATCTATAATATTAAAATGTTCTTTTAATCCATTTGTTTTATCATATAAAACACCAAAACCACCCAAAACAACCATCCAATACAGAAAGTGTCTTAATCCTTTATGTTTAATATATGATACTATGAGAATATTTTTTAATGTATTTTTCATAGTTATTTCCTTTCCCATTTAATGTAATTAAATTATATATAAAAAATTACATTAAATCAAGGAAATTAACTTTGAAATAAATAATTTTGTGTTTAGGTATAAACAAAGGTGTTTAATATGAAGTATGAAATATTAAAAAAGATTGATATTATTGACTCTTACATCAATAATATCACTTCTTTTGTTGATGGGGTTGAAGATATTTCTTTCATAGAATATCTATATTATAGAAAAAAGAAATTATTAAAATTATTATCTACCTTAAATTAGTTCCCAACTTCACTAAAATAATATGTCCCATAGTATCTAAATATTGTTGATACATACCTTTTATCCATTGAAAAGAAAATACAGAGTTCTCTACCATTGGTATTATAAACTTCTATACCACCATTTCTCATATATGAACCTTTTAAGTTATGTTTCAATAATTCCATATAGTGAAAATCAAGTATCATATTATTCCTTTATAATCCAACTCCATAATTTTGAATTGAACCTTTGATATTTGGTCTATAATATTTTGTAATTTATTAGACATCCAATCTATTGGGTAGTCATTTTCATCCATAATTTCCTTAAGTCCTGTTTTGATACTAAATAATGAGTCCTTAAGTTCCTCTAATGTGGAATATCTAACTTTAGAAATATAATTATTTTCATATAATCTAAAATATGATTGACTTTTACCCATAACAATCCCCATTTCATTGGTATTTTTAATAATTCCAATTCTTCTTAATACCTTAAATGTTTCAATAATTACTTGTTTGGTTTCACTAATAACCTCATTTTTTTTGACCTGAAGTTTTTGTTGTCTTTCTAATCTCTGTTTTTCCAACTCCTTTAACTTCTCTTGGTTGATTTGATTATCAATTTCCACCACTTCCTTATTACATTCTGTGGGGTCATTATATGTAGAGTTAATTTCTTTTCTATGGTCTTTAATATCTTTCTTTTTATTCTTTAATTGTTGGATTCTTAAGTTGATAAATGACATTCATTCTCCTTTGGTTGAGTGGTTAAAATCTGGTTATTTCTTAAGTCATTATGGGTGTAGAACTTGGAACACTCCTCTTTTAACATATATTTTAACTTGGATTCATAATCTAACTCTGTAATTTTTTGAATATTATAATCTTGTAGGTTAATATCTGGGTTGTATTTCTGTTTTAATCTCTCCATCACATACCTTACAAAGTCATAGACATCTTCTCCTTTAGATTGAAGTAATATATGTAAATGAGGTGTAATTTGTTTCTTTTCTGGGTTTCCAAACTCCACTACAAACATTTGATTAAATTGTTGTGATAGTTTTTTATAAAAGTTCTTTCCTAACTTTTTCCTATAAAACTTTGATACACTATCTTTATATGTTTTGAATAATAACTCATCATTTACATTTATCTTATGTGGGTTAATTGATATAAAGTAATCAGGTATAAAGTATTCTTTGATTGATTCATCTAATTGGATGACTGGTTGATTATGTATTGTTATCTGTTTCATTTTCTTACTCCTTTTAATAAAAGTTTTAACAATGTTTTTAAGTAATAATTGTTATAGAGGAATTGATAACTCATTTCCCCTATAACCCCATTTATATAATCTCAATTTATGGACAAAATCCTAATGACATATTCATTGAATATTAGGTCATTGACCCCATTACTAATAAATCTCATCAATTTTATAAATGTTGTATGGTTTCCCATAAATTTATTTATTAAACATTTCTGTTTATATTGGATTATATAAAAATTAGTCATATTATGATTTGGACTTAATCCAACTTTCTAACCATTCTTTAGTATTCATTTGGTCCTCCTTTGTATTTTTAATTCAAGTGAATTATACTATTTGATGAGGTCCAAATTCAAAAATAATATTTTTTGTATTGAAAATAATATTATTGACAAACATAACCCCTTAAAAGAGGGTCATACAGAGGTTTTTAATTGAAATAGGTAATTTGACTCATAAAAATCATTGTTGAGTGTCTATGACCCATTAAAACCACTCCTACACCATAATTTGAATAGATTATTGATTAAATCTATGATTAAAATGATTAAAGGACCAAACACTAACTGAAATATGGGTGTTCTAATGGGTATCTCATCAAATCTTCTAATTCACTTTCATTTTTTGGAATTAAAAATTACATTAAAGTTATTTTTAATGATTTTTTTGTCAATTTAGAATAATTTAGAATAACATTAAAGTTATTTTTAATAATTTTTAATTCCAAAAAATGACTCAATTACTTTTCACTCCACTAATTTTAACAACCAAAATAACCCATCTCATCAAATAACCAATATCATCTCATCAAATAGTATAAATTAAATCACTAATCCTCATTATATTCACTACCATCAATGAGGGGTGTAGTGTCTTTCTTACTATAACTTCTAAACTTCTTTTTCTTTCTTTGTATATGGTTCTGTTCTACTAACCATTTACTTGGGGTAATCTCTATGAAGTAATCTTTTACCTTATTACCATCCTTTATTGGTGTCATATCACATTTATTGATTATACCTTTTGATTGTAATTCTTTAATACCTTGTTTGAATCCTCTTAATGTGTTGTTTCTATCTTGTGATGAAATTGACTGATAACCACAATTTAAGAGTAAAGTATATAATGATTTGTTGTGATAACAAATACTATAATCATTTGTTGAGAAAATATCACTTAATACAAGTTTCTTATATATAAACTTTCCTATTGGATTCTTTAACTCAATATACTTTGGAAAATTGATTAGTTTGATTCTACCTTTAAGTAGTTCTTCACTAAAAGAGGAATTAAACTCAATATAGGTTAAAATATCATTCTGTTTTGAATATCTTTCATCCTTAATGACATATTGAGAGATAATAGTTTCACAATTCCACTCTATCTCATTATAACCTTTGGAGTTAATGGGGTATATTGATAATTGGGTTTCTTTTAATCTTTGGATTGATGACTTAATTTCTTCATATCTAATCTTACCTTTCATCAGTTGATGAATATGATTGATACTAACCTTGATTCTTACTCTCCCATTATGGACTTCTCTTTGGGTATCTTCTCTTGTTCCAATATAAAGTAATGTATCTAAAACATCTTGGTCTATTGAACCTAAAAAAGAATCATCATCCTTACTAATTCTTGTTTTTCTTAACTTTAATTTGTATAAGTTCTTTTTGTAAATAAAGTTTCTTTCAATCTCATAGAGGTCTGGTTTATTATGTCCAAAGTAAAAACAAGGTAAAGAACATAAGAACTCATAGACATTTCCATAATCCTCTTTGTCTTTTGGAACAACTAACTCATCCCATCCAAATAACTCTAATTGATTTGAAGTCATTTCCACCTACTTAAATTGAAATAAGATTTTATCTCTAATATATGATGATATTGACTTTTTACCACATACTTTGTTAATAAGGACCATCTCATCATTTGTAAAGTATAAAACTACCTTATTATTTCTTTTATATTCATCTTCAAGGGTAGGTCTTCCAACCTTTTTACCATTCTTGGTTTTTTTTACTGGTTTAGAAGATTTGATGATTTGGTCTTTACTTTCTGTATCTACAACTTGTGTTAAATCCATTATTTTTTACTCCTTTTAATAATTAAATCTACTATATCATCTAATTGTGATAATAACAACTTTGTATATTGATTCATTACTGGTAAATGTTCTAATTCTTCTTGTAGGGTCTTACCCTCATCAAATAAATTAGACACTAACTTACTTTCTCTTATTTCATAGGTTGGGTAATCCAATTTTTTACCTTTAAGGAAAGTTTTAATTTCATTAAAGTCATTCTTGGTTTTAGATATAACTTGAATAATATTCTTATTGATTTTCTCTACTTCTCTAACTGATGGAATATGTGAATTAAGACACATCACACTTGGAATGGTTGGAATAATAACTAAATCACTATTCTTAATAACATTATAAAGTTGATTTGATATATACCCACCCATATCATAGATAATATTATCATTCACAATGGGTATATCTTTATCACTGGTTATTTTTAATAATTGTTTATCTGGTATTCTACTTAAATCTGTATAAACATCATTTGTGATAATACCCCATTGTTTTTTGGTTTTCTTCTCTAAAAGTTCCCAAATACAAACACTTAATGAACTTTTACCTACACCACCTTTACTACTCCATATTGTAATTCTCATAATAAAAAACTCCTTTAATGTAATTTTTTATATATAAAAAATATACAACAAAGGAGTTTATAAAGTCAATAGGTAAAATTAACTATTTTTCTTTTTTCTCAATGAAGAATAATCTCTTGTTTTGATTTTTAAGAACTTCTTATCAGTTTTAATAAAGTTCTCAATCATACTATCTAATTCCCCATCTTCAACTGACCTAATAACTTCTTCAATATTTTCTCTATCTGTCATAGATACATCATATCTAACACCACAAATAGTTAATGTTCCATATCTTACAGGAATAATAGAACCATTTGGTGTTGTTTGAATTAAAGTTGATTGATAACTTTTTCTTTTATTTGTTCTTTTATTTAATGATTTGATATTATCAATTTGTTGTTCTGTTAAAGATGAAAGTTTATCATACTTTTTTAATTCTGTATGTAATCTATTCAAAACTTTTGTTTTAACTGAATCAAAAGAGAATGTATCTTCCTTTGTTTCTTTCATTTGGATTATTTCATCCAATGATACTACTTCTACCATATTAAAATCCTTTCTGTTGGGGGTTATGGTGGGTGGTGTTATACACCAAAACCACCCAAAAGTCAAGGATTAAGTCAATTTGATGGTATTAACCACATTTTTTAAGTGGTTGTCATTCTTATTATAATAAAGTGTAGTTGTTTGGATGAAGTTATGACCCATCAATTCTTTTACTGAAGTAATATCTACACCTTTTGTTAAAAGGTTGGTACAAAATGTTCTTCTTCCTAAATGGGTAGAACAATTTTCAATACCTAAATCAGTATAGATTTTATGGAATAAGTTAGTTAAAGAGTTCTTGGAATATGGTTTCATTGTCTTTTGACTAATGAAAAGGTATTGTTCTTTATTATCTAAATCCCAATCCTTAAGATATTCTTTAATATTTTTCTTCATATCATCACTAACATAATATAATTTTTCTTTTTGACCTTTGATTTTCTCTCCAGTTAATGAAATAATGTCCTTAACTTCATTATTAGAAGTCAATACATCCTTTAATTGAAGTTTATACCAACTACATAATCTTAAACCTGAATAAGAAAATTGGAACATTAACTTAATTTGTTTTCCATTTCTCAATGTAGAAATGTAATTAAAGATTGTTTTTAATTTCTTATCTGTAATAATTTCTCTGTTTTCCATAATATTGACCTTTCTGTTAATATGTGTTTTTATTCAATAACTATATAATAACACACATTTTATCTTTTGTCAATACCCTTTACTCATTTTTTTATACTGATTTTATTGAATTATCTCAAATAATATGTGTTTATATCTATTTTCACACATTATAATCTTTAATACACTTAATAATATTTTCTCTTACATATTGAATGACAGGTTTATCACTTAATGACTCATCATAATCAATTTTTAACATTGTATTTTTAACTATACATTGTTGTAGGTCTGTATTATCTACTGGTAAATAGAATGATATTTCTTTCATTCCTTTGATATATTCATCTACTCTTTTGGTGTTGGTTAAAAAATGTCTTATTTTATTTTCTGTTAAACCACTTAATATGTTAGGATTTTTGACTAATTGGTAATATTCCTTAAATGTCATTTGTTGAATATCAAACTCATCATCATAAATGGTTAAATCTTCTCCATATACTGAAGTTGTTAAACATAAAATTGATAAAATAGATAATAATTTTTTCATTATTTCTCTCCCAATTCTTTTTTGGACCTTTCTTCACACATTTTAATCATATCTTTAATTAAATCATTTTGTCTATATGATGAACTCATTTCTAATTGAACTAAAAAACTCATAGTTTCATCATAATTACCACCTTTTAGATTTTTAATGTGTTTAACATAAATCTCTTTACCATAAACTTGTCTTAATACCTTATTAGAACACCAACAACTAATTTTATCAGTTGTTCTATCACAGAACTCTTTTAAGAACTTGTCCATTGACTTATCTGTGAATTGATACTGATATATTCCAATAGAACAAAGTAAAACAACCACCAATACACCACACATTAAAAGAATCTTCTTTAATAAGGTATTATTTTTCTTTTTCATTTTTGATTTTTCCTTTCCAAACAATTAAAAATATATTTTTTAACTTCATCTACAATTAACTCATTACCTGATAATATATCATTTTGAAATTGTTTCATCAAGTTTTCTTTTGTTTTAATAATACATTCTTTTTCTGTTCCATTTATAGAATATTCTTCTAAAACAAAGTCAATGATACCATCTACATAACCTTTGGTTTTTTGGTAGTTAATATCAAACTCATCACTTAATATAATAGGGTTATTCATCTTATCAAACCCAAAGAAATGTTTAACTTTCATATCTTTTGGATTGATAACTTCATTAAATACAATTTCTTTATCTAAATTATCAAATACACTACTCTTACCAAATACATTTGGTGTTATTCCTAATAATAATAAAAGTAGTAATAATTTTTTCATCTCATCAAATAGTATAAATTAACTTTTTTATTTTATTGGTGTTTCAAACCCTTTTTTAATCCATAATACAATTTTAATTCCTATTGTTATTACAATATAAGGAATATAAAATAATGGTATTAACCACAATAATAATTCATAATGTGTATGACAATAATATTTACAATCATTAACATCTTGTATAAACAATATCAAAAATAAAATATCAGTAATTACACCTAACACAATACTTAATCTTTTTATTCCTTTTGTTTTTCCTGTATTTAATAAAAGAAAAGGTTTTACTTTATTTTTATGTTTGAAAATAATTTTAATAGTATTAACTAATAACTTGATAATACAACCCCATAGGAATAACCCATAAAAAACATAAACATAACTATATATAACATCTATAATATTAAAATGTTCTTTTAATCCATTTGTTTTATCATATAAAACACCAAAACCACCCAAAACAACCATCCAATACAGAAAGTGTCTTAATCCTTTATGTTTAATATATGATACTATGAGAATATTTTTTAATGTATTTTTCATAGTTATTTCCTTTCCCATTTAATGTAATTAAATTATATATAAAAAATTACATTAAATCAAGGAAATTAACTTTGAAATAAATAATTTTGTGTTTAGGTATAAACAAAGGTGTTTAATATGAAGTATGAAATATTAAAAAAGATTGATATTATTGACTCTTACATCAATAATATCACTTCTTTTGTTGATGGGGTTGAAGATATTTCTTTCATAGAATATCTATATTATAGAAAAAAGAAATTATTAAAATTATTATCTACCTTAAATTAGTTCCCAACTTCACTAAAATAATATGTCCCATAGTATCTAAATATTGTTGATACATACCTTTTATCCATTGAAAAGAAAATACAGAGTTCTCTACCATTGGTATTATAAACTTCTATACCACCATTTCTCATATATGAACCTTTTAAGTTATGTTTCAATAATTCCATATAGTGAAAATCAAGTATCATATTATTCCTTTATAATCCAACTCCATAATTTTGAATTGAACCTTTGATATTTGGTCTATAATATTTTGTAATTTATTAGACATCCAATCTATTGGGTAGTCATTTTCATCCATAATTTCCTTAAGTCCTGTTTTGATACTAAATAATGAGTCCTTAAGTTCCTCTAATGTGGAATATCTAACTTTAGAAATATAATTATTTTCATATAATCTAAAATATGATTGACTTTTACCCATAACAATCCCCATTTCATTGGTATTTTTAATAATTCCAATTCTTCTTAATACCTTAAATGTTTCAATAATTACTTGTTTGGTTTCACTAATAACCTCATTTTTTTTGACCTGAAGTTTTTGTTGTCTTTCTAATCTCTGTTTTTCCAACTCCTTTAACTTCTCTTGGTTGATTTGATTATCAATTTCCACCACTTCCTTATTACATTCTGTGGGGTCATTATATGTAGAGTTAATTTCTTTTCTATGGTCTTTAATATCTTTCTTTTTATTCTTTAATTGTTGGATTCTTAAGTTGATAAATGACATTCATTCTCCTTTGGTTGAGTGGTTAAAATCTGGTTATTTCTTAAGTCATTATGGGTGTAGAACTTGGAACACTCCTCTTTTAACATATATTTTAACTTGGATTCATAATCTAACTCTGTAATTTTTTGAATATTATAATCTTGTAGGTTAATATCTGGGTTGTATTTCTGTTTTAATCTCTCCATCACATACCTTACAAAGTCATAGACATCTTCTCCTTTAGATTGAAGTAATATATGTAAATGAGGTGTAATTTGTTTCTTTTCTGGGTTTCCAAACTCCACTACAAACATTTGATTAAATTGTTGTGATAGTTTTTTATAAAAGTTCTTTCCTAACTTTTTCCTATAAAACTTTGATACACTATCTTTATATGTTTTGAATAATAACTCATCATTTACATTTATCTTATGTGGGTTAATTGATATAAAGTAATCAGGTATAAAGTATTCTTTGATTGATTCATCTAATTGGATGACTGGTTGATTATGTATTGTTATCTGTTTCATTTTCTTACTCCTTTTAATAAAAGTTTTAACAATGTTTTTAAGTAATAATTGTTATAGAGGAATTGATAACTCATTTCCCCTATAACCCCATTTATATAATCTCAATTTATGGACAAAATCCTAATGACATATTCATTGAATATTAGGTCATTGACCCCATTACTAATAAATCTCATCAATTTTATAAATGTTGTATGGTTTCCCATAAATTTATTTATTAAACATTTCTGTTTATATTGGATTATATAAAAATTAGTCATATTATGATTTGGACTTAATCCAACTTTCTAACCATTCTTTAGTATTCATTTGGTCCTCCTTTGTATTTTTAATTCAAGTGAATTATACTATTTGATGAGGTCCAAATTCAAAAATAATATTTTTTGTATTGAAAATAATATTATTGACAAACATAACCCCTTAAAAGAGGGTCATACAGAGGTTTTTAATTGAAATAGGTAATTTGACTCATAAAAATCATTGTTGAGTGTCTATGACCCATTAAAACCACTCCTACACCATAATTTGAATAGATTATTGATTAAATCTATGATTAAAATGATTAAAGGACCAAACACTAACTGAAATATGGGTGTTCTAATGGGTATCTCATCAAATCTTCTAATTCACTTTCATTTTTTGGAATTAAAAATTACATTAAAGTTATTTTTAATGATTTTTTTGTCAATTTAGAATAATTTAGAATAACATTAAAGTTATTTTTAATAATTTTTAATTCCAAAAAATGACTCAATTACTTTTCACTCCACTAATTTTAACAACCAAAATAACCCATCTCATCAAATAACCAATATCATCTCATCAAATAGTATAAATTAAATCACTAATCCTCATTATATTCACTACCATCAATGAGGGGTGTAGTGTCTTTCTTACTATAACTTCTAAACTTCTTTTTCTTTCTTTGTATATGGTTCTGTTCTACTAACCATTTACTTGGGGTAATCTCTATGAAGTAATCTTTTACCTTATTACCATCCTTTATTGGTGTCATATCACATTTATTGATTATACCTTTTGATTGTAATTCTTTAATACCTTGTTTGAATCCTCTTAATGTGTTGTTTCTATCTTGTGATGAAATTGACTGATAACCACAATTTAAGAGTAAAGTATATAATGATTTGTTGTGATAACAAATACTATAATCATTTGTTGAGAAAATATCACTTAATACAAGTTTCTTATATATAAACTTTCCTATTGGATTCTTTAACTCAATATACTTTGGAAAATTGATTAGTTTGATTCTACCTTTAAGTAGTTCTTCACTAAAAGAGGAATTAAACTCAATATAGGTTAAAATATCATTCTGTTTTGAATATCTTTCATCCTTAATGACATATTGAGAGATAATAGTTTCACAATTCCACTCTATCTCATTATAACCTTTGGAGTTAATGGGGTATATTGATAATTGGGTTTCTTTTAATCTTTGGATTGATGACTTAATTTCTTCATATCTAATCTTACCTTTCATCAGTTGATGAATATGATTGATACTAACCTTGATTCTTACTCTCCCATTATGGACTTCTCTTTGGGTATCTTCTCTTGTTCCAATATAAAGTAATGTATCTAAAACATCTTGGTCTATTGAACCTAAAAAAGAATCATCATCCTTACTAATTCTTGTTTTTCTTAACTTTAATTTGTATAAGTTCTTTTTGTAAATAAAGTTTCTTTCAATCTCATAGAGGTCTGGTTTATTATGTCCAAAGTAAAAACAAGGTAAAGAACATAAGAACTCATAGACATTTCCATAATCCTCTTTGTCTTTTGGAACAACTAACTCATCCCATCCAAATAACTCTAATTGATTTGAAGTCATTTCCACCTACTTAAATTGAAATAAGATTTTATCTCTAATATATGATGATATTGACTTTTTACCACATACTTTGTTAATAAGGACCATCTCATCATTTGTAAAGTATAAAACTACCTTATTATTTCTTTTATATTCATCTTCAAGGGTAGGTCTTCCAACCTTTTTACCATTCTTGGTTTTTTTTACTGGTTTAGAAGATTTGATGATTTGGTCTTTACTTTCTGTATCTACAACTTGTGTTAAATCCATTATTTTTTACTCCTTTTAATAATTAAATCTACTATATCATCTAATTGTGATAATAACAACTTTGTATATTGATTCATTACTGGTAAATGTTCTAATTCTTCTTGTAGGGTCTTACCCTCATCAAATAAATTAGACACTAACTTACTTTCTCTTATTTCATAGGTTGGGTAATCCAATTTTTTACCTTTAAGGAAAGTTTTAATTTCATTAAAGTCATTCTTGGTTTTAGATATAACTTGAATAATATTCTTATTGATTTTCTCTACTTCTCTAACTGATGGAATATGTGAATTAAGACACATCACACTTGGAATGGTTGGAATAATAACTAAATCACTATTCTTAATAACATTATAAAGTTGATTTGATATATACCCACCCATATCATAGATAATATTATCATTCACAATGGGTATATCTTTATCACTGGTTATTTTTAATAATTGTTTATCTGGTATTCTACTTAAATCTGTATAAACATCATTTGTGATAATACCCCATTGTTTTTTGGTTTTCTTCTCTAAAAGTTCCCAAATACAAACACTTAATGAACTTTTACCTACACCACCTTTACTACTCCATATTGTAATTCTCATAATAAAAAACTCCTTTAATGTAATTTTTTATATATAAAAAATATACAACAAAGGAGTTTATAAAGTCAATAGGTAAAATTAACTATTTTTCTTTTTTCTCAATGAAGAATAATCTCTTGTTTTGATTTTTAAGAACTTCTTATCAGTTTTAATAAAGTTCTCAATCATACTATCTAATTCCCCATCTTCAACTGACCTAATAACTTCTTCAATATTTTCTCTATCTGTCATAGATACATCATATCTAACACCACAAATAGTTAATGTTCCATATCTTACAGGAATAATAGAACCATTTGGTGTTGTTTGAATTAAAGTTGATTGATAACTTTTTCTTTTATTTGTTCTTTTATTTAATGATTTGATATTATCAATTTGTTGTTCTGTTAAAGATGAAAGTTTATCATACTTTTTTAATTCTGTATGTAATCTATTCAAAACTTTTGTTTTAACTGAATCAAAAGAGAATGTATCTTCCTTTGTTTCTTTCATTTGGATTATTTCATCCAATGATACTACTTCTACCATATTAAAATCCTTTCTGTTGGGGGTTATGGTGGGTGGTGTTATACACCAAAACCACCCAAAAGTCAAGGATTAAGTCAATTTGATGGTATTAACCACATTTTTTAAGTGGTTGTCATTCTTATTATAATAAAGTGTAGTTGTTTGGATGAAGTTATGACCCATCAATTCTTTTACTGAAGTAATATCTACACCTTTTGTTAAAAGGTTGGTACAAAATGTTCTTCTTCCTAAATGGGTAGAACAATTTTCAATACCTAAATCAGTATAGATTTTATGGAATAAGTTAGTTAAAGAGTTCTTGGAATATGGTTTCATTGTCTTTTGACTAATGAAAAGGTATTGTTCTTTATTATCTAAATCCCAATCCTTAAGATATTCTTTAATATTTTTCTTCATATCATCACTAACATAATATAATTTTTCTTTTTGACCTTTGATTTTCTCTCCAGTTAATGAAATAATGTCCTTAACTTCATTATTAGAAGTCAATACATCCTTTAATTGAAGTTTATACCAACTACATAATCTTAAACCTGAATAAGAAAATTGGAACATTAACTTAATTTGTTTTCCATTTCTCAATGTAGAAATGTAATTAAAGATTGTTTTTAATTTCTTATCTGTAATAATTTCTCTGTTTTCCATAATATTGACCTTTCTGTTAATATGTGTTTTTATTCAATAACTATATAATAACACACATTTTATCTTTTGTCAATACCCTTTACTCATTTTTTTATACTGATTTTATTGAATTATCTCAAATAATATGTGTTTATATCTATTTTCACACATTATAATCTTTAATACACTTAATAATATTTTCTCTTACATATTGAATGACAGGTTTATCACTTAATGACTCATCATAATCAATTTTTAACATTGTATTTTTAACTATACATTGTTGTAGGTCTGTATTATCTACTGGTAAATAGAATGATATTTCTTTCATTCCTTTGATATATTCATCTACTCTTTTGGTGTTGGTTAAAAAATGTCTTATTTTATTTTCTGTTAAACCACTTAATATGTTAGGATTTTTGACTAATTGGTAATATTCCTTAAATGTCATTTGTTGAATATCAAACTCATCATCATAAATGGTTAAATCTTCTCCATATACTGAAGTTGTTAAACATAAAATTGATAAAATAGATAATAATTTTTTCATTATTTCTCTCCCAATTCTTTTTTGGACCTTTCTTCACACATTTTAATCATATCTTTAATTAAATCATTTTGTCTATATGATGAACTCATTTCTAATTGAACTAAAAAACTCATAGTTTCATCATAATTACCACCTTTTAGATTTTTAATGTGTTTAACATAAATCTCTTTACCATAAACTTGTCTTAATACCTTATTAGAACACCAACAACTAATTTTATCAGTTGTTCTATCACAGAACTCTTTTAAGAACTTGTCCATTGACTTATCTGTGAATTGATACTGATATATTCCAATAGAACAAAGTAAAACAACCACCAATACACCACACATTAAAAGAATCTTCTTTAATAAGGTATTATTTTTCTTTTTCATTTTTGATTTTTCCTTTCCAAACAATTAAAAATATATTTTTTAACTTCATCTACAATTAACTCATTACCTGATAATATATCATTTTGAAATTGTTTCATCAAGTTTTCTTTTGTTTTAATAATACATTCTTTTTCTGTTCCATTTATAGAATATTCTTCTAAAACAAAGTCAATGATACCATCTACATAACCTTTGGTTTTTTGGTAGTTAATATCAAACTCATCACTTAATATAATAGGGTTATTCATCTTATCAAACCCAAAGAAATGTTTAACTTTCATATCTTTTGGATTGATAACTTCATTAAATACAATTTCTTTATCTAAATTATCAAATACACTACTCTTACCAAATACATTTGGTGTTATTCCTAATAATAATAAAAGTAGTAATAATTTTTTCATCTCATCAAATAGTATAAATTAACTTTTTTATTTTATTGGTGTTTCAAACCCTTTTTTAATCCATAATACAATTTTAATTCCTATTGTTATTACAATATAAGGAATATAAAATAATGGTATTAACCACAATAATAATTCATAATGTGTATGACAATAATATTTACAATCATTAACATCTTGTATAAACAATATCAAAAATAAAATATCAGTAATTACACCTAACACAATACTTAATCTTTTTATTCCTTTTGTTTTTCCTGT
>CATQJL010000161.1:0-21954 GCA_958299035.1 Cylicocyclus nassatus | reverse complement strand
AAGCAGTGGTATCAACGCAGAGTACTGTAATCTTTCATATCCAAAGCAGTTGCTAGAATTTGCTGAAACATTGAAAGATGATGAATCGCTGGATTTTGATAAGGAACACGATAAAATGATTGTCATTTTCGATGCTGATATATTTGAGGAAAAGGTATCGGGATATGAGGAGCTTATCAAAGAAGGTGAGAATAGTAAACCGTATGCACTCCTGAACAAGGTATCGAACCGCGAGGGTGGAAATGGTGCAGACGGCAAGGAAGAGGCAAAAAGCAAACGCACAACTGTAATGGTTGTGATAGGAGTTTATGCTCCACCCGAAAGGGAGCAGACTTGCCGAAGGCAAATCAAGACATGAAGAGAGGCAAATCAATGAATAACGGTGCGACAATTACAGACTTAAAACCTGAGTTCCCGTTAGACGCAAAACTCATTACTGACTGGAACAGTATTGACTGGAAAGTGGTAATCAGACACGTTAATCGACTGCAAACTCGAATTGTCAAGGCAATAAAACAAGGTAAAAACAAATTACCTACTTTATTGTCGCTCGAAAGAGTGTTGATATGCACGAGCGGAGTGCGGTGAAAGTCGCACGCTCCGTTCTTGGAAGGGTGGAGGGGAGTAATCCGCTCTATCTATTCAACAAACCTTAAATTTTCACCTAATAATCCCTTGGAAACATGATTTGGAGAACATTTCCGAGGATTTAATTGTCAAAACGGGGGTTTTTAGAAAAAATACTTTAAGGATTATTATTTAATAAGTACAATGATATGAAATAGTTATAATGATAGCGAAAAACAAATTATTAAATAAAATTATTGTAATTTTTACTTTAAGTTTATTCTGTTCGGTATTATTTGTAAATGCAGGATCTGCAGTATGGTCAATCGATATTCATTTAGATAACACTGGAGGTAAAGGAGGAACTACTCTGACAAAGGCAAATGTCGGTAGTCCTTATTTAACTCCTCCGATTGATGCTCCAAATTATAAAGGCCACACGCTTACCGGTTGGTTTACTAATAAAGTCGGAGGCATACCGGTCATCTACGCAAATGGGACATTAATTCCAAATATATTAGGATATGTTGATGCTGATGGCAACTGGACAAATGAATCATCTGCATTAACTCTGTATGCACAATGGAAAAACTCAACCACGCTTATTACTTTAACTAAAAATGGGGGTATGGGAGGAACTAATACTACCAATGCTACGTTTGGCCAGTCAACCTTAGATCCAAAGATTGTTCCTCCTAGATATGTTGGCCACACGCTTACCGGTTGGTTTACTGATAATACCGGAGGCGTACAGGTCATCTATGCTAATGGGACCTTAATTCCAAATACATCAGGATATGTTGATGCTGGTGGCAACTGGACGAATGAAGCATCTGAATTAATCCTTCATGCACAATGGAAAGCAAACACCACATTAATTCCTTTATCTAAAAATGGGGGTATGGGAGGAACTGATGCTACACAAGCTACGTTTGGTCAGTCAACCTTAGATCCAAAGATTGTTCCTCCAACATATGAAGGCCACAGTCTTTCCGGTTGGTTTACTCTTGATGACGTAGAGGTCATCAGCGCTAATGGGGAATTAAATCGAGATGCACTACAATATGTTGATGATGAGGGTAACTGGAAATGGAAAGGAGGTTTACTCGCCCTCGTTGCACATTGGCATAGCGGACCAACCCCTACCCCAACAGTAACTCCTACACCAACCTCACCCACGCTTATTACTTTATCTAAAAATGGGGGTAGAGGAGGAACTAATACTACCAATGCTACGTTTGGCCAGTCAACCTTAAATCCTCCGATTGATGCTCCAATGTATGAAGGCCACAGTCTTTCCGGTTGGTTTACTGATAATACCGGTGGTGTACCGGTCATCTACGCTAATGGGAGCTTAATTCCAAATACATCAGGATATGTTGATGCTGATGGCAACTGGACAAATTCCTCCTCTAACTTAACCCTCTATGCACAATGGAGAAAAAGCACTCTCATAACTTTAGATAAGAATGGAGGTACTGGAGGAACTAATACTACCAATGCTACGTTTGGCCAGTCAACCTTAAATCCTCCGATTGATGCTCCAATGTATAAAGGCCACAGTCTTTCCGGTTGGTTTACTGATAATACCGGTGGTGTACCGGTCATCTACGCTAATGGGAGCTTAATTCCAAATACATCAGGATATGTTGATGCTGATGGCAACTGGACAAATTCCTCCTCTAACTTAACCCTCTATGCACAATGGAGAAAAAGCACTCTCATAACTTTAGATAAGAATGGAGGTACTGGAGGAACTAATACTACCAATGCTACGTTTGGCCAGTCAACCTTAGATCCAAAGATTGTTCCTCCTAGATATGTTGGCCACACGCTTACCGGTTGGTTTACTGATAATACCGGAGGCGTACAGGTCATCTATGCTAATGGGACCTTAATTCCAAATACATCAGGATATGTTGATGCTGGTGGCAACTGGACGAATGAAGCATCTGAATTAATCCTTCATGCACAATGGAAAGCAAACACCACATTAATTCCTTTATCTAAAAATGGGGGTATGGAGGAACTGATGCTACACAAGCTACGTTTGGTCAGTCAACCTTAGATCCAAAGATTGTTCCTCCAACATATGAAGGCCACAGTCTTTCCGGTTGGTTTACTCTTGATGACGTAGAGGTCATCAGCGCTAATGGGGAATTAAATCGAGATGCACTACAATATGTTGATGATGAGGGTAACTGGAAATGGAAAGGAGGTTTACTCGCCCTCGTTGCACATTGGCATAGCGGACCAACCCCTACCCCAACAGTAACTCCTACACCAAACCTCACCCACGCTTATTACTTTATCTAAAAATGGGGGTAGAGGAGGAACTAATACTACCAATGCTACGTTTGGCCAGTCAACCTTAAATCCTCCGATTGATGCTCCAATGTATGAAGGCCACAGTCTTTCCGGTTGGTTTACTGATAATACCGGTGGTGTACCGGTCATCTACGCTAATGGGAGCTTAATTCCAAATACATCAGGATATGTTGATGCTGATGGCAACTGGACAAATTCCTCCTCTAACTTAACCCTCTATGCACAATGGAGAAAAAGCACTCTCATAACTTTAGATAAGAATGGAGGTACTGGAGGAACTAATACTACCAATGCTACGTTTGGCCAGTCAACCTTAAATCCTCCGATTGATGCTCCAATGTATAAAGGCCACAGTCTTTCCGGTTGGTTTACTGATAATACCGGTGGTGTACCGGTCATCTATGCTAATGGGTCCTTAATTCCAAATACATCAGGATATGTTGATGCTGGTGGCAACTGGACAAATTCCTCCTCTAACTTAACTCTGTATGCACAATGGAAAGCAAACACCACATTAATTACCTTAGCTAAAAATGGGGGAACGGAAGGAACTAATACTACCAATGCTACGTTTGGCCAGTCCTCCTTAGTTCCAGATATTGATCCTCCCAGATATGCTGGCCACAGTCTTACGGTTGGTTTACTGATAATACCGGTGGGGTCCCTGTCATCTACGCTAATGTGAGCTTAATTCCAAATACATTAGGATATGTTGATGCTGGTGGCAACTGGACAAATTCCTCGCTAACTTAACCCTCTATGCACAATGGAAAGCAAACACCACATTAATTACCTTAGCTAAAAATGGGGGAACGGAAGGAACTAATACCACCAATGCTACGTTTGGAAATTCCTCCTTAGTTCCAGATATTGATCCTCCCAGATATGCTGGCCACAGTCTTACCGGTTGGTTTACTGATAATACCGGTGGGGTCCCTGTCATCTACGCTAATGGGAGCTTAATTCCAAATACATCAGGATATGTTGATGCTGGTGGCAACTGGACAAATTCCTCCTCTAACTTAACCCTCTGTGCACAATGGAAAGCAAACACCACATTAATTACCTTAGCTAAAAATGGGGGAACGGAAGGAACTAATACCACCAATGCTACGTTTGGCCAGTCCTCCTTAGTTCCAGATATTGATCCTCCCAGATATGCTGGCCACAGTCTTACCGGTTGGTTTACTGATAATACCGGTGGGGTCCCTGTCATCTACGCTAATGGGAGCTTAATTCCAAATACATCAGGATATGTTGATGCTGGTGGCAACTGGACAAATCAATCATCTGCATTAATATTGTATGCTCACTGGATTCCTATACCTCCTTCACCACACCATGGTAGAGGGGAAGGAGGTACGACAATAATTGCCTCACAAACACCGACTTCAACTGCTGTTCCAACCATAATTCCAACTGCTAATCCAATTCAGCCAACCAGAGTATCTCCCTCTGCAGTTTCAACTGTACCTGCAACCAAGCAGTCATCGATTCCAATTATCGGTGTCCTTTCCGGTCTTGTAGTTGGAGGATTCTTGCTTACTCGATTACGAAAGTAATCGATTCTACTTTTGCCATGAAAATCGATGGGTTAAACCCTTTGGCGACAAGAAGTTGTCTAGTGAATTGCAGAAATGCTCCTAAATCCATTCTTAATACTCCTAGAGTTTTTCTAAAAACCATCTTTTTGAAAAATTAAAACCATCGGAAATGCACGCTAAATTATGTTTTCAGAGAGATGTGGTGTGAAATTTTAGGGTTTTAGCAATCCTCTCCTATCTCAACCTGCGTTGATGTAACAACCGAGTTGGAAGATTGGGAGACAATGCAGGAAACTTGTTTCCTTCTGAGAATCAAGCTGATATAAACCGACGACTCTCACGAGAACCACTGAAATGGTAGATGCTGTTCGAGCCGTATGCGGGGAAACTTGCACGTACGTTTCCTAGAAGGCGAGGCAGACTGTCTGAAAACTCGTATTTTTCGTCGTTAAAACCTTTGAATTGACCAAATTGAGGGTGTTTCGTGCGTTTTATTCTTGAAGATCGGGAGTTTTTAGACAGTCTGGAGGGGAGGCGTCATCTGCTCCCGCTATTCGACCTGATTATACGTGCATCACCTATATGCCAAAGATTCTTTAATTTCAGTAGTTCACAGGTTTTAATGAAAAATGATGGATTTTGAATGATATCGGTTTGAAAATGTCTCTATATCTGCTCATGTTAGGGTGAGTTTCTTTGTGCAGGGCAAAATCACGTCTAAAATCAAAGGATATATGCATACAATCAGAGAAAAAAAGATGGTAACTATTCAGGGGGTCAGGATTTCATCAAGTGAAAATACTTCCCCTCTTGCTAATTTATTACATGCTTCGAAGATATTTTTTCCATTCTTTGCAACTGTGGATAGATACCCTTTGATAGCACAATAGTCTTCTGCCCCTTTCTTTGTTCGATAACATCCAGATATTTTCTGTTGAACTTTTGTTGGTCGAAGGTCCCGCTCCGCTAGATTATTGGTATATGGAGCTTGAGAATCATGAAGGAAAAGCAAACACTTCCGTTTTCGTTTTCTTCAATCGTTCGAGGAGATTGCGAATCTTCGTTTTCTTGAGTCTGCCATTCTTTGATTTCTGATTTCCGTTAGGATTCATTGCGAGTCCTTTGTCAATATATTCATCATATTTATCTTCGAATTCTTTTATTCTACTTGAGTCGTTTCCATTATGAATCTGTGTGTAAGCATACATCTCACCTAAAAGTTGTTCCAATTTCCCTGCCCAAATCTGCTCTTTGAAGTTCTCAGAAACCCAGCGAAGTTCACGAATAATATGTGCCTTACAATAGGTGTGATTCGCGGGAAATTTGTTGTATCCTAACCAGTAATCACTCATGATAGTTCCCCCATATTTGGGAAGAACACCATTCTCAATCATAGCTTCTGCTCCGCGTTTTTCATGTACATGATAGAGGGTTAGATGGGGAGTTCCAATTGTGTGAATCCACTGACGTTTCCCATTGATATTCACACCAGTTTCGTCGCAGTGGATATACTTGCATCTAAGGAGCTTTTCTTTTACGGATTGGATAAATTGATACACTAATTGAGCCATTTCATGAATTTTCGCTTCAATGGTCCCTTGACTTAATTTAAGCAAATATCGATTAAAAAAATACTCGATTATTTTGTTTATGGGAAGAGATTGATATATGCGATTATAGGCAATATCAGCTTTAAGATTTGGACCAAAAGATATCGTGTGAGGAACTTCTTTTGGGAATTTTGCGGATATCATTTTGCCACAACGTGGACATTTCTTTACCTCTCCTTGGAATTCTGTAATAGTATATTTGATAGCAGGAAGTTCAATCTCTTGACGACGAACAATATGATCAACAGGGACATTTTTTAGAGAGCAACCACAGGAACAACAATCTACTTTAAGCGTCTGCAAAGTATCCGGTTCATCAACAAGTTCGCGAGTAACTCCTTTATGATTCGGTTGTCCACCTACTTTTTTCCCACTTTTAGTTCGCAAGCTACGGTTCTTTGATGAATGAGGGACAACATCATGTGATGGGGGAAGACTGCTGTTTCCGCTATTCGTATTCAGACGAGCATGTAAGTTATTGATAGTTAATTGAAGATTCGCAATAGTTTCTTGGAGTGAAGTTATAGTTTCTAAATCCTTTTCATGTTGTCTTTGTAATTCATCATATTGTCTTTGTAGTTCATCATGTTGTTTTTGTATAATAGTGATAATGTCTGAGTGCGACATGAAGTTATAATCAGAATTTCCAGTGAAAATCTGGGCTTGCTATCCATTCAGCATGACTCTATCCGGACGTGCGCGCTTCGGTAAACGGGCGGGTGCGAAGCTTCGGAGACAACGCAGGATTATCGAGAGTTCGAACTTGATATACTGCCAGAGTAAAGCTACTGGGATAATGTAATGTGAATCATCGCCCGAAAAATCGTCATCTCTAAAAGGCGAAATGGACTGATACGCCTTGACCAAAATGGTACGCAGTAAGGTCTCAAATGTTTAGACGTTTTGGGACGGATGGACAAACACTGCCGGTTTATAGATGAATCCCGTAAGTAGCACTAAATTATTTTGATTATGGAACATGGTAAACCGTATGCACTCCAGAACAAGGTATCGAACCGCGAGGGTAGAAATGGTGCAGACGGCAAGGAAGAGGCAAAAAGCAAACGCACAACTGTAATGGTTGTGATAGGAGTCTATGCTCCACCCGAAAGGGAGCAGACTTGCCGAAGGCAAATCAAGACATGAAGAGAGGCAAATCAATGAATAACGGTACGACAATTACAGACTTAAAACCTGAGTTCCCGTTAGACGCAAAACTCATTACCAACTGGAACAGTATTGACTGGAAAGTGGTAACCAGACACGTTAATCGACTGCAAACTCGAATCGTCAAGGCAATAAAACAAGGTAAAAACAAATTAGCAAAACGACTTACTTATCTGCTGACCCACTCATATTATGCCAAACTCTTGGCCGTACGCCACGTGGTTCAGAACAAAGGGCATAAAATACCCGGAGTAGATGGGGTTCTTTGGCTCACACCTGAAGAAAAACTTAATGCGGCTAACTCACTGACGGATAAGCACTATAGAGCTCAACCGTTACGTCGTATCCTCATTGAGAAGAAGGGAAAAACCACCAAGAGACCGTTAGGCATACCAACCATGCACGATAGAGCCATGCAGGCTTTACATGCACTGGGGCTATACCCTATTGCTGAAACGTGCGGGGATTCTCACTCATTTGGATTTAGAATGGGTAGATGTGCACAGGATGCGATAGATTACGTCTTTCTGGTACTCTCTCGCAAATCATCTCCTGAATGGATTGTTGATGCGGACATCAAAGGATGTTTTGACAATATCAACCATAACTGGTTAGTTAAAAACATACCTATGGACAAATCAGTATTAAAACAATTTCTAAAGGCTGAATTTGTATTCGAAGGAGAACTTTTCCCGACAGACAGCGGAACACCTCAGGGAGGCATAATATCACCGATATTGGCAAATATGACACTTGATGGAATTCAGGAACTGCTGAAAAACGGTTTTCACAGAAATAAAATCAATTTGTGCAGATATGCTGATGACATGGTAATCACAGCCCCCACGAAAGAAATAGCCAAAGAAATACAATCCAAACTAAAAGAATTTCTCCAAGAAAGAGGTTTGGAACTGTCCGAAGAGAAAACCCACATAGTCCACATAAGTGAAGGCTTTGATTTCTTAGGCTGGAATGTGCGGAAATATAAGGGCAAATTGATAATTAAACCATCGGACAAGAGCATAAAGAATACTGAAGATAGGCTGCATCAGGAAATATTAGAGAAAGGTAAAGCAACAGAACAAGGTTTGCTTATCAGGATACTAAACCCGATACTTCGGGGCTGGTCTAACTATCACAGAAATGTATGCTCCAAACAGACCTTCAGTAAAATTAGACATCACCTATTCCAAAAGTTATGGACTTGGGCAATCCGCAGACATCCCAATAAAGGGAAGAAATGGATAGCTCGAAGATACTGGCTTACGGAAGGAAAAAGACACTGGGTCTTCAAAGATGAGAAATCAAAAGAAGAGTACTCTGCGTTGATACCACTGCTTATTATCAGAAGAATCCATTTGAAACTAGATAAGAACCCGTTCACCGACTGGCAATATTTTGCCAATCGGAAAGAACAACTAAGAAACAGCGTTTGACTTACTTTATTGTCGCTCGAAAGAGTGTTGATATGCACGAGCGGAGTGCGGTGAAAGTCGCACGCTCCGTTCTTGGAAGGGTGAGGTGGAGTAATCCGCTTTACCTATTCAACATCAGTATTGTCGTTATTATTTGTTTTTTGATTGCGAGACATTCTATAAAGAATGATGGGAAGTATCTAAATATAAATTGAATAGTTGAAATGGAGGTATTTCCAATGGAAAAAAATTTCATTTTTTTTAAATACCCTTAATAGACCTTATTTCTTGGGGATTTAGGAGATTTCAAAACAATTAAAAAAAATCACGCGCAAAAAAATTAGGGGTGGGGGCTGAATAGTTACAAAAGATGATTTTTTCGAGAGCTACCGCTACTTCGGAAGCATTATTTTTGAGACTATTTGTACATCTCTTATGAATTACAAGGTAGTTTGGTTCGGCACTTTAGTCGTTTTTCCAAAGCATGGCGCAACAGAACTATGAATAGATTATACCTAAACTTATCCTCCTCTATTACTTTAGGTCCTCTTTGTTTTCGAGCAAAGTGTTTCAAACGCAACAGTCTCCAAATGTTTTGTATGACGAAACTGATAATCATACACAGATACCTTACTGCCGGATTTCTGCTGCTTGTCTTGAACATAGATATGTTAGCAATCCTATATGCTGATTCAATGCTAAATCGATGTCGATAAGTGTTATAAATTTGATTATAACTCATAGAAATACCATAGCACACATAGACAAAGGAACGACGTTTTCCATACTTTTTCCGGTCATGTTTATGTTCTTTGGGGACATCCTTTATAACGACAACGACGTCTACATCGACCCCCTTTTTATCTCTTGTCTTCATATGAAAGGGAAATTTATCGGAATGTTTCATTTTCTCAATCTGTTTTTTTGCTTTGGCAGAACAACCACGCATAGGGGTAATGAATGGAATGTTCTGTTCGATGAGATACTGAAAAATGTTTCCATTGTAGTATCCACGATCCATCAAGAGTGCCTTAATTTTGAGACCATGTAATTGAAGTGAGGAGATAAGTTTACTATGAAAAATCCAAATCAACCCCCATAATTGGATGCTGAGGGGGGCTATACCCCTCCTGAATTTGATTGTGATTCGTTTAAAACGATGTGAGCTTTACTAAAAATTTTAAAAACATCCTCCATTGATATTTTAGACGGTATTATAACATGGACGTTTTTTGGCTGATTGATTTTTTTATAAGTATCATCATTATAGAATTCGTTGTTTGTTAAAAGATGCCAAAGAACAGCTAGAATCTTTCGAGCAACTGCCATTATTGCTTTCTTTTTTCCAATCACTGCTTCTTTTGCTTCATAGAATCTTCTAAATGCGTTATCTTTTGCTTTAATTGCTGCATGAGCTATTTGGTTAAGAATCCAACGCCCTGTCGCTGTTCCCCGTTTTGTTAATGAACCAACATATAACTTTCCGGCTGATTGATATATTCGTGGTACCAATCCAAACCAACTTGTAAGTTTATCAGCAGAATCAAAATCCGTAATCTCACCAATTTCTGCAAGAAGAGTGATTGCACTGACTTCTCCGATACCTGGCATTGACATAGCAATCTCAATTTTATTTCCGTAAAGTGATTGCCCGGTATGTCTTGCAGCAATTGTAAGTTCATTGATGTATTTATTCATGCTTTCCAAAATTTTTAAACAGGTCTCTAAACGAGTGATTGCTTCTGGAGAAAACTTTTGAGCAATTTCATTCTGTAGTGAGATTAATTTCTCTGCCATTTTTGGAGGTAAATTTGCAATAATCTCATTGAATGGAGTACCATTACTAATACCCTTGAGAATGACCATTCCCGCTTTACCAAAGATATCAGAAAGAATACGAGATAAATGTAATTCTTGAGATTCTAAGATATGATGAATTTGGTTTTTGATTGATGAACGATACTGTACAAGTTTGTGTCGAAGACGTGTTGTTGAACGGAACTCGTAGGATTCTTCAAGAAAAATACGAGATGGCTCAACCAAATTTGAACGTACAAGTAAAGCAATATGCTCTGCATCAAGTTCATCAGTTTTTTTATGTAAACATATCTTCATATCATATGCATTTCCCACAATTACAGGGATTTTGGGATTTATGATGAAGTAAACTGAACGCCAATAATCACTTGTCGATTCACATGCAACAATCTCTACATGATTTTCACATAACCAATCTCTCAATTGAAAGATTTCGTTTTTGTCTCGATTAAACCGTTTATGAAGATAAGTATTATCAGATGTGAGGATGGCAGCCTCGATAAATTTCTTATGCAGGTCTAAACCGGCAGATATATTAATTCGTTCACTCATAAGTTATCACAGAGTATTTAATAGATACTCTTGTTTTTTAAAATGGACAGGGAAAAAATGCTTACAAAGCCATATTACTATTCGCGTTCTAAGACGCAAGGAGGCTTACGAAGCAAATACTGGAGTTGTTTTTTAAACGAGGTAAATCCTCAAATCAAAGAGACTCTCATCCCTGTCCATATATAAGTATGTGTCAAAAAAATAAGGGATTTTTCATATGGAGGGCTTGACACAGTAATGTTTCATTGTTTTGTTTTTTAACAGCATTTTCCTTGTTATCGCCTTTATGCATGGGAAGAATTCCGAGGGTAGATTTCAGGTTTCCGGAAACTATGGATAGAGTAATATAACCATAGAATGTCCTGGTGGATTTCTTTGTTCGTCCGCCTATGACAAATGAATTATCCTCTTTATCTTTTCCATAGTAGGGAATCAATGTCTCGTCCAATGCAATAATGTACTCTTTGTTGAGGTCAAGAGATTTCTTGACTGAATTCCAAAGAAGAGTGTCTTCAAGTTCATCCAAAAGAATCGGTTTCGAGGATTCACTTATATCAATTTCGAACTCTCGATAATCCCGCGTTGTCTCCGAAGCTTCGCACCCGTCCGTTTACCGAGGCGCACACGTCCGGATAGAGTCATGCTGAATGGATAGCAAGCCCAGATTTTCACTGGAAATTCTAATTATAACTTCATGTCGCACTTAGAAATCTTCTTTTGATTAAAACTAGGGTTTACCCAGAAGCCAGTTTCCAATATCTGCAATTATTATTCCTTCATGTGAATATGTCGGTTCCTGGGTACGTGCAAGAATCATTTTTGGATATGCATCTTTGATAGAAAGAAGTGGCGTATACTCACGCGAAAATGTTTCGGGATCGGTAATATAAGCCGCAACCTGTATGTATATCTTTTCTGTGCTGTTGATGGCTATAAAATCGACTTCTTTCCCATAGAGGACACCGACATACACTTCATATCCTCTCCGGAGAAGTTCAATCGCAACGATATTCTCTAGTATTCTTCCATAATTCTCATTTTTTCTTCCGATTTTGGCAATTCTTAGTGCATGGTCGGAAATATAATATTTTTCACGTGTGGAAAGGTACTTTCTTCCTGCAATATCATAACGGGGGATTTTGTAGAATAAAAATGCGTTACTGAGATATGAGAGATAGTTTCCAATCGTTACATTGTTTATTTGATTCTCTTGAGTCGGAAGAGATTTTGTTATTTTTCTCACAGAGGTTTCATTACCGATATTATCAGAAAGGAAACAAGTAAGATTGTCAAGAAGAGCCGTATTCTTTATCTTGAATTTATCCTGTATGTCACGTACTATGAGGGTATTATAGACTTCCTTTAGATACCTGATTCTATCCTGAGGTTTTCGGTAGAGATAGGAACCTGCCATTCCACCGATTTCAATATAGGATTCGAGCGCAGTATATGGATCGGTCAATTCAAAATATTTCATAAATTCTGCAAACGAAAACGGAAATATCTCAATGGTGATTGTGCGTCCCGTGAATAAAGTTGCAAGATCATTACCGGAAAGAAATGCATTTGAACCCGTAATGTAAATGTCATAGGTTTCTTTTTGATGTAATCCGTTTACTGCCCATTCAAATCCTTTGCAGAGCTGAATTTCATCGATACATACGATATTGTTCTTTCTCGGATTGAAACAATCTTGGATATGAGCATAAAGAGTTTCCGCCCTTCTGAAGGGAGCCGCTTCCATTTCTGTAAGATTAAGGTGAATGACATTATTGTTCTTATCCTGCTGAACATGATGGATGAATTGTTCGAGGAGTTTTGATTTTCCAGAACGCCGAACACCAGTAATTACCTTAATCTCAGGAGTCCCCATTACTTCGAGAAGCCGCATTAAATACTCCCGTTCAATAAGTCTCATCATATTCCATATCACCATTGCACTTAACAAAATAAAAATATTTTTGAGTTTGTTAAATGAGATCGCACAAACTGTCCCTTGCTCGCATGATCTACAATGAAAATCAGATAACGATTCAGATTCACCTCCTTTACTTTACCTCAAGAAATCGGGATTACGAGTTAATTCTCCCTTTTCAATTGATTTCGGAAATCCGAAACGTGGAGAAAAATTAAACCATAGAAATTTTTCTAAAAACCCTAAATTTTCATACCCATTATCTCTGAAAACATGATTTAGATTACATTTCCGAGGTTTTTGGTTTTCAAAAATGGGGTTTTTAGAAATGTTCTATGTGGAGCATTTTTCTGTCGTAAATGAGTACGGGTTTGTGTTTGAGATGAGTAATATCCCTTTTTTTCAGGTCGATTTTTCGCGCGTTCTTTCATAAAACTGAATGATTTTAGATTGTTTTAAATATGCCCTATACGAATTTACCTCTGTTTATAGGTATATTTATATAGTAGAAAAAAAAACAAATTATAAAATTTTTTTCAAGGGTTACAAACGCCCCAATTATGATTCTAACCGCAGTTTTTCTGTGTGTTTTTGCACTTTTTACCGGTGCCTGTGCAGCGAATCCGGATAATACGTTAAATGATATTACAAAGAGTGGTATCACCGCAACTATCGATAAAAATCCAATTTGCCTGGGTGATATTTTTGAAATAAATGGTACCAATGATGTCGGTGATTCCGTCTTTTTCTTTATTAAAGGAACAAATTACCCCCTTTCTATTATAAGAAATCATTCGTGGTTGGATCCTTTAACAGTTAGTGGTAATGTTTGGAATACAACTGTGGATGCATCGTTATTACCAACGGCATATGGAAAGTTCCCTGATGAGGGAACGTATACTATTTATGTTGCCGCTCTTAATGATGGCATATCTCCTGAGGAGATCACAGGGACTACTGATTTTGATAATAAATCAAAGGTAAGAGCATATACTGATGTATCTCTTTCACTAATTCGACCCTTTCTTAATGCTGAGATATCTTCAGCAGTTGTCGTTCAGGGAAACAAACTTGAAATCAACGGTAAAGCTACTGGTGGAATTGCTACCGTTAGGTTATATGTCTTTGGTCCCAACTACTTCAATGGAGCTGATATCTCAGTACGTGATGATGGAACGTTCTCTTGGTCAAAGAAGATTATTGCACCTGATGTAGGTTCTGAAGAACTTGGAGATTGGTCAATGGCAACTGGACAATATTTCGCAGTAGTTCAGCATCCAATGAATAATAAATACTTCAATATTGCTCCTCAAGACCCGAACCAGGAACATCATACATATGGTGTTCCGTACTTCAAGATGGGGGCTGATATATGTATCTTTTATGATAGAGCGACAGGATATACCCTTTTCAACACCGCAGAATTTCCCTCAATGGATGCTAACCAGGCATTAATTAATGCAATTAATGATCCGAATATCGATGATAACGAGGTTCATTTTAAATTTGAAGTTGTTGCAAAGCCAACATCACAGGTAAATGAAGTTACGTCAACCGTTATCAAAGGAGATACTCTGACCCTCTCTGGAATTACCGTGGGTCTCCAAAATGAGGTCGTTACTGCAGAACTTCATACCTCTGAATCTAAAGAAGAAACTGAAGACCATTCCTTCTCATCAATCAAAACTACCAGAATAGGGGAAGATGGGATTTGGACACTTTCTTTTGATACTTCCACGATGAAAACAGACCAATACACCGTTTCGATTACCGTCGGTCAATTTGATCCTGTCACTGCTCAGGTCACGATTGTTGATAGATCAATTCAACCAGAATACGTTGTCGGAACGTTGTACCCAGGGTGGAACTTTATATCATTCCCCAAGAAACTTTCAGCTGAATACGATACCGCTGCCGAATTGTTTGCCGACGTCGATACTGCCTCGCATCCAATCCTTATGTATAATGGTGAAACCAAAGAGTGGGAACAGGTAAACGCATCAACTGAAATTCAGCCTTTAGATGCCTACTGGATTTATTCAACCAAGAAACTGGAACTGCCGTTTACCTATGATTCAACTCCCTCAGTTCCCAGTGTAAAGAAAGTATATGAAGGATGGAATGCCGTTGGGTTATCTGCGAATGATGATACCCCTGCAAAGATCGTATTTGGAAATACTAACTGGTATTCATATATTCCCTGGGATGGATACTCTCAGCACTATTTGACCCCGGTAGTCAAAGGATTTTCAGATGATATGTTAGTAGGGCTTGGTGTCGGGGGCTGGATATTCGTAAATAATGGTGGATGGTACAGTGGGTTAACAGCATGAAACTCATCCCCATTCTTCTCACGTTCAGTCTGACCTGTCTGGTTTGTTGTCTTCCGGTAATGGCTACTGATGCACCCTCTCTTCCTGCGGCATATTATGGTACCGCCACCTATTCCGACGGAACCAATCTCAGTAGTTCACAGGTTTTAATGAAAAATGATGGATTTTGAATGATATCGGTTTGAAAATGTCTCTATATCTGCTCATGTTAGGGTGAGTTTCTTTGTGTAGGGCAAAATCACGTCTAAAATCAAAGGATATATGCATACAATCAGAGAAAAAAAGATGATTTTTTCGAGAGCTACCGCTACTTCGGAAGCATTATTTTTGAGACTATTTGTACATCTCTTATGAATTACAAGGTAGTTTGGTTCGGCACTTTAGTCGTTTTTCCAAAGCATGGCGCAACAGAACTATGAATAGGTTATACCTAAGTGCGACATGAAGCTATAATCAGAATTTCCAGTGAAAATCTGGGCTTGCTATCCATTCAGCATGACTCTATCCGGACGTGCGCGCCTCGGTAAACGGGCGGGTGCGAAGCTTCGGAGACAACGCGGGATTATCGAGAGTCCGAACTTGATATACTGCCAGAGTAAAGCTACTGGGATAATGTAATGTGAATCATCGCCCGAAAAATCGTAAAACCTAAAAGGCGAAATGGACTGATACGCCTTGACCAAAAAGGTACGCAGTAAGGTCTCAAATGTTTAGATGTTTTGGGACGGATGGACAAACACTGCCGGTTTATAGATGAGTCCCGTAAGTAGCACTAAATTATTTTGATTATGGAACATGGTAAACCGTATGCACTCCTGAACAAGGTATCGAACCGCGAGGGTAGAAATGGTGCAGACGGCAAGGAAGAGGCAAAAAGCAAACGCACAGCTGTAATGGTTGTGATAGGAGTTTATGCTCCACCCGAAAGGGAGCAGACTTGCCAAAGGCAAATCAAGACATGAAGAGAGGCAAATCAATGAATAACGGTACGACAATTACAGACTTAAAACCTGAGTTCCCGTTAGACGCAAAACTCATTACCGACTGGAACAGTATTGACTGGAAAGTGGTAATCAGACACGTTAATCGACTGCAAACTCGAATCGTCAAGGCAATAAAACAAGGTAAAAACAAATTAGCAAAACGACTTACTTATCTGCTGACCCACTCATATTACGCCAAACTCTTGGCAGTACGCCAAGTGGTTCAGAACAAAGGGCATAAAACACCCGGAGTAGATGGAGTTCTTTGGCTCACACCTGAAGAAAAACTTAATGCGGCTAACTCACTGACGGATAAGCACTATAGAGCTCAACCGTTACGTCGTATCCTCATTGAGAAGAAAGGAAAAACCACCAAGAGACCGTTAGGCATACCAACCATACACGATAGAGCCATGCAGGCTTATATGCACGGGGGTTATATCCTATTGCTGAAACGTGCGGAGATTCTCACTCATTCGGATTTAGAATGGGTAGAAGTGCACAGGATGCGATAGATTACGTCTTTCTGGTACTTTCTCGCAAATCATCTCCTGAATGGATTGTTGATGCGGACATCAAAGGATGCTTTGACAATATCAATCATAACTGGTTAGTTAAAAACATACCTATGGACAAATCAGTATTAAAACAGTTTCTAAAGGCTGGATTTGTATTCGAAGGAGAACTTTTCCCGACAGATAGCGGGACACCTCAGGGAGGCATAATTTCACCGATATTGGCAAATATGACACTTGATGGAATTCAGGAACTGCTGAAAAACAGCTTTCACAGAAATAAAATCAATTTGTGCAGATACGCTGATGATATGGTAATCACAGCCCCCACGAAAGAAATAGCCAAAGAAATACTATCCAAACTAGAAGAATTTCTGCAAGAAAGAGGGTTGGAACTGTCCAAAGAGAAAACCCATATAGTCCACATAAGTGAAGGCTTTGATTTTTTAGGCTGGAATGTGCGGAAATATAAGGGCAAATTGATAATTAAACCATCTGACAAGAGCATAAAGAATACTGAAGAAAAGTTACATCAAGAAATATTAGAGAAAGGTAAAGCAACAGAACAAAGATTGCTTATCAGGATACTAAACCCGATACTTCGGGGCTGGTCTAACTATCACAGAAATGTATGCTCCAAACAGACCTTCGGAAAAATTAGTAATCACCTATTCCAAAAGTTATGGATTTGGGCAAACCACAGACATCCCAATAAAGGGAAGAAATGGATAGCTCGAAGATACTGGCATACGGAAGGAAAAAGACACTGGGTCTTCAAAGATGAGAAATCAAAAGAAGAACTGTTTAACATCAGTGGGGTAAAAATTGTCAGAAGAATCCATTTGAAATTAGATAAGAACCCGTTTACCGACTGGCAATATTTTGCCAATCGGAAAGAACAACTAAGAAACAGCGTTTGACTTAATTTATTGCCGCTCGAAAGAGTGTTGATATGCACGAGCGGAGTGCGGTGAAAGTCGCACGCTCCGTTCTTGGAAGGGTGGAGGGGAGTAATCCGCTCTACCTATTCAACACTTATCCTCCTCTATTACTTTAGGTCCTCTTTGTTTTCGAGCAAAGTGTTTCAAACGCAACAGTCTCCAAATGTTTTGTATGACGAAACTGATAATCATACACAGATACCTTACTGCCGGAGGTAACGTGCATATTTTGCTGTAAACCTAAAAAACCAACTTCTTAGATCAGCTTCTTACTTATTCATTTGCATCTTTAAGATGAAAAAACTAATGGTAAAAAAGAGGGAGATGATAGTATTAACTAACCGCTTCGCTCAAAAAGTGAATCCACTGCGCCAATCATACTGACTGGAAATGCGCATGAACTGAAATTTATTTTGATTTTGACTTAATTAATAACTTCGACAGAGAGACACAACAAAGAATGTATTCATTGTTCCATATCCAAATATTTGATTCCTGTTGTCCAGTTCTCATCAATATCCATGAGAATTGAACATATAAGTCTCATTGCTGATTCCTCATTAGGGAAGGTTCCAACGGCATTTACCCGTCTCTTTATTTCTCGATTAACTCTTTCCATGCCGTTCGTAGTATAAATCCTCCGTTGGTGTTTCTGAGGGAAGGCAAGGAAGTTACATGCTCCTGATTCATATCGTCTCAAGACATCCGCTGCCTTCGTTAAGTTAAGATTTTCTAATTCCTGAATTGCCTTTTGATATTCCTCTTCATTTTGTGTTATTGGAGCAAGAATCTCTGCAACTGTTGGTCTCATCTTTTTGGAAACCGTATTAAGAACCGCACGTTTAAGATGTACTATACACATTTGCTATGAGCACCCGAGAAATTTTTTCTCGACTGCAGCCTTAATTGAACCATGCCCATCCGAAATGACCATTTTAACCCCAGAAAGTCCTCTTTTAATAAGGTCATCAAAAAACTCATCCCAGAAGGTTTCAGATTCATTCATGGCAATTTTTGCTCCTAAAATTACTCGGTATCCACAAGAATTAATACCATATGCAACAAATACTGCTTGGTTGATGTATCTTCCTCCATTTCTTATTTTAATGTAGGTTGCATCAATAAAGACATAGGGAATTTCATCAGTAATTGGACGTTCCAAAAAGAACTGAATTTCAGTATCCAACTCTTTTGCAAGGTTTGATACGGTTGACTTTGAAAAATCATTAATTCCAAGTGATTTTATAAGTTTAGTCACTTTATCGGTACTAACCCCGAGAATATAAGATTCTCGGACGATGTTTCCCAGTGCTTTTTCAACACGAGAATATCGATCGAAAACAACAGTCGTAAACGATGCATTACGAAGTTGGGGTTTCTTAAGTTCTAATTCCCCCTCCTTTGTTTTCAGTTTCCGCGGTTTATATCCGTTCCGATAGCCCATAGTTGGATCCCCTGTCTTTTCAATAAGTGTGGCAGATTGGGTTTCTGCTTCTGCATTCATCAAACAGTTTAAAATGATTGTTTTAATTGCAGTTATTGATTCATCTAGGGTGAATTTTTGAGTCTGGAAAAGATTGACAATTTCACCCATTATTTCATTTTCTTTTATGCTATTTTCAGACATTATTCTCATGTCCCAGGGATACATTCCCCATCTTTATCAGAAGTTGAACTAAAAAAAGGCTTTGAAATGGTTGCGATTGAGGTTTACAGACAATTTAGGATGTTATCCTGCCGGATTTCTGCTGCTTGTCTTGAACATAGATATGTTAGCAATCCTATATGCTGATTCAATGCTAAATCGATGTCGATAAGTGTTATAAATTTGATTATAACTCATAGAAATACCATAGCACACATAGACAAAGGAACGACGTTTTCCATACTTTTTCCGGTCATGTTTATGTTCTTTGGGGACATCCTTTATAACGACAACGACGTCTACATCGACCCCCTTTTTATCTCTTGTCTTCATATGAAAGGGAAATTTATCGGAATGTTTCATTTTCTCAATCTGTTTTTTTGCTTTGGCAGAACAACCACGCATAGGGGTAATGAATGGAATGTTCTGTTCGATGAGATACTGAAAAATGTTTCCATTGTAGTATCCACGATCCATCAAGAGTGCCTTAATTTTGAGACCATGTAATTGAAGTGAGGAGATAAGTTTTTTAACAGCATTTTCCTTGTTATCGCCTTTATGCAGGGGAAGAATTCCGAGGGTAGATTTCAGGTTTCCGGAAACTACGGATAGAGTAATATAACCATAGAATGTCCTGGTGGATTTCTTTGTTCGTCCGCCTATGATAAATGAATTATCCTCTTTATCTTTTCCATAGTAGGGAATCAATGTCTCGTCCAATGCAATAATGTACTCTTTGTTGAGGTCAAGAGATTTCTCGACTGAATTCCAAAGAAGAGTGTCTTCAAGTTCATCCAAAAGAATCGGTTTCGAGGATTCACTTTGTTTCAAAATGCAATGCGGGATTCCCCCAGACTCTGTCACGGAACATTTGTTCAACTGCGCCCATACTGATGTCTCCGAAGAAAACTTTTGAAACTGTTTTGAAGCGGAATGGACGGATTGACGGCAAATTGGGCAGGAAATCAATGAGAATATGAACTCATTGTTCTTTTTCTCATTTTTCATAAAAGGTAGTTGATGCGCAATACTGGTTGATACTTTACGTAGTATCTTCCTACCACTTAGACAATTCAAGTCTATTTTTGGGTTTGTTTCGGATATAATGCCCATATAGGGATTTTCTGCAAACTATATAAAGGTTTCGAATCGTCTGTTTACAGCCCGCAGGGCGCAAAAAAAATAGAGAACTACTGAAGTTAAAGTCGTCAATGAAAATGCTCTTCAAGTGAATATAAGCTCGTTGGAACAGTTGGATTCAAACGTTGTTGGGCATCTTGTTATTTTCAGGTTGGAGGAAACAAGTGCCGTATCTGAATTAGCCATAAATCTAAATCAAATTGTAACAAGTGTAACTAATATTTTGACGGAACCGGAAAATATGAGTTCTTTTATGGATAAACTCCATATCAAGGGATATATCCCTGTTCAAGAATATGATAATTATAATTTTATTTTCAAAGGAAGACAAAGTTATAAGGTAGCTGAGGGATTTCCGAGGATACGCAAATCCGATTTGCATAATTCCATAGGAAATGTAAAATACACAATTATGCTTGATGGCATAAATGAATTCAAGGAGAATTGATCTACATGAATGTTGAAGAATACCGTACGATGCTTCATGAAGAAGTCGCCATATCTGCAGGTGCAAATATGTCTAATCCGAGTGACGAATATCTTAAAATCGTCACCGAACTCTTGGAATCAGCTGAAGAATTCGACGATTTTGTCGAATGCTATTATGAAGGAGTTACGAGAAGAAAATCTAATATGAGGATAGAGGGATATGCATTGGATGATATGGATGGAAGCTGTTGTATCTTCATCGCCGACTATCATGGTCCTCATGAAGGAAACTCCATAACATCGGCGGATATCAAATCTGCATTCAAGAAAATACGAAATTTCGTTGAAGAATCCATAAAGTATGAACTGTACAAAGAACTTGAGGAAAGTACAGAAGCATATGAATTCTCGAGAAAATTGCACTGGGAACATGAAACTATCACCAAATTCAGATTTTTCATGCTGACTGATGCATTCAACGCCCAAAGAATAAAGAATCTGAAGGACGAACAACTCGATGGCATCCCAGTTGAATTGAATGTTTGGGATATCAGAAGACTGTTTGACATAGTCAATTCGACAACACAAAAGGAAAGTATAGACATATTATTGTCTGAACATGATTCTGATGGAATCCCGTGCGTTAAAGGAATTGATTGTTCAGATGTGATTTCAGATGTAATTGTAGAGGTACACCATGATGAAGATGAGGGAAACTCTAGTGGAGAATTATTGAAAGTATCGTATACATCATATTTAGCTGTAGTTCCAGGCAAACTATTGTGTGATCTTTACATTGAGTATGGCTCACGGCTTTTAGAAGGCAATGTCCGCTCATTTCTGAGTACACGGGGGAAAGTCAATACAAGCATTCGGAATTCGATAGTTAAGTGTCCGGAAATGTTTTTCGCTTACAACAATGGAATAGCAGCGACTGCAACCGAGATAGATACCGAAAAGAGAGACAATGGCCTAGTTATCACCCGAATCAAGGATTTACAGATTGTCAATGGTGGGCAAACAACTAGTACTCTGCGTTGATACCACTGCTT
>CATQJL010000160.1:0-22010 GCA_958299035.1 Cylicocyclus nassatus | reverse complement strand
AAGCAGTGGTATCAACGCAGAGTACTCTCGTTTTTTACGCGAATAAAACTTTTATTTAAAAGCTTCGAATATAAAGTCTAATATTTTTGTGCATAAACTTCCAATTAAACCCATTACCTCAAAAAATATCACAATCATAATAGGAAAGAGTATCGGAATAAATATAGTAAACCACGACCAGTGTATAAAATTTACAAGTTTTAATACAAACAAGGTATAGGTTGCCAACTTGCATAAATATAGTACGAGACATATTATTTTACGCGCGATAACTTTTTTATTCTTCATAATCATACCCTTCTAATTCAAAATAGTATTGCGGATTTATTAATCGGTAATAAGTATCTTCTGATATGACATTCATTCCTCCGAATGCTATTCCATCATGTGGGCAGCCTCTATCGTTTAGTTTTTTTGTATATTTCATTAACTTTTTTAAAATATCAGGATTATTAGAAACTAAAAGCATAGGGTTGTTATGCAAATGGGCAATAGAAGATCCGGCTAAACCATCCGGATAATTTGACCCACTAGCTAGCATAAGTTTATTTGGTACAGTACCAGAAAAAAATTCTTCTGATATAGCGATCGACGTTTCGTATCGATCCTTTCCCGATACGCGAGTTGAGTAATATGTATTTTTTGAATCACATATTCGTTTGAACACCTCATCGCTCACTACAGAACTTCCGCCTATTGCATAAAAATTATAGCTAGGTATACTAATAAAAACCGATGATTGACGATATTTATAATATTCACTTCCATCTTTACTAGCCAGTATTATTGGGCCATTAATCGCCGACGCGCTTATAGCATCTGGAAAATTATCGCCAGAACATACCAATATAGGCGCTTTAGATGGAATCTTTCCTGTGTTTACCAACTCTTTCAGGACCAAAGTATTTGTTTCGTAACGATCTCTTCCCGAAAACCGCACAACCTTTATATTTTTAATACGTTCATTTGAGTTCTGTTCAGTCAAAACATTCTTAACCCTATTAATTAAGCTACTCGATACAGCAGTTTCACCACCTATAACATATATGGTAAAATTAACATGACTTCCATCATATGTAACATACTTGTCTTTTCTTTTTCTTATGAAGTAGACAATTTCACCATCTTTATCATAATTTCCACTCGCTAAAAATATAGGCGAATTATTAGAATATGCCAAATATGATGCGCTTAAAGCATCTGGATAATCTTTTCCCGATGCTATAACTATGGCATCATAATTCGATGTCGTTTTATCTTTACAGCGATAATATGTATAAGCACAGTCTATAGCTGTTTCATATCTGTCCGCCCCCTCTATACGAGTGACATCGCATCCGTATGTCGTATTAGTTAAAGCAAGAAGCAGACATATCATCATAGTAAGTATTAAAAATAGTTTCTTTTTCATTATAGTACCTCCGTTTTATTCGTCCTTATAAGCTGTCTGCAATTAATACAAACATCATTAAATAAACCGATATTATTATACAGACGAGAATGATATATACTAAACACTTTACCTTTTATTAAAATATCTTCTTTTAAAATCATCCCACAAGTAGGACATACATATATTTGTGTGTTTCTATTGCTAATTAATATTATAGCTTCTTTTCTTTTTTCACAAATATCTTTTCTCACACAGGAATCACATACACTTATTAACTTTTTGTCAATAATCCCTGGAATAGTAGAAATATACATGAGTTATTCCTTTTTTTCTTTATGTTTAACTAATAAAGTTAACTTTTTCTTTTTAGGCAGGTCAAACACCGATGTGAAAATATCCAACATAAATGGATTATCATCTAAATCTGAATTTTCTAATGATTTATATATCCATAAAATACCATCATAAGAAGATTTTCTAGTAATCCAATATATTGCAACAAGTAATATGATTACTAATAGAATAGAAAAAATAATAAACCATATAATATGCATAATTACCTCCTTTTATATATAAACAAGGTGCGACTACTTAAATATTTAATAGAATGTAAAAATGTTTATCGTGTATTTATTGTTGTATTTTTTAATAGAGGAGTTAAAATTTTCTGAGTCACACCTTGTTTATAACTTAAAATATGTTTTTTTTATGTCTCTTTGTATAATATGACACAAATTTAATATCCGCTTTTCTGTAGCATTTTCCACAATAATATTCATCAGGTATGTCGAAATATTTAGAACCGCGTTTTGCCACTATACCATCTGTTTTCGGTCTCACTTCTCCGCAATAAACACATTTAAAATATCCATTATCCATGATGTTTTTTAGACCTTTTATTTATGTTATAGGCTTTAACTGTCCAGAATTTTCTAGCAAACTCGTCCCGTTCTCGTTGATCGGCATTGTCCTTTTTTTGGAAATTATACAGCATGCATGATAATACTAATAATATTATAGAAATCGTTAAACATATTATTATCATCTCAATCCTCCTTATCTAGCTTTTCAATCGCAGAATTGTAAATGGAAACCATCAATTCTTTTAAATCCAATAGCTCTTCTTTAAACTTTTTAAGGTCTGTTCTTATCAAACCTACTTCTTTTTCTATATTATTTATTTTAGACGCCATAGCTTCATTTCTTTTTTTTAAAGGTTCGTACACTTTTCTATCCTCCTCATTTAAGTTAAATTTTTAGCAGAATATTTTTCTTCTAGCAATCCAAGCCTTTCATTTTATCTAGAGTGTCAAAATATGTTTTTAAAAGTTCTTCCGAGCCCCACTTTTCTTTTAAATATTTTAAAAGAATATCTGTAAGCTCCATATAATAATCTAAAATTTTTTCCTTTTTACCGCGCAATTTGATCGTGTCTTGCAATAGCTTCATTTTTTCAATCGCTTTGTATTCTGAAGAATAAGGACGACCTTCAAACCCACACTGCTCCAGATACGAATCTATTTCCTCTGCTTTTTCTTTTTCTATTGGTCCGAGACAAGGTTCGCCAGTATCTAAAAACCTATAACTCGTTACCCCCTTTTGCGAATTTTTCTCTAGTTTCTTTACTCATTTTAAAATACCTCCTTAAAAACGTATATTATAAAACGAACTTAATAACAATTTTTTCTGTCTATTACTAATATTCGAATAAACGATTAATCTAATATTAATTAGTTGCCGCTTGTTAAAATTACCATTAATAATCCATGTTTTCTTAGGCGTTTTAAATACATATTCGTTAATCGATTGTTTTTTTACTGTTTCGTTTTTCGACATTGCTTATAAATCCTATTATAAAATATGCAAAAATTGTTTTTCCTAAAAATCTAAAAACTCTGTCCCCTGGTGTTTCTTTTATGAATCTGTAAGTTGTTACTTTTGGCTGGTTCATTTTTATTTACCTCCTTTTTGACTATATGGAAATCCTGGATCAGATAATATACACTCTTTCATGTGCTTCGCACAGCGACTACATATGTTTATCTCATCCGTTCTAAAATCTGTAAAATCCGTTAATGTTCCTTTCCTGAGCAATCCTGGCGATATAAATAGTTTTTGTATCCATTTATCCTCTATAGATTCAATCTCGATCCTCTTGAACCTGTCATCTTGTTTCAATTTATAAATATCTTTATAAAAATATTCTTGTACACGAGATAAAGCTTTAAAATCTTTATAATCATTACTACTATCAAATCTATTCTTTAAACGTATAACCCATTCGTGATATAAATTATAATCAGGATATACGGTTATTATATCGTAAGATTCATTGTTTGGTAACTCGGCTAAATAGTTTCTCACTTTATCGTGACAAGATACAAACACATAATACCCATCGGATGCTAACTTTATGGCTATATTACAATAATTCTCGTACCACAATATATCATCGTTTTTAAACAAACTACTATCCAAATCAATAAATAAAAATATGTTTTTAGATATAGTAGTTTTTCCAATTCCAGGATATCCGCAAATAATTGCTCCTTTAAAGTCTTCTTCTTTGTACGATTGTTTTGGCGCATACAATTCCTCTCCGCACAATCTACAAACAACAATAAAATAATCATTTTTCCTATCGTCTCTTTCCATTTTCCTATTCCTCCCGTAATAAATACCTCTTTTAAAAAAGCAGGAAGCTGTGTTTCAAGCTTCCTAAATATCTTACATAATCTTATTAACTATAGGATTTATCTGTTTTGGAACTAATATTCCTTTTTTTTCCGCAACTATAACCAATAATGTTGCTCCTGTAAATCCGCACACTTTTATTAATGTGTTAATATCTATTGAATGTAGATATTGTTTCCAACCGGTCTTTTGTGACCTTTCGAATTCATCTTTTTCATACGAAGACGAAATCTTTTGTGCTTCCTGATATAATCTTCCAATTATATCGATTTCTTTAAATTTTTGTAATTCGTTTAAACTTCCGTTCTCTAGTTCATTTGCTTCTTCCATTAATTTGTTAATAACTCCTTCATACCAATCGTCATTCATCATAATAAATACCTCCTTAAAAATACAATAAAGTTTCCTATTATAGAACACGTTTTTCACGCGAAATCTCAAGGTATCATATATCCTAAAGGCCTTAAAAAATCGCTTAAATCGAAAATAAATGGCTTGAAATTTTAGTGCTTTTGAAGATTAAAAATATAAAAGCTAAGAGGCCTTGTTTAAGCCTCTTTCTTCGCTTTTTTAGCTTCTTTTCTTGATTCTTTCTTTTTTTTCATGATTTCCTTTAAGCATCATATAAAGTTTTTCTAGCACTTCTACTTCGCCATTCCACACATTAAGTAGATAATTCGAAACTGCTATACTACCAACCATTCCTGTAAGTTTTACACAAATATCGGTGAACTTACTAATTTCTCCAGGTGTTAGCTTTGAAATTAAACTACTAACTAATGTGCCAGAACCGACACCAATAGATACACTTGCTCCAATATTCATCAAAGTTTTAATCATAATAAATACCTCCTTAAAAATACAATAAAGTTTCCTATTATATAACATGTTTTTCACGCGAAATCTCAAGGTATCATATATCCTAAAGGCCTTAAAAAATCGCTTAAATCGAAAATAAATGGCTTGAAATTTTTTAGATTTAAGAGGTTTTACCCCTCAAACGATGTATAATACCTTTTGCACCTCCTTGTTTGAAAATTTAAAACCCTAGATCTTCGACGGTGAGGACTTCGCTTGTACCACTCTGTTCTACCACAATCATCGCATATTTTAATTCTTGACATTTCTTACCTCCTTAAAAAATATAAAAGCTGAGAGGCTTGTTTAAGCCTCTTCTACTTTTTTAGAATACTTTAAAATATTAATCTAGCATTTCATTTACTAGAACTTTAGCCATCGCAAAAGGTGTTAAAAATACATCAGGCCCGTCGCATGAATTTATGTCGTTCATGAATTTATTAATTTTCTTAAGTCCTCTTTTATTCGTATCCACGATAAAACGAGTCATACAATAGTGTCCATTAGAGTAAATATCTTTTCTAAACTCTTCCGGGATCTCCATGTAAATATGACCCGTATTTTCAATACTAATAAATGGATTTATCTTTTTAATATAATCATACCACTTATCATCCACCACGAGCATGTACATTACATCTCCGTTCTCGACATTAATATTCTTTTTCATAATAAATATCTCCTTAAAAATACAATAAAGTTTCCTATTATATAACATGTTTTTCACGCGAAAAAAAAAATAGTAATTGTATAAAAAACGAAAAGGATTAATTATATCCTTTTCTTATCTTTTTAACAATACGCAAATCGTTATGTTTACTTACTGCTCCGTTAAAGTTCTTATTTAATATTTCTAGCACAATTCCTGCTGCTAATACAATAGTAAAAACTTCAAAAGCAATCTTATAAGTTTTTTTCATAATAAATATCTCCTTAAAAATACAATAAAGTTTCCTATTATATAACATGTTTTTCACGCGAAAAAGAAGAGGCCTTGTTTAAGCCTCTTCTAAATATTCTAGATATGCCTGTTCTGTTTCGAATAGCATATACTTACCATTAACATACCCCATATAACCACGATAAGTAAAATATCCTTTTATTTCATTTGACATAGCATATCACCTCCTTATAAAGAGACGTGTTTATCATGCGACAAATAAAAATATAAAACCATTACACTATTTGCTATGCTTCTTCGATTTTGTTGAAAACATGGTTAAAACTCGTTTAATATTTGTATAAAGAGCACATATATAAAGGAGGTATTATCAATAAGTATAACGAAGAAGCATAGTAAATAGTGTAATGGTTAACGTTTTTTTTTTTTTTTTTTACATTTGTTTGATTATAGTGGCATGTCTGTTGCGCTATAGCCTATCTCAACTCTACTGGGAATACTAATTGCAAATTTATACCACCAGTTTGATTAACCAGTGCTGTGTAGTAGTATGACCTAACGCCATTATTAGTCTCGACAGAATGAGCCATGTTGAGGTACGAGTTGTTTGCCCACATAGACCCACTGCATCGTTGGTCAGCGAATGATGTCACAAGAGGATTATATGTCAATTTATATTTCCAACTCGAATTCCAACCGAGCAAGGTTTTCCAACCAGCGCTTGATTGTGATGTGCTGTTATTCGAATATGCGTTGAATATTGCGAGCTTGCCACCAATCACCATCACGGCATAGTGATTGGAGTCTATGTTGTTGACATTGATGACTCCTGATGTGAATACGTCAGATACTTTGAAGAATTCTAAAGTACTCTCCTTGTTGTCGAATTGATATATTCGTGAGCTGCTGAGTCCGAATACTCTGTCGTATGAGTATCTAACAATTAGAGCTGGCTCCATATCATCGTCATCACTGTAGTACTCTTGTCCAGGTACTGTCACTAGGATACTATAGCTTCCGTTGGTGTTAGCGTATCCAGTTGTAACACATTCTACTCGGTTTGAAGATTGTATGTCTTGGAATGTGAAGATAGTCGATAGATTCTTCGTATTGTGTCGCTCGACCGCTTCTCGAATTTGGTCGTTAGTTGGCGTTGGAATTGCAGTTCCAATCTCATCATCGTACCTGTATGTAACGGTTACCTTTTCGAAAGGCTTAATTTCAGTTGGTGATACATTCCCATCAGTTCCAACTGTTAAGTATTTACCGGCATTCTCGATCCCTTGTTTTGCTGACACCGGAGAAACATCAAATACCGATGTTGTAACCTCGCCATTGAGCAGTCTAACCCTTACTCTGTGCGATACTACATCATCCGCCTCAACTCGCTCAAATATTGCAACATCTCTATCGGTTGTAATCAGCATATATACTTCATCTGCGTATATTAGGTTGAGTGGTTTAGCAATTGCGTATGCTGCTTTGCTGTATTCCAAGAATTCGAGCGGCAGGAGTACTGTGTCATCATACGAATATTCCTCAAGCTCATAATTGTAAGTCCATGCCTCTGCTTTAACGAGTTCAAAGTCATCAATTTTATCTTGTAGTCCCTCAATTGCATCGATTGGGTGCTGATTTTCGGCGTCCCTATCCGTCAGCTTCCTGTGGTCAAGAGTACCTTCGCCCGAACCACCTCCACAATAATCTTTATCGTAATTTTCTTGAGTCCACAAGTGTATTATTGAGCCTTTATTCGAATATACGACACTATGAACAGTCTGCCATGTTTCACCATCGCGAGTGCGAGATTCATATTTATTCTTTGCTTTGTTATATATTCCAGTTAGGATCTCATCACTTGTGTTTTTATTAGTTCCATCTATGCCGATAAATTCATCAAGTCTTGTAGGGTTCTTATAGCATTCTGTATATGCCAATTCCTCTAATGTCAGCTCTCCTGCATAGTTGTATCTGGCTATTCCGTTAGGTCTCATCTGCAACCATTCTGGATATAGTCCTGATTCCTCATCTTTTTCAACAACTTCAACTTCTGCTTCTGGAACAAAGTTTGTTAATTTTCCAATATTCGTCCAGTCAGCAGATACATATTCCGTTGCAGTCGGCTTAATTATAATAGTATCTATTCCGTCTGATACTAAATATACTGGTACATAATCGCCGAAATATGAAGGTACTTTGAGGCTCTTGTAGTTTATGTCCTCAACATGACCCAGATCCTGGCAAGTTCCAAGTATCTGGCTTACAAGAGTTTCAGCTCTCGTAACTCCGCTGCGAGAATATCCGACATCATTGTATACAATGTGCATCGATACCATAATGCCATACTCATTGACGCCATCAAGAAGTAAATAAGGAAGTTTCTTGATCGACTTCTCTGTGATGTCTTCAGGAGTCATACCCATAACAGCAGACATTCCTGTGTAGAATATTCCATCATTAGATGTCGCATTAACAATAAATTCTGCCATATCATCATACTTGAAATCGTAATTGCGATATAGCTTTCCTTCTTTTACGATTGATGTACAACCGCCAATCGGTAGCTCAGCGTTGCTTTGATTATATTCTTCAACTTCATCGAACGAAATCTCATACAGATATTTCGATAGCCTACGAAGTCCAGCATTCGAGTCCTTTATCAAATCAACCGATACCCACTCGTGATTTGCGAAGTCATATACATAGTAGCCTGCAACTCTTGATACAGAATCAGCTGTTTGCTTGTATATTCTCTTCCATATTTTATCTTCTGTAAGAACATCGAGATTATCGTATTCGCGAATTAGGTTCTTGAATTCGTCTACAACCTCTGCATTGATGCCGGATTGTGTAGTTGCTTCAGTAGATATGCTTTCGCTCTCTGCGAATGCTGTCTTAACCTTCGTAGTAGTCGGTTCTGTCATTGCCACGCATACCCATGTATCTCCATCGAATCTGTATAAGCCTTTATATGTCTTACGACCTTCCTTTTCTACATCTGACAGCAGAAGGAATAAATCTCCTTTAAGACCAGCGACTAATGGAAGTTCATCGCCCTCAAGAATTGGAGGAGCAAACGGTACCCATATTTCAGCGTCGAAATCATACCAGTAGAGTCCTTCTCTCCGTGCTTCTGTATCTGTAGTCTGTCTGTATATTCTGTGATACTTCTTGTAATTTGGAATTGTATCTAAATCTTCATATTCCATTATCCCCATTTTAAGTTGGAATGAGAACTCTTTGTTTAAGTCTGATTGATTATATTTCTTTGCATCAACATCAAAGCTCTCAAAAGTTGGATTAGCAAGAGGTGTCTCTGCTGTATCTTGAATCAATCCTGCATCTACAGTCCAAGAAGAGTTGAAATATATTCCCTTTGAGAATCTATTTGCGAATGTAAGCCCATCAATCGTAAATGGAAATATTGCCTCTGATTTTGGCTTTACATAATCTTCATTCTGCAGAGGCGAACCATCTGGTCTAGTTGTTGGCAATTTTGATGTTTGGTCTACTATCCCTACCAATATTCCAGATCCTCCGCCAGAACCACCAATCTTATCTGATATATCATCGAGATAAACCTCAATTCTTGTGCACGGAACAACGGGCTTATCAAGTTGCTCGCCATCAAGCGATCTTGAGATATAGTCAAGTTGTTTTTCAATTCTTGATTCTTCGCTCATTATTTTGCCTCTCTTTCTAAGTCATCTATTCTGTGATTAGCGACTTTGATTTTTTCATTTATTAATGAAATTTCCTCTTCTGTCTTGTAAGTGCGTTCTATTAAGTTGTTGTGTTTGTCCTGCTTCTTCTCTAATTGTTCCAATCTGTACAGCGTCAAGTCCGATACTTCTAGCATCTTGTTGTGCGACTTGATGTTGCCTAACGCATTAAACACTGCGGTTATTATCACTCCGATAAGCGAGCATACGGATGTAATTACAGCCACTTTAACTTCCATTCGTTATACCTCCTTGCCATTAGGATTTATATCAAGGCACATAAGCGATTTAGCATTGACTACACATCTGTATTCATCACCTGTTCCATAATTCTTAAGTAAATACCAACTTTGAGCGAACTGATTATCTTGCTTATCTTGTATCTTATGCAATTGCACATATGCTCTCTTGTTGATCGCTCCTCCTACAACTTCTAGTACATAGTTTTCATTCAGCTTGCTCGCAATAAAATATCCATCGCTAATGTAGTTAGAAACTATCTTCGTTAACTTCCACAGCTGAGCATCTGTTCCATTGTCAGTATGCCCTTGAATAATTCTTCCGTCTTTCATTGGCTCCATGCTTCCACCTTTGACATCAAGGCATTGTCCATTCTTGTTAACAATTTTGTAGTAATCGCCTACAGGTACCAACTTCCAAAATTGAGCTGATGTATTGTTAAATGAAGCCTGCATACATCTCTTTACCTTTTGTGGAGTTGGTGGAACTGGAGATTGTCCAAAGTTCGTATGACCACCATATCCGAACGAAGCCTTCCACATATCCCATGAGCATTTATATGGTGATTGAGCACCATAAACATAGCCATCCATATAAATGCCAACGTGTCCGCACTCTCTTCCACACGCATCACATTTAATATTATGGTAGTTCTTCCCTGAAAATACAAAATCACCATTAGGAATATGGTCATCGTATATCGCATTATGGTCTCTGTCGTTGTTGGCACAACAATACAATGGAGCCTTTAATCCGCAATCGATGTATATCATTCTTGCAAATCCTTGACACTCGCCCATATATTTTTTTTGTATTATATCATCGTTGTACTTTGATAACTCTTTTCGTATCTTATCTACATTAGACTTGCTTAACATCGTCATCTCCTTTTAAATTCTCACATATATTTACATTATCGCTTATAATATTTTCTATTTTTTTATCTTTTTCCGTTTCATCTTCTAATCTGGCATATATATAAAATTTTCCGTTCTTAATTTCCCAGCATAGCATTGCGATATACATAGCTATACAAGTTACAAAAGATCCTAAAGAAACTATCAAACACGTTTTCCAATTCAATCCTTCAACGTCTATTCCAGTAAAGCTCATAGAAGAAAGAAAAGTTGAGATAAAAGTTTTAAGCCCTTTAAAGCATGTTATTTTAAACCAATTTTTTAAACCAATTTTCATTTTAGACATTCCTCCTATTATTACTTTGTAACTTTCATAATCGCATAAACTTTTATAGGGATTAGTCTTTTATCATCACTTCCCGATCGACCAGAAAACGTTTGATAATAAGCGTGATCCCATTCGATCATGTTTCCGCTTTGAGAACTATATGACAGTTTGAAAGATCTTAAATATAGATCTGATGGATAGGTCGAACCAGTTGGAATATACAGTTTTCCATTATTATGAAATCTTTGTATATATATTTCATAAGGATCATCGGCTTTATTTCTAAAATGTATTTCAAGATCTACAATTTCGTTTGTTAGTCTAATGCCGTTTGGCAAATCTTCAGTACTTAGACGATTATTACCAAAACTCAAATTAGGAGTAGGATTAGTCCATATTAATTTTTTCTGTTCTATTATAAAATCTTTATAAGGAGCTAAATAATTAAAAATAGAATACATTTTGGTATAAGAATCGTCTAATTCTATTCCGATTCTTTCAACTAAATTAGAAAACTCACTTTTTGTTAATCCAGAAATATCTGAAAGTTCTTTTATTTGCATTTCTATGCTAGTTATATCTGTATTTTCTATAGATATAATAGCTAATGGTGTTTGTACTACTAAAACTCCTAAATCTATACTTTCTTCTGTAACAACTGGTGGATCTACTAGCTCGTTTATATTTTTTGATTCTCCGGATATTATATCTATATATACTTTCTGGATTTGTTCTATTGTATCAGTTTCATGTTTTATAACCAACATATCTTTTCTATGATACCCAATCGACCCTGCTTCTACTTCAGTACTCTGCGTTGATACCACTGCTTTACAAAAAAATCGTCCTTGTATGCTTCCTATTCCGTCAAATACTTGTACTTTTGTATTATTTACCTTTTCTACTTTTAAAGAGCGTCCAAAATCAAATACTCCAGTTTGTCTGCTTTGTAAAGCCCTATGCCACATAGAGTCTTGAAGAGGAGTTATATGCGGCTCGTTATTTCTTCCTGTTATAATTTTTATTCCCATTAAATAATCCTCCTATTTTCTAATTTTCTAATATATATTCTTTAGATATTTTATTATTAGATATTTTATAAATTTTATTTGCTATAACATTTATAGCCGACAAACCTGTAATATAGTCTCTTCCGCCGACGATATCGCCTATATCAAGTTCTTTTATAGACTCTGTCATACTCATATTAAAATAATTATAATTAGATATTGATTCTAGTTTTTCTGTACCTTCTTTTATTAAATTACTTCTTTTTTCTTCGTCAGTTTCTCCTTCTATATTAGGATAATCATATATTTCTACTATTTCGTCTTCGCCTTTATAAAATTTAGTAGAACCGATACTTCCATCTTCTTGAATATATAAATGCTCGACTATTCTTTTTTTTAATTCTCCAGAACCTAAACATATAAGATGATTGCATCCGTTATTAACCTCTTCAAAACTATATGATAAATCATAATCTAAAGAATATTCAACAATATTTGAAAAATCATTAATAGGCACACATTGTATAGAAACGTATCCTGGATCTCCACCTTCTACTTGAATATATTCTATTTTCAATTTGTAATTTATACTTTCCAACATCGATGAAAATCCAGAATAAAAATCCACATATCTATTAAATCTATAATGATGTATTGTATCTTTTGTTTCTATATTAGGAACTTTAAATAACGAATCTAAATCGTATTCTTCTAAAAACAATTGTAAAAAATAATTAAGATCCCTTACAGTTTCCATTTCTTTGCCTATAGCACATTGTCCGGTCCCTAAAGTTTTTAAAAAAATATTTCTTGTTAAATCATACATTCCGATTTCATTAGTATTCTTTTTATAACAAGGAACTAAATCCGATTTAATTCCATCATCGTCATATATCTCAACATAATATATTCTATTTTTTGAATTATGGGAACCACCATATCCGGAAATGCAAATAGGGTATTCTTTATCGGAAAACAAAACCGAATCTCCCTCTACTATGTATTCTTCATTAAATAAATTTAGAACATATCTATTTCCTATTTCTAAATCATAATATGTATTAGGCTCTATTTGACCGCCTTGAATTCTATCATGCCCTATTCCACTTCCGTAATCTAAGCAACATGTTCCATTAGGATTCGATAGCATAAAACAATCATCGGATGATTTATAATTTCCAATTATTGGGTTTTCGCTTTTATTTAAATTAGTAAATGCAATATGTATGGTTGTAGAATCTGTAGGCTTTATTGATGTGTTGATATATTGCGTCCCTGTAGTTTCTATATATTCTACAGCTTGATAACCATCAGGAAGTCCGTTTTTTATTTCTCTATAATTTTCATTTTCTAATGGCTCTATTATTTTTTTTGATAAAATACCTCGCCAAGTATATCCTGATATTTTTATAATTTTATCTTGCGATTCCGTTTTTATTTTACCTATCAGCCCGCCATATTCTGTATTCGGAATAAATATCCTATTGCCATATTCAAATTCTTTAAATAATTGATCTTGATATAAAGTTATTTCAAAATCTTTAGTATAATTTAAATCTATATCTACAGATTTAAAATCTATTTCACTTATTTCATTACCTAATTTGTTTGATAAAATTATCGACATTAAAATCACCTCTTAATGGCTCACTAAATTCAATAAAAACTAAAAATTTAAAAGCGAAACTTCCATCCCATGTTATCATATGTTCTCCGAAACTTAACTTCTCAAATATAGATGTATCTTTTGATCGTTTATCGAATATGTTTATTTTATCCCCTGCACTCAATACTTTATAAACAGTATTTTTTATTATTCTTATTGGATATTATTATTTTTTCATTATTATATAAAGTTTCAAACACTTGTATACGGCGATTGTCTATATATAATAGTGGATCGATTATTGGCCCATATAGTTCTAAATTAAAAGAGGATTTTAAATATCCTGGTACATCCATAGATAAAATTCCTTTTTCAAAGTAATAATAATCATATAAATAATCATAATTATAATCCAATCCATCGTCAGAACCAAGAGCTTTTTTATTCCCTATATATTCGACTTCATATATCCAATTAGGATTAATTGATAAAAATGTCATATCTCTTTTAGGTCGACCAAAATCAGATGGAGCAACTGTAGAATTTACAAAATAACCCCTCTAAATACAAATCTCCAAAATATATTCTTCCTGGATTTTTATTTAAAACATCTTTTTCTGTTATATTTGTTATTCTATCTAATACTTCTTTTCCTTCTTCTCCATTTGGAACTAAAATGGAAATGCTATATTCCTTTTCTTTTCTATTAAAAGTTCGGGTATCGTAATTATCCTCATTCGTATCCACATTCCAAGAATATGTATGAAACGAAGCTGATATTATTAAAGATTCATCACTTCTGAAATCTATTATATCTCTTTCACCTTTTTCATTAGAAGTTCCAGACATATAATAGCAAGATGCTAAATCATACATCGAATTTCACCCCCATATCTTTTAATCCTCTTCCAAATTCTCTACCATCTAAAGATATACCTAAATTTAAATTAGAAACAGCACTTTCAAATGCTAGTTCTAATTTATTATAATCTATATTATTTTCATTTTTAATAGTAGATTGTAAAGTATTTATAAGTTTGTTCCATTTTGATTCCTCCGATACAAACCCAGAAGATGCTTTATTTATAGCATTCATATTAATAGGTAAGTTCATACTGGATAAATTAGAAAATGATTTATCGTCCATAACAGGAGTAAGTTTAGTACTCTGCGTTGATACCACTGCTTATCGTTGATTGAAGTTTTTAAAGCCCCAAGAATTTTATTTCCTGTTTTCTTTGCTGCATCTGTAGTTTTATCAGAAAAAGTTTTAAACCCTTCTATATATCCTTCTAATATCATCTTAGCCTGCCACTTAGTTTCTTTAGAAGGCGAATTTATTCCTAATGCGTGCTTAAGTTTGTCGAGTACCTTGTTTCCGAATTTTTTAACTTTCTTCCATAAATTGTTTAAACTTAAAGCATCGCCCAAACCATCCATTAAACCTCTTATTAAGTCTATTCCTGCTTTTGCTCCTGTTCCTATAATAGATCCTAAAGCTTTTCCTATGGAATATATAAGATGGCTTATTGCTTTTCCTAATCTACCTACATTTTTTTCTATAGCATTTGCTAATCCATCTATCATACTTATTATTAAGTTAAATCCAGCATCTAATAATAACGGTAAACCATCAGCTAACCCATTTATCATGTTTGCTATTATCGTAAATCCAATCTCTACAAATTTCTCCGCATGTTCTGCTATAGATATAAGTAATTGCTCTATTGTAGTTAACAATAAGTCTACTAAAACTGGCATATTTTCGGTAAGTTCCTTTAATACTCCAATGATAGTATCCGATACTATTTTAATTAAATCGTTACTACCTTTCGCAAGACCTTGCAACATTCCGATCACCATAGACTCCACAAGTTGCGGTATTACAGATATATTAGCTGTGAATACTGTTAACGACGTCGATATACTAGCTAATCCGATTCCTAGTAATGCTATTCCGCCTCCTAACACAGCAACACCTGAACCAAACACAAGTAATGCTGCTCCGGCTAATAACAATAAAGGTGATAAAACAACTAAAGCTCCGATTGCTAATGTTAATGTTATAAAACTTTTAGCTAGTGTTGATAGTTTCATAGAACCTATTTTCTTAAGAACATCCGCAAATATAGATAATCCTGATGCCAAGACAACAAATCCAACAGAAAAGGCCAACATACTTGCAGCTCCGCCAGTAGCACTCATAAGAACCATCGCTCCTGATACAACACCAAGCATTATAATTATGCTTCCTAACCCTTTAGCTAACGATGCAATATCTAATGCCCCTAATGTTTGTATAGCTCCTGACATAATTTTTATTCCTGTCGCTAAAGATATTAACGCAATTGCTGCAGATAAAGAACTATTTCCTTTAGAAAGTAATAAAACTGAAGCCGACAAAGTGCCCATCATTATAATTATGCTTCCTAAACCTTTGGCCAATGATGCAATATCTAATGAACCAAGTTCTTCTACAGATGAAGCTAATATTTTAATAGCGAGTCCTATACTTATAAACGATATAGCCATTTTAGTCATAGCTTTTCCATCAGCGCCTGTAATGTTTGATTTTTTCATTATTACAGTCATTAATTCTACTACACCAAATATAGCAGCCAATGCTCCAGTACCTTTTATTATATCTGTTGTAGAAAGTTCTCCTATTTTGATTAAAGCGTCAGCTAAAATTCTAATAGAAATTGCTACTGCTATTAAACTTGTAAGGCCAGAAATCATTTGCTTTTTTCCTGAGCCAAATTTGCTAACATAAGTTAGCTGCTTAGTCATTAACGTAATCCCAGCCATAAGAATACTTATAGCCGAAATCGAAACTGCCATTTCTTTCGGACTCATACCACTGACCTTTTTAAGTGCGGTTGCTATAATTAAAATAGATGTTGATATTGTAATCATTGCAGTTGTTAATTTAGATATTTTTCAAGTCCTTGTAAACTGAATGATCCACCGGACATCACTTTCATAACGCTGCCTATTAACAATAAGCTCGATGCTACAGCTGAAACAGATGCCATTAATCTAGAAGGCTCTATTGTAGATAGCAAAAACATAGCTCCAGCAATCTCTAGCAACGCTGTTCCCACAGCTTTAACTAATGCAACTTGTGCTTTTGACTTTACAAGAAAACCAACATTATCTAATATTACGCTTGTCGCTGTTTTTACACTTTTAGCTGCGCCTATTATACTTTCACTTAATCCAGTAAATGCTTCTTTACCTAAAAAACTTCCACTATGTAATAATGCATTTAATTTAAATAAATTAGCCAATATAACGGATATACCTGCTGTAGAAAATGCCTGAAATAAAAATTGAACCGATTTTGCTAATGCTTGTATCATTGATATAATAGTAGGTCCAATCATTTTTGCTATTTCGCCTGTAGATTCATGTAAAAACCCTAAGAATTTTTTAAACGCTGCTCCTGCATCTTCTAAAATAGATTTCAAAATATCAAACCCTTTTGAAAATATTTTTAATGCTGGAGCACAGGCTTTCAATGCAGATTCTATGCCTTTAACGACCGATTCAGTGGCTTTTCCTACGGTATTAGATTGTTCGAGTTTAGTAATACCTTGTGCTAAATATGCCAATATGTTTAATAATAGTTTTCCTATAGGAGATAATGCTACTAAAATATCAAGTATAATTTTTATAGTTCCACCTAAAATATCTTTGACTATTTTTATAGCAGATCCTAACCCTTCAAATATAATCTGTGATTGTTTTAATATTGCATTTAGCTTTGGCGAAGATAAAAGCATTTCGTCCATTTTATCTAAAACAGAATCGACTAAACTTAAATCAATCCCACCTTTTGCGGCATAACTTTCCAAAGCTTCTCTAAATTCAGTCATTGATATTTTTCCATCTGATACTTTCTTTTTTAATTTATCAGTGGATATGCCCATTTCTTCTGCTACAATAGAATATACATCATTAGCTTTTATAGCTCCTTTACTAGCTTCTTCGAACATTTTGAATCCTTTTTGAACTATGGATCCTGTAAGATTAAATGCATCTCCTACTTTTTCTAAACGTTTTACTTCTGAAGTTAACGAACTAAGATAATCTGTTATTTTTACTCCATCTTCTCCGGCAGATTTACTAGCATCTCTTAAAGACTTTGTAAAATCGCTAAATGATATTTTTGATTTAGATAATTCTGATCTAATAGATTTAAAAGATTTAGATGTATCTATTCCAAATTTTTCAAATATAGGTCCTAGTGTTTTTATATCTGATTCTTTTAGAGTTTTTAATCCATTAGCCATTATAGAAAAAGTAGTATCAAATGCTCCAGACTGTTTTTTTAAAGCTGTCCCTGAAAATGTTATAATATTAGTAAATGCTACTATTCTATCAGAAACGACCTTCATTAAATTAGCAGTTGAATTTAATGCTCCTTGAATTTTGTCATGTATGAGATCTACTAATGGAGTTAACGCGTTTAGCATATTTTTGGTTGCTTCCAACCCTGGACCATAAAAATCAGCACCTATTCTAGACAAAGCAGCTTTTACATCTTCTAATGCACCAGTAAAGGTCTTTGTTGAATCTTTAGCATGTGCCCCAAAAGCTTGAGTCATAGCATCTGAAAATGTTTGGAAATCAATCTTTCCTTTTGTTACCATATCTCTTACTTCAGCTTCTGATACACCTAAATATTTAGCCAAAGTAGCTGCAGCGTTTAATCCTCTAGCAGCAATGGAATTTAAATCGTTAGACATAAGTCGTCCTTGACCGGCTACTCTCGTGAAGACTTCGGAAATATCTTCAAAAGACGATCCAGTCATAGAAGCGACACCAGCTATACCTAAAATAGCACTAGTCATGTCTTTTGTCATATACTTAGTAGTTACTTTAGTACCATTTAAAAGAGTTTTTTGGGATTCAGTAACTCCTATATTTGAAGCAGCTAACTGAGATGCTGCTTTTGCTGCCACATCGTAACTATAAGCTGTTCCTAAAACAGCATTCATAACTTCGTCATATGAAGAAGAAGCATTGTTTGTTTTATCTATACCCAAACCTTCCAATTGGAAGTTAGCTTGCTCCAAATTTAATGCTCTTGTTAAACCACCAGAAGTTATTGGAGATATTAAATTATACGCTATTCTTTTTCCTAAATTAACTACTGAATTTGTGATATTGGCCAACGCAGTAGTGGCCATTATTTCAAATTTTGAAAAATGAATACCAGACTGTTCAATAGAATCATTCATCTTATTAAAATTAACTCTATTGGCCGCTTTCTCAACATTTTCTAGTCCTTTTGTTCCATTTTGAAATTTAAGAGAATTTTCTAATTTTTGTAATGTCGATAAGCTTTTGGTAACATTCTTTTCGAATTGTGAATTGTCGAATTGCATTTGCACTACTCTATTATCCACTGTTCTACTCATCACCAATAACCTCCTTCCATAACGTGTTTATAAAATTATCAAAAATTGGTCTTATTGCTGGATTTATAAAATCTCTTCCTTCTACATATCGACCTCCTTTTGTAGCGTGGCCATATTGTATTAGTATGGCAACATTATATCCATTTTCTAAATCTGAATTACACCATTGTATAATGGATCTATCTTTTCCATATTTTATATCATAACTCCAAGAACTAGCAGCTAATCCTGTATCTTTTGGAGTATTATTAGATAAAGCCGAAACACCTTCTATAGCTGCTCTATTTAGTATAGCTTTTGTTCTCGTACTTAAATTTTTATTTTTATTTAAAAAACTAAATGTTTTATCCCATGTTCCATATGTTTTAAGTGCTATCATTTTTATCCTTTTGTCTTAAGAGCTTTTTTTCTAGCTTCGTTTAACATTGTATTACTTTTCATAGTATCTATCTTACTCATAGACTTATTTGACCCATTTTTAATATTAAATATTTCTATAAGTGTTATAAGTCTGTTTAAATGCCATTTTTGACATTCGAAAGGTATGTTATAAGATATCATATAGTAATATATAATTTCCGATGTAATAATTTTATTTAAATTATTTTTCTTATTATAATATGTAATTATAGTAGCAGTATGAGGATCTGCTATATAATCCAATATTGCTTTTTTATTTTCATTAGTTAAACATTTAAATACATTATCATCAACATTTTGTGTTATACACATAGATTTTATATAATCTTCAAATTGTTCATCTGTAAAATCTTTATGCCCTAAAAATGGGATACGCCATTTTGACTCCCATTTTGAAATTGAGACTAGAGAATGCTCAAGATGAAGTGTCGCATCCTTTACTTGGATAAAATGTTGAGTTGATTCATAGAATAGTTCTCCTTTTGGCACATAAATCTCAAGCATAATCTAATCTCCTAACTATAACTAATTTTCTTTAATAGAATCGGATGAGTTATTATATTCATCCATTAAATCTTTGAACGCATCTGTATTCATAATTTCTTGAGGTAATATACCTGTTATAAATGCAGAAATAGATTCACCTGTAATCTCTTCTTTATTTTTAGATAAATCTAAAAGATCAGTAATAAGAGCTTCATAAACTACAGAGCTCTTAAAACGATTAAGAATATCTTCATTCTTTGTGAAGTATTCACCATCATCTGATTTTTCACCATAAGATTTATCTACTAAAGCTTCGACAACAGGATAAAAGTCGTTCCACTTTTTATCATTTATTATTCCATTAATTTTGTTTATTATTCCTTCGCTATCTAAACTTAATAATTCATTTTTTGAAAGATTGAAATACAAAACTTTTTCTTTTGCATCTCCATTATAATCTACATAGCTTACTGTTTTTTTATACATTATAATACCTCCTTTTATTTTTATGTTTTTATCCAGCTATTTTGAACAAATCTATAATATCATTTGGCATTGGCAAATAAGGAACACTATCTGCTGTTCCGTATAGCATTTCTTCCAAACTAGCTAGTTTTGACAAACCAGAAGCATCTAGAGCTGTACTATCAATTGTCAACTCCGAAGATGGCTTCATACCAGGAATATCAACAGGTGTAGTCTTAATTTCCCAAGAAAATTGAATAGCTTCTGGGCTTTCGTTTATTGTTTGATATTGTCTTTGAGATGGTGATGCTGTAGCACCATAAATAAGATGCAACTTGTATCCTTTATCATTACCATTAACATCATTACCGACAACTGTTCTGTAGCATAGGCCAAACATATCTCTTGTTTGCTGTCCAATTGTAACTCCAGGAACGATAGATGCAGAACCATCGCAATTAGCCCATTCTTCGGGATATGTATATGCTTCTACTGTCGCTCCAAAATCTTCTGCTGACCTAAGAGATAAATATTTCATATCATCGGCATATATTTTTGTTTCCTCTGCACCAGAAGGCGAAGCTTGTATTGAACTTATACCATTCCATGCAACTCCTGCCCAATAATTACTTTTCATTTCTGTCCAATTAGCATCGGACCAAGCACCTGCAGTCTCAACAGCTACCTTACAAATATACTTTTTCTTTTCACCAGTACTGTTATTGTGCATAACTTTATCTCCAACTTTATATGTTTTTTCTTCGCTAAAGTCACTAGGTACTGATGAATCATAACGATATAGGGCTACCTTTTTAACACCGGTTTCATAAAAACGCTCCCCTGTTTGATCCCATAATAATCTAGGCATAAATTAATCCTCCTTATTTAACAATATAATCTGTAAACATCGTGAATTAAATTATCGGATATATATCTTCTATCAAAATCACAATATTCTAATTTTAATAATTTTTCCATAACGGTTTCGTCATCTACTTTACGATGAATATGAGTTATAGTATAGTCTTTTAACATTCTATATTTTGTGTCATCAGCACTACTATTATATATATCTGCTATAGAATATACTATGGCTGGATAATTAATAGATATAGATTCGCTTGGTTGAAAATATACATTGTTACTTCCTAAAATATCGACAAGAATCTCATGTAATGTTAATCTACTAACCATTATATACGCCTCCTGTAGAAATTATAATACCCGGTCTGTCTATTGTTATGTTGGTTATTTTCCATTTTACGCCATCTACGATAATATATCTAATATTATGTTTATTCGATATAGCATATTGGTCGGCTATTATTCTAACCTTTTGAGAGTATATAATATCATCATTTATACTATCCTGATTAGGCTCCCATCTTCTAAAATTCTCTAAAATATTTCCTTTATAGCAACGTTCTACCGATATTTCTTCCCAAACTCCTGGCGAAGTTTCAGAAGTAGAAACGAAGCCTATAATACCTGAAAACTTCGCCATTTTATTCCTCCATATTAATTATTCAGATTTTTTAGTAGATGAAGATGTAACTCTAGCTGCTGAAGCTGTAGTTGAGTACTCTGCGTTGATACCACTGCTT
>CATQJL010000159.1:0-22070 GCA_958299035.1 Cylicocyclus nassatus | reverse complement strand
AAGCAGTGGTATCAACGCAGAGTACTGAAATTTCAATAGAAATTGAGCAAAAATACGATTTTTTACCGGCTGAAATATCAGTTTATATTGAAAATTTATCAAAAGAGCTGGAAATAGATTCAGATTTAGCGGTTGCAATACTTATTGTTGAGAATCCAGAATTTAATCCATTAGCAGAGCATAAGAATAATAACGGTACAATTGATTGTGGTTTATTTCAGTTGAACGATAAATATATCTGGAGCGAATTTGTTCCTAATTATTGGAAAGTACCAGGTGTAGAATTCAATCCTTTTAATTATAAACACAATACATTTATAGCATTACAACTTATCAGAGATCTAACGTGTAAAGTTAAGGTTTTGGATGATGTAATTGCATCTTACAACGCTGGCATTACAGCTGTTATGAAACAAGAAATTCCAGAATCAACATTGCATTACGTTGCTTCTGTTAAAAATAATCTTAATTTATTACAGAAGGTAGAAAAATGGGAGAAGTAGATCCAAAGAATTTAGATTATCTTTTTATCACGATAGGTCCTAAAGGTTATAAAAAATATATCAGATGTGAAGATTGTGTTTATGCAGAAACAAGAGCTGATTTACCAGCTAATTTTGTACATTGTACTAAATATCCTTACATGATTAGTTTGGTTGATAAAACATGTAAATCAGCTGTAAAAAAGGAAAAATAATATGAATGAAGTTACTAAAAAAATTGTAATTAACAAAATCAACAACCATATCAAAAGTTATTACAAAGCACTGTATCAAATGACAACAATTAACAAGCTTCTGTTATCTTCAAAAGCAACATTAAAAAATGTTCAGCAATTGCACTGGAATCATAAAGAATTAAGAGAAGATAAGAATTTTAATAATCTTTATAAAAATGCTTTTGAAACTTATACAACAGCTAAAAAAGAGATATACAATTCTGGCAAGTGTGATGAAATACGATAAGGATATGATTAAAGAATTAAATAGAGAAATTAGCAAGAATTGAAGGTAAATATAATGGCGAAAAATTGTTTTAGTTGTACTAAAAATGAAAATTGTATTGAATTCCAGATATGTGATAAAGCTTCGCGTTGGGATGGTGAAGAACAAAAGCAAGTTATTAAATGTGAGACTTGCGAAAATATGGATATTCTAACCGGAAATTGTAAAAAATTTATTTATCCTAGATCAAAGTGTATCAGTAAAAATTATATGTTTTGGGAGATTAAGAAATGAAAACAACACAAGAGATGATTGAAGTAATGAGAGCATTTGAAGAAGGCAAGAAAATTGAAATATATAATGAATATCACAACAGATGGGAAGATATTCACAATCCTTCATGGGGTTGGGGAAAATTGTGATTACCGAGTAAAAGAAGAATCAAAATATAGACCGTACAAAGATACAGAAGAAATGATTAATGATTTTTGTAATCGGTTTGGAGTAAAAAGAACAAGTTTTGGAGAACCTTTTATTTGGATAAAGAAAGATGATAATAAACTGTTAATTATTGGTTATAAAACAGCCTATATATACACCCGATTTTATAACAATATTGTTTTTTGGAGTATACAGGAAGTGTTTGATAAATACACCTACCTTGAAGAAAAAAGCTGGTGTATATCGTTTTGTTAAAAGGGAAAATGAGCTAGCGGAGCATTATGTACAAAAATGGTTAGATGAGCAATCAATGCCAGAAAATGAAAGCCAGCTATTACAATTTGCTAAAATATGCGGTAGGTATGACAATACTGGCTGTAGAACAAAGTAAATAAGGCTGTTAGCCTTGTAATATATTGTCCAGTTACGGACATAAAAAGTAACGAATTTGAATGGTTATTTTTACTTAATTGGGACTAGGTTATTGTCAATAATCTAGTCCTTTTTTATTAAAAAATATCTTCTTTTGATTCTTTATATTCAGAAGCCAGGACTTCCGCACAAAGATCAATTGTATGTTTTTCTTTATCAGATAATTTTCTGTAGTTTTCTAATAATTTAATTTCTCTGGTTGGAAGCTGTAAATTATTAGGCTGAAAAATATCACCGTTAATTAAATATTCCAAAGGCTGATTTAATGCTTGAGCTATTTTATATGCAGATTCAAGATCCGGCATTATCGCTCTTGTCATTTGATTCCTAATTGTTCCAATATTCCAAATTAGCTTTATTTGCTAATTCTTTTTGAGACATTCCTTGATACTCTAATTCAGATTTTACATTATTCCAAAACATATTCATATTATCGGATAAATATATAACTAAATAACAAAAAAGTATTGACTATATTGTTAAACGATTATATAAATAATTATAAGTTGTTAAACAACAACATATAATTAGTTTTGTAACTAAAAAACAATGTTAGTGCATTGAAATAAGTAAGTAGCTCTATTTATTTCAGTGCAATAGCGCTGAGGTTATTTACCTAAGCCGGTTGGAAAAGAGCTACTTCCAGCCGGCATTTTTTTTTAACAAAAAAAAAGAAGTGTGAAAGGTTGGTCGCCAGCACACTTCTTAATCCATGAAAGGAGGTTATCACAATGGATAACACAAATTTACCATCGGTAAATTCGCAAGATAGTTTACCACAAAAAAAGGAAAATGTATTTAGTTTTCTTAAAAAACTTTATCCAGACAAAACAATCGAAAAATTAATTCAGCTTGAAGGTGATGATTTTATTAAAGGTTTTACATGCGGAATTTTATTAGCATTGAAATAAAGGGAGTAAAGAAAATGGAAAATACATTGCAGATTGTTGAAAATAACGGAATTCAAACAGTATCAGCTAGAGAACTTATAAGGGTTTAGAAATTAAATGGAGATTTTCTCAATGGTGGGAAAATAATTCAAAAGATTTTGAAGAAGGTGTTGATTTTACAAGTGTAGGTTTAAATACGGTTGTAAATAATGGTGCTACAAGAGAAATTCAAGATTATGCAATTTCAATTGATATGGCAAAATCTATTTGTTTAATGTCTAAAACAGAAATCGGTAAGAAATACAGAACATATTTAATCAATCTTGAAAAAGCATGGAATGAGCCAGGTGCTGTAATGGCAAGAGCTTTAGAAATTGCTCATAAAACTCTTGCAGATTGTCAAAATCAAGTTGCGATAATGAAGCCTAAAGCAGATGTATACGACCAGTTAGTAGACCGTTCAAAGTGTATTAATTTTAGAGATTTGCTTCAAAAATCGGATTATCACAGAATGAATTTATGGAAAAAACTTAAAAAGTATATCTATAAAAATTCGATTGGTGAATATCGAGCTTATTCAGAATATCAGAAATATTTTTGTTTGAGAACATACACAAAAGGTAATAAAAACCGGTGAACAATTGATGCTGAATATGAATGGAATTACATATTTTACAGAAAAATATAAACCTAGTGCTATTGCTGAATTAGTTATTAAACAAAATGAAACTGAATATCAGAAAATCATAGATGAAACAGCAGAAGCATATATCGAAAAAGAAAAAATCCCGGTTGTTACATGCTATTCACTTGATAGAGTAGCTTATTTTTGTAAGGAAACTCCAGAAACAATTAAAAACTTTGGTGTAATGGAAAAATACATTGATGAAAATGGAAAACCTACACTTTACGGTTTAGAAGTTAAAAAGTATTTCCTTGCAAATGGATATATGACAGAAGCCGGCAAGGACCATATTGTTTCAGTTTTCTACTCAATTAATGAAGCAGAAAAAGGAATGAAATCAAGCAATTTAGGAAAAGCAGAATAGGAGAAAAAATCATGAATAGATATATGGATTTAATGGACAGAGCTGAAAAGTGTGAAGCTGTAGCAATGAAAAGCGAAACAGAATGGAGCAAAAACTTCTGGAAGAATGTAGCAAATAAACTTAAAGAAAAAGCAAAAAACTTAAAAATTGATGAAATCAGAAAAGGAGGAAACTAATGACAGTATCAGTAAAATGTGATTTTGAAAGCCAGTTTGGAATTTCAGCAAAATTTACAGCTGTGGACCAGGTTAAAGAAGCTGATAAATGGAGCCAGCTTCGTACTACTGGTATTGGTGGAAGTGATGTAGGCGCAATTATGGGACTTAATAAATACGCAAGTCCTTTAACAGTTACATGCAGAAAAAAGGTGTAGAGGGATTTACTGGAAATCTTGCTACAGAGTGGGGACATATTCTTGAAGATCCTATCAGACAGAAAGCTAGTGAAGAATTAGGAATTAATATCTATATCGTTCCAGGAATGTTCACTAATAATACTTATACATTCATGAATGCAAATTTAGACGGTTTGTGCCATGCTCATCAGCCTTTAACTATCAGAGGGGAAACTGTAGAAGGAATTGGCGGTCATGAAATTAAAACTAGCTCAAATGGAGACGGTTTTACAGAAGATGAAATTCCAGATTCGTATTATTGCCAGGTCCAGCATTACATGGCTGTAACTGGTTTACCATGGTTTATTCTTACAGTTTTCTTTATGAATACTAAAAAAGGCGCTCATTACATTATTAAGCGCAATGAAGAATTCATCACAAAAATGATTGAAGCAGAAAAAAACTTCTGGTTTAACAATGTACTTGCAAATGTAGCTCCAGAGCCTATTGGTTTAGATAGTGAAACTGAATACTTAAAATTATTACCTATGGATGAAACTATTCAGATTGACAGCCAGCTGGAAGAAATTATTGCAACAGAGAGAGAGCTTGATTCTAAAATTAAGGAATTAAGCAAAGCTCAATCAGAATGTAAAAACAAAATCTTACTCAAGCTTGCAGAAGCTTCTATCGGTTTTGATAAAGCAGAAAAAACAACAGCTTTAGGAAGTAAATATAAAATTACTTACAATAGCCAGGTTAGAAAATCTGTAGATTCAGAAGCGCTCAAGAGAGACGGACTTTATGAAAGATATTGCAAAGAATCATCTTCTAAAGTTATGCGTATTAGTGAGGTAAAATAATGAAGTTTTTATGGTGCGATACTGAAACCACCGGACTTAAACCGGAAAATTCAGCTCCATTTGAAGTAGCTTTTATTTTTGTTGTTTCTCAAACAATAAACAATCAATTGGTAAAAGAAGAAGCTCCACGTTTATACTTCCTTAACGTGTTAGATATGCCAGAAATAGAATATAGTGAAGAAGCTGGAAAAGTACATGGTTATACAATGGAAAATATAAAAGAATTTCAACCATCGGATAAAGTTGTTAGTTTAATGGATGATTTTCTTAATACATGTTTACGTTATAGGACCGATGAAAAAATGTATTTTTGCGGTTATAACGGAAAATTCGATTACGACCATTTAGTAAGTTTATTCAAGCGTAAAGGCTTAGATTTTAATAAATACTTTATGCCTAATATTCTGGATGTTTTTGAACAAGTAAAACGCGCTGGATCTCGCAAAGTTTTACCATATCTGGAGAATAGAAAACTTACAACAATAGCAAAGTATTTACATATTGACTTAAGTAATGCTCATGATGCTATGGGAGATATTACAGCTACCAGAGAAGTTGCAAAGTCTCTTAGTGCAAAAGGAATTCCGCTTCAATAGTCATTTTTTTTGCTTGCAAAACGCACAAATGAAAGGTATTATGTAAATAAATTACAAATGTGAGTAGTGCAACGATGAAAAAAGCTAGGACACTTTTCACCGTTGCATTAACGGATTTTTTTGCCGGTTATTGAGTGTCTAGCAATAGCCGGCAATTTTTTTTGTTTTTAATAAGGAGTATTTATGAAAACAAATGGAGCAGATGCTCAAAACAAAGCTGTAGCCACAACACAAAAAGGTGGGTACTTTACTTGATTGGATGAATGAAAAAAAGCCTTCATTACTTCAAGCTTTACCAAAGGAAACGGTAGGGATTGACCGTTTTATGCAGAGTGCAATTCTTGCGCTTACTAATCCAAAAATGAAAAATCTTTTTGAATTGTAGCAAAGATTCTATTTACCGCGCGCTAAAAGAATCAGCAAGCTACGGATTGGAATTAAACGGTACTTTAGGACAAGCTTATTTAATTCCTTATAACGAAAATGTACAAGTTGCGCCGGAAAATGGGAAAAGGTTATGACTTGTCATTTTCAGATGGGGTAAACTTTTGCTCTCCATGCCAGTAATGTCATGGTAATAAACATCGTGAACCACCTTATCAGTGGGTGTGATTGCAACAATCTAAAAGGTTGGAATATTAGTAACTGAATATTTGTGCAATTGCTAACCGGGAAAGCCTTCCAAAAAAAATAGGTCAATCCGGTGCTGTAGTATTTTTTATTGAGGATATTTTTGATGAAATCTGGAATATATAAAATAACAAATAATCTTAATAATCATTTTTATATCGGACAATCAAGAAATATAAACAAAAGATGGCGGGAACATAAAAAGAGTGCTAAAGCTGAAAGAATAAATTATACAGTTTTTACAGCAAGCTTTTCATAAATATGGTATCGAAAACTTTTCTTTTGAGATTATTGAAGAATGTCCAATAGATAAACTTGATGAAAAAAGAAATATTTTATATAGCAGAGTTAAAACCTAATTACAATATGAATTTAGGTGGCTCTGGTAATACTGGATATAAAGTAACAGATGAAACAAAGAAAATCCTTAAAAAATTAGGAAAGGAACAGTGGAATTCTTATGATGAAGAAACAAAAAATCGAATTATAAGAAATCAATTAACCGGTCCAAGAAAAGGCTCTCACCGTTCAGAGGAAACTAAAAACTTCTTTCCGAAAAAACTAAAGATTATTTCTCAAGAAATAATGGTATGTCAAAAGAACAGAAAGAAAAAATTTCCAATGCGTTAAAAGGTAGAGTAAATCCTAATTATAGTCATTATCTACCGGTAGAAGGAATTTGTAATAACATAAAGGTGTATTTTGGTAGTATAAAATATGCTTCTATAATTCTTGATATTAATTACAGTGCTATATGTCATTGTTTAAGAGAAGATAGAAAAAAGCGCTGGTGGATTTAGCTGGAAATACTGTAGTCAAGAGACTATCCAGAAATGGAGTAGGGAGAAATTGATACTCTCTCGAAGTGCGGTGCATCCTAACAAGGATGAAGATATAGTCCATGCTGTAGCGAAGGATGAAAGTTACAGAGAACATGATAAAGGATTAATTGCTTTAGCTAGAAGATCAAACACAATTAAAACAATTTGCGCGGAGCCAGTTTATGAAAATGACATTTTTGATGTTCAGTTAGGTGTTGGTAGAACTATCAGCCATAAAATGAATTTAATGAGCGACAGAGGGCAGATAATCGGCTACTACTGTCTTGTTGAATTAACTAATGGTGGTATTCAGTTTTGCGTAAAATCTAAAAAGGATATTGAAAAACATAGAGATAAATTTTCTAAATCTTATAATCCAAAAGATACAGAAAATATCTGGAATAAGAATTTCGATGCTATGGCACTGAAAACTTGTGTAATCCAGGCATTAAAACTCTGTCCTATTTCAATTGAAGCTCTGGATGCTGTAGCGAAAGAAGATATAGCGATACAAGGCTCGATGACACTGAATATACAGTAGTAGATTACAACGAGGGTCGAAGTCAAGGAAGCTGATATTGTAACAGAACAAAAAGAACAGCCAGCTCCGATACAGCCACAATTGGTACAAAATGTTGTTCAGCCACAGCCTATTCCGGTACAGACACAGTCTATACAGAGCGTTCCGGTACAGCAACAAAAACCACAATTTAATCAGAATTTATTCTCCAGCCAGGAAGAAGAATTAGCAGATAAAGCATTTGAAGCTATAGATAGCTTTAATGGAGATATATTCTAATTGAAAATTACAAGCTTCTTTCATGGGATTTATCAAAATGGAAAAATTATTCTCAAAGTCAATGATATTAGAGATACACCGCTTATCGAAAAAATTATTTCACAGCAAAGTATCAAGAGAGAATAGAAGCCAGAAAGAAATATTACTGAAATGCGATATTGATGCACAATTTCAACACCGTAGTTTTAAGCAATTAAATGCTGTATGGAAGCTTGTAGAAGTAATTTTTGAAGCAGAAAACGGTAGAAAACCTATTCAACAAGAAAAATATGACTTGTATTTAGATTTACTGGAATTGTATGCAGATAAAATTCCTAATCGTTACAACAATCAATTGCGTTCCATCCATATTTCAGAAGCAAATACTGTGGCTGGATCTCACTTTATAGACGGTTTAATGTACCATGCTTCTACCTTATGCCATCTTACTTACGACCTAGAATCAACTGTAAGAAGTGTATTGTATGAGTGGGAAATATGGAGAGGAAAACAAGAGATTGATGTAAACGATGAGCGCGACATAGAAGAAATGCGCCAGTATGTTAAATATTCAGAAGCTTCCGGCAGAGGTGGAGCAATTCACTTACACCATATTGTAAGTCGCGGAGCTTGTCCTTATGCGATAGATAAAACATGGAATCTGGTTGCGCTTACTCCAGATGAACATAATTTTTTTCATCAGCAATGTAAAAACTATGATGAATTTCTGGAAGTATATCCACACTTAAAAACAAAAATTGAAAGAGCTTATAACAAAGTTGCTCAATTGTTCCAGGCTGAAAATAGCATAGGTAATTTAGCAATGGAAGCTTTAGGAGAATTTGAGAATGAGTAAAGAGAAAATTATTACAGATGATGATAGAAAATTAAAAATGCGATGGTTTAAATTTTTCTTTTCATATAAAGAAGCTTTTGAGGATTTACCGGGCAGAAAATGTAAAAAATTAATTTTAGCTATGTGCGATTATGCTCAATATGGAATTGAACCTAAAAAACTAGATTCAACCACTTTAGAAAGATTTACCAGCTTTAAGGCTTTTTATAGTTTTGATAAAGAATTGGCAAGAAATTTCGGTAAAAAAGGCGCTAAAAATCGCTGGAATACACCTAAAAATAGGGAGCCTATGGCGAAAAATAGGGAACCTAAAAGTAAAAAATAGGGAGGGTATAACATGAATGAAATTGAAACAATTTTTTATTCTAAATTTTATGCTTTTTGTAAAATCTAAATATATAAAATCATATATTTCAAATGATGGAATTGAATATTTATACAATTTTGATAGCAAAGAAGATTATTTTGATTTGAATATTACAACAGAAGATCAAAGATATATAACTATTTCTTTTACTATTGATAAGCAAAATGGAGATTATGAATTTAACGGTTATAAGCCAGATTTTACGATAGGAATAGACGGTTTATTCTCTGGTTATGTAGTTGAAATAGACAGTTATCAATGGCATGAAAAATCAAGAGAACAATCTATTTTAGATAAAAAGAAAGATAGAAATTATATTAAATTAAATTTTATTCCAATAAGGTTTTCTGGAATAGAAGTCTATCATGAACCTATAAGATGTATTCAAGAGTTGTTTGAGATAATTATTGAACAAGAAATATCCAGACAAAGAAGTGATATTAAAAAACTTGAATTAGAAAATTTTATATTGAAATCAGAATTAGAAAAAACTAATGCAAAATTCGCTTCTAAAGGGGTAAAAAAATGAACTGGTTTAAGCATGATTCAAATTCAACAATGGATTCTAAAATAAAAAAATTAATAATTCGATATGGAGCTATAGGATATGCTATTTATTTTCACTGTCTTGAATTAATTGCTGAATGTGTGAATGAAAATAATATAACTTTTGAACTTGAGCATGATTCAGAAATAATTGCAGATGATTTAAGAATTCATGGAGATTCGGAAAAATCTGGTAGAGAAATTGTAGAAGAAATTATGAGATTTATGATTGAACTAAATCTATTTGAAGAAAATAACGGTCATATATTTTGTTTTAAGTTATTAAAAAAGACTTGATACTTCCATGACTTCAAATCCGAAAATGAGAGCTTTAATAACATCGGCAAAACAAAATCATGATACCGTCATGATAAATCAAGGAAATATCATGCAAGAAAAGAAAAGAAAAGAAAAGAATAGAATAGATAAGATATATAGTCCAGAAGTTATTAATCTTACACAGCTTCTTTATTCAGAATGTCAAAGAATTGATTCAAGATTTAAAAGAACTGATAAACAATTAGAATCATGGAGCGCTGATATTGAAAAAATTAACAGAATTGATGGTTACTCATGGAGTGAAATTGAAACAGTAATTTTATGGGCGAAAGCTGATTCATTCTGGTATAACAAACATTCAATCTGGAGCAAAATTGAGAGAGAAATTTAGTCAGTTATTTCCAAAAGCCAGGGATAGCAAAAATAGAACAAGTAAGCCTATAAATCTTGAAAATAAAATTCAGTTAGGAGAGTGGAATGGACAATAAAGAATTTTTTACCGGATTTATGAATGTAAAGTTTGAAGAAGCAAAAGGGATATGTCCAGTACTCTGCGTTGATACCACTGCTTGCAATTTTGGCTAATGGAGACAAAGTTTTTGAGTGTCCAGCTTGTATTGCTGATAGAGAAGAAGCTGAAAAAAAAGAATTAGAAGCTTATGAGAATGAGAAAAAAATCATTAAGTATAGAGATTCTAATATTGAGCAAGAGTTTTTTAATAAAACATTAAAAGATTATAAGCCGGTGTCAGATTCTCAAAAATCAGCGCTTTATGCGGTCCAGGATATGATTAAAAACAAAAGCGGTAAAGTTATCCTTCTGGGATCTAACGGAGTAGGTAAAACAATGCTGGGAAGTTGCGCGGTTAAAGAATTAGGTGGAAAAATCTACAGCATGTATGAAATTAGCACAATGATTAGACAATCTTATACCGCTAAAGCTGATAAAACGGAGCTGGAAATTGTAAAAGAACTTGCTAGTGTTCCGTTTCTGGTAATTGATGAATTAGGAAGAACAAAGGGAAGTGAATCAGAATTGAACTGGTTATCTTTTGTTTTGGATAAAAGACATACAAGAAACTTGCCTTTTATGATTTTGAGTAATACTCACTTATCATCAAAATGCAAAAACGGTGGTTGTTCTCAATGTTTTGAGAATTACATAAATAACGATATTTTGAGCCGATTACAGCAGAATACAAAATTGATTAATGTAAGCGGTCCAGATTTTAGAGCAAATTAAAATATAGGAGTATATAAAAATGACAGATGTAAATTCAGTTATTGAAGTAGGTAGATTGACTAGGGACATTGACAGTGAACATGACTATTCAATCAGTGCAAATGGTAACGCAAGATTGAGCTTTTCAATTGCGGTAAATCGTTCGGTTAAAAAAGGTGATGAATGGATAGATGATGTTAATTATTTTGATGTTACTATCTGGGGAAAATCAGCAGAAAACTTGAAACCTATGTTGCATAAAGGCTCAAAAGTTTGTGTACAAGGTTATCTCAAGCAAGATCGCTGGGAAAAAGACGGACAGAAATATTCCAGAATTTCAATTGTTGCAGACAGAATTGAATTAATGAGTGCAAGAGAAAATTCCGGAGATTCTGGAAATAACAATTATCAGAATAGCGCGCCAGCTTACAGCCAGGCTCCACAATTCCAGCCGGTAGAAAATACTGGTTTTGTTGATAATTCCGGCTTTAATGTTGCGGAAAATATTCCGTTTTAATTAGTTTTTATCAGTTTTAGCGGATGAAAAATCCGCTGAAAAACTGAAATATAATTTTTTGGAGGACATGAAAAATGAAAAAGAATGTCTTAACAATTATTGGTTTAATCCTTTTGATTGCTGGTAGCGCTGTAGCTTGTTTTACAGAAATTGCCGGTGATGTTCCAGCGCTGGCTGTAGCTTCTTTTGGTTTAGGCTTGCTGGTTGTTTCAACTGTTAAAAAAGCTGAAAAAAAGGATTGGAAGCTTTATTTATCAATTGTTTTTGTTTGTATCGGTGGATTTATGTGCGCCCTTGCGGGACTTGCAGAATCTACAATGACACAAATTATTACACTGGTAATTAGTTTTGTAACATTAGTTATCGGTTTGGTAATTCCTAAACTTTTGAGCAAAAACTAAAAAACTGGAGAACAATGATGGCAAATATTTATGTTTTTAAGTGCGAAAAGTGCAACAAAGAAGAAGAAAAGGAAATGCCAATTACTAAATACGATGAAGAAAAAAACAATCAGTTTTGTTCTTGCGGTGAAAAAATGATTAGAGTTTTTACACCTATTGCGGGTACATTGTACGGTTGTTCTGGATTTTATGATACCAATAACGGAGTGGGATGTAGATGAGTGAATACAAAAGTGTAAAAGAAGGCTTGCCGGAAGATAATTTATTTCATAATGTAGTTGTAATACTTCACGATGAAACAATTGCCGGTAGTTATTACTATATTTTAGGATCATTCAAAAAAGATTGTTTTTATGTAGGAAATAATCTTTACTTCAAAAATAAAAATTACAGAAGTGAAGAATATAAAGTTATTGCATGGAAATTTCTGGAAGAATGTACAGTGGATGAAATTACAATGTTTATTGAGAAGGTTAAAAAATGAGTAGATTTGATGAATATGTAAATAGCAATGAAGGACCAGGTGATTTATGCCGGGAAATTGATGAATTAAAAATGCAGATTGAAGAAATGAAATGTTGTGAAAATTGCAATCTTCACAGAAAAGGAAAGTGTACAGAAAACGCAATGTTTTGGGCAAGAGTAAATAAACAGTGTAATAAATGGGGGTTAGCAGAATGAAAAAAGAAACTAAAGAATTAATTAAGTGGATTAAACTTACTTTAGATTCTGGAATGGATAATTATTGTTATGACGGATACCCAGAAAAAGAAGAAGTTGATGATGAAAATTACAAAAAGGCTATTACTTTTCTTGATGGTTTAGAAGATTTTGAAAAACAGCTTAAACAAGGAGGTTTTATTCCAGATATAAATAAAAATCCTTGTAAACATGGCGATAAAGTTAAAATTGTAAGACCAGACCCAGAAAAAAGACATTGTCCAAGATTTGAAATCGGAGAAATTTATTATTTAATATGGGATGATGAAAATTTAAATTTTAGTTTAGGTAAAACAATTTTTGATGATTTGTTATTTTTTAACAAGGATGATTTATTTGAGAAGGTAGAAGATGATAAAAATATTTAGGTGTAAATATTGCGGTGAACTTCCTAAAATGATGAAAGTTGTAGACAAGGAATTCAAAGTAAAAGAATTTAAATTGAGCCACAATTGTGAAATCAGCTTATGGAATAATTGCGGTAACTGGTATGAAACAAAAAGAATGGCAATTCTGGATTGGAACATGAACCGCTGTAACGGAAAATATAAGATTTTACCTAGAAGGGATAATTATTTCTTGCGCAATAGTGATATGTATTATCCTAATGGAGGTTTAAGAGAAAATGAATAAATACAAAAATAAAAAAACATTCCTTGCTGGATCAAAGTTTGATTCACAAAAAGAAGCGAACAGATTCCAGGAGTTAATATTGCTCCAGAGAGCTGGTATTATTTCAGATTTACAAAGACAAGTAAAGTTTGAAATAGTGCCAAAAGACGGAAACGAAAGAGCTTCATTTTATGTTGCTGATTTTGTTTATAATAAAGCAGATGGGAAAAAGATTATTGAAGATGTAAAAAGTGCTATGACCCGCAAGCTTCCGCTTTATATTCTCAAGAGAAAATTAGTAAAACATATTTATAAAGATTATGAATTTCTTGAAACATAGAATATTCAAAATTTAAGGGTATTTTTAAGCCGGTTGAGTAATTTGTCAAAAGATTATAAAACATCGCTAAAACATACGAATTTAAGCCGATAAGGCTATTTTTTAATAGGTTGTAACAATAAAAATATTGTTTACTAGATTAAAAAACAATAATAGGTTATAATTAAGAAAATGTATCAAGCAATTAAAACAGAATTAAAAGTTTTTGAAAACGAACATTTTACCGGACATATTAAATTTAATCTTGAAGCGGGAAATATTGTTTTAGAAGCATTCACAACAAAAATTGACTTAAGTGAATTAGTAGAGCAAACGGAAGAATGGGATAAAACATTCAGAAAGCTGTATGCAGAAAACAATAATTTCTATGGCTCATTAGAATTTAACATGAAATTCGGTAAAGTGATTAGTTTTACTTATTCAGTGGCACTTAAGGGCGAGGACCTAAAAAAAAGGTTGGAGAAAAATAAAAAATGCAATATTGCGAGAATTGTGGCAAAGAAGTCAGATATATCGCAACTGGCTCATTAACTCAAGTAATGTGCGATGCCAAGCCGGTAGTAGCTTATACACAATCTGGCAGAAAAGTAGAAGCTTATATCGTGCATAAATGTATAAAAGGTGAGGATAATGAAAGTAAAGCCTAATGAATTTCTTCCAGACGGTACATTAATTGATCTCAACTCTTACGAGTGGGGAGATATTAAACTTCTTAAGAAACAAAAACTTTTCATAATTTGGTATACACTTCCCGGACAAGAAGGATTCCTTAATCCTCTTAAAGCTTCATTGAAAGCTGGTTATTCTCAACAGACCGCTTATCATGCTAAGTGGCAATTGTTAGGTGATGAAAGAATAGCGGAACTGGTAAAGAAGTTTACAGATAACTTTTTGAAGGCTTCATACAAAGAAGCTTCTCAAAAAATGCTGGATATGAAAATTAAGCGCGCCAGTTTTGATATTAATAAGTTTTACCAGACAAAAACTTTTGAAAATCCAGAAACCGGACAGACAGTAGAACGTATTACAATTATTCCGGTTGATGAAATTTCAGAAGAAAATAAATGCCTTATTGATAATGTAGAAGTTAATAATCAAGGTATCGCAACATACAAGCTTCCTAACCGCGAAAAGGAAATAAATGAAATTATTAAGATAAACCAGGAAATGAACCAAGAGAAAAATTTGGGCGAGTACGATGTAGAGACAACTGTAGACCTTATCCGCGAGAACCTTACTACAGTAAAAACTACTGTAAGACTTAATAATCAAAGAATAAAGGAAAGTGCTGGAGACTTCATTGAAAAAGGTGAAAATTTACCAGATTATGATTAGTTTTAATCATTTTTTTTACAAAAATAGCAATATTTATATTGAAAATGCGCAAAAATTAACAAAAAAGTATTGTTTTAACGCGTTTTTAATCATTTTTATACAAAAACAAGGGAATTTATGGTAATAGAGAAGCTTACACCAGAAGAAAGGTTAAATTATTTATATGCTTATTGTAAATTCGATGATAAACCTCTTTATCTTGACTTCTGGCAAGAAGAATTTATTACTTCTACAAAACAATTTGAATGTATTCTAAAAAGCCGAAGAACTGGATTCTCTTTTGCTACAGCCTTAAAAGGTTTAGGAAAATCAATGGATCCAGGTAGACAAAAGTATGTAAAACAATTTGTTTCATACAATGAATCGGATGCACTGGAAAAAATCAGATATGCCAGAGAATTCTATGAATCAATTCCAAAGTGGGCGAAGAAACCCGTTCTAACAGAGAATAAAACGGAGCTTGAATTTCTGGATAATAATAAAAAAACAAGTACGCGTTTGATCTCAATGCCATGTAGACCGCCACGCGGTAAAGGTGGAGATATTTCCTTAGATGAATTCGGTATTTTCTTACCTAATATGTCTAAACAAGTATATACAGCCGGATTGTATGTTATTTCCCGCGGAGGTTGTATTGAAGTAGGTAGTACACCATTAGGTTGTATCGGTAGATTTTACGAAATTTGTACAGACAAAAAGAAATATCCAGCCTATCAGCGCTTTAATGTGCCATGGTGGTATTCTACAGCGCTCTGTATTGATGTTGAGACAGCTGTAAGAGAAGCGCCTTATATGAATACATTGGAGCGAGTGGAAAAATTCGCTAGTCCTACACTGAAAGAAATTTTTGCTAACGATGTTCTGGAAGATTTTCAGCAAGAGTGTGAATGCGCGTTTATTGATACCGCAGAATCTTATATTACTTTAGATGAAATATACGGATGTACACCGGGTATGGACCAGGATATAGAAGCGGTAGAACAAGATGAACCGCCAGAAGTTGGTGAATCGTTAGATTGGATTGGTAGAGAAATTCAGATATACCACACTGTAGATGATATGTGTACAAGTCCATATATTCCAGAAAAACATGGAGTTTTATATTTAGGTTATGATATTGCGAAAAAACGCGATGCTACTTCTATTTTCTTATTAGGATTATTACCTAATGGTAAAAAACGCGTATATGGTTATGAAGAATTGCGCGCTAAAGATTTTGAATATCAATTGAATTGTATTAGACAATTAATGAAAAGTTTACCGATTAGAAGAATTTGTTTAGATAGTACCGGGATGGGAGCGCCTATCTGTGAACGATTAGAAAAGGAATTTCCGGCTCAAGTAGAAGGTATAGATTTTAATGTTCAGAATAAAGAGGACATGGCTCAAGGAATTAAAATCGGACTTCAAAAGCATGAGTTTATTTTACCTAATGACAAAAACCTTCATCACCAGATACACGCGATTAGACGAATTCCTACTACTGGTGGACATTTTAGATACGATGCAGATAGAGACGAAAACGGACACGCGGATAGCTTTTGGAGTTTTGCGCTTGCGAATTTAGCATGTGGTAAAGCTTCATCAACTGGATTTTACCAGCAGAGAACAGCTAAAAAGCTTGAAACAATTAAAAAAGAAATTGAATCGGCTGGAGTAAACCAGGATCAGAAAATTATTATTCCACGCGGTAAAAGCTTGAGACAAATTAATAAAATGTTTGGATTGTAGATTATGAAAGTAATTAATATTGACGGTGAGCTATACCTTGAAAGTATAGCAAGTTATGATTTGAAATACTCATACATAAAAACTAGAAACAATGTATGGGTATTAAAAGATAAATCAACAAATTTAATTCCAGTATTGAGAAAATGGAGGAAGAAATAAAATGAAATTTATTTACACTTGTGATTGGTGCCATAATCCTAGTTTATGGATTTTTAGAAACCCTATAAAAAACAAGGTAATTATTTGTACCAGATGTTATAGACAATACAAAAGGGAACATTCAATTAAAAATTATATTAAAAGAATTGAATATAAAAAAAAATAAAGGAGTAACAAAATGATAGCATTAAAAGGATTTTACATTGTAAAGGAAATTGTAGAAGAAAGAAAATCAGCTGGCGGATTAATTTTACCAGAATCAGAAAAGCCTAGAATTGGTCGTTATGAAGTAATTAGCGCAAGTTTTAATGGAGGTGAAGTAAATAATAATGACATTGTATATATTCCGGTTTTAGATGTTATTACAAGCTCAAATTTTGAGCCAGGAATTGGAATTGTTAAGGCTGAAAAAGTTATGGCAAAGGAATAATAAATGATATTGCATAAGGATTTTGAAAGTTTATTCGAGAGATTTTCTATAATGACAATTGACGGAGAATTATCAAATGAAAAAGCTTTAGCATTGCTCAAAAATATTAGTGAGCCAGGAGTATATAAACAATTATTAAACTTCTTAAAAATAGAGGAATAGCATGGATGTAGTTATTTTATTATTATTAGGATTAGTTGGAGCATGTTATTATTTTTACACAAGATTGAATGCTCAAGATGAAATATTGTGTAGAATGTATGATATGATGGAAGAAATAGGCAAATCTCAAAATTCTTTAATTGATGTTCAAGAGGAATTTCAAGACAAGTTTTTTAAGAGTATTCAGTTTGTAAGCGAGGAAAAAGAAGATGGTAACAAGAAAAGTAATTGCGATTGATTTTGATGGAACTATCACAAAAGAAAATAAATATCCAGAAGTTGGAGAATTCCGGGAATATGCAAAAGAAGCAATTAATAATCTGGCAAAAAACAATTGTATTGTTATATGGACTTTCAGATACGGAGAAGAATTAAAAAAAGCGGTAGAAGCATTGCAAAGCGCTGGTATTATTTTTGATTATGTAAACGAAAGTCTTTATGATGAATTGAATCCAAAAATGCGCAAGATAATTGCAGATGTTTATATTGACGATAGAGGTTATGGCACTGTAATTGATTGGAAATAGATAGATAAAGACTTGAATAATTAAACTAATGACAAATTAAAATAAATAAAGTAGTATTATTTTATACATAAGATAATAATATTTATATTGATATGCCTTAGAGAGACAGTCATTTTTCCTATTTTTTTAGGAAATCTGGCTGTCTTTTTTTTTATTCCGGAGGTTGTAAATGGCTCACAGAGAAGAAATTGATGTAGAGAAAGAATTAAGAAAACGCGTTGCCTTTAATGATATGCAGAAAAAAGGTAATTCAATCGGAGAAGATAACCAAGCGATTTTTAATACTTATTTCTTCCAAGGTAAAGGAAGATTACACGATGCAGATTCAGTATTTTATGACCCTTATTTTGTTTCATCTAATGCGTTCAAAGATATTAGAACTATTTCAAGAATTCAGTGGGGCGGTATTCATTGTAGAACATTGCGCAGAGTAGCAGAAAAAGCATGGATTATTAATACATGTATTACTCATACATTGCGCAAAGCTAAACCATTTTTTAAGCCGGTTACAGATAGAAACCAGCGCGGTTTTTTAATCCGCAAAGTTGATGAAGATTTAACAAAAACAATGAAAAACGATAAAGAACGAGATAGAATTCGCGACTTTATTGTAAATACTGGAGATTATGAGGACCCAGACAGAGACGATTTTGTAAAGTTTTGTTCTAAAATTATCCGCGATAACATTACATTGGACCAGGTTGCAACAGAATTGCAATATAACAAAAAAGGTGATGTTTGCGCGTTTTTTGCTGTAGATAGTGCAACAATTGAAAAGGTAATACCGGAAGATAAACAGAAAACAGAGTGGCGCTATATGCAGATTGTAGAAGGTATGCCAGCATGCGCGTATACACCAGATACAATGATTTTTGACTTTATGAATCCGCGTACAGATGTACACCATTCTATGTACGGTTATTCTTATGTTGAGCAAGCTATCGACTTAATCACTAATGTTATTAATACATTCATCTATAATTCTGGAAACTTCACAGAAAATAAACTTCCTAAAGGTATGTTACTTTGTACAAGGTGATGCTTCACCGGACCAAGTAGAAGAAATGGAAGATTATATTGCAGAAATAATGAGCGGTGGACCTATTAATCAGTGGAGAATTCCTATTATTCCAGCCGGAGCAAAAGATGCTTCAATTGAGTGGAAACCTATGAATACTAACCGGGAAATGGAATTCCAAGCATGGCTGGATTATTTGACAAGTGCTGTAATTGCTTTATTCGGCTGTAGCGCTGATGAATTAGGAATTCAATCTCAAAAGTCTCAAGCTGTTATTGAAAATGGAGCCGGAGACAGAATTCAAGCAACAAAAAGCGCTTTATTAGGTGATATTTTAGGCTTTATGGAATCTTATTTGAATAAGATAGTAAAGAAAATTAATCCAGATTATGTACTGGAATTTGTAGGATATGAAAAAGACAATCCTAATACAATTGCGGACCTTGATGAAAAAGAATGCCGAACATGGAAAACAATTAATGAAAAACGCGCTGAAAAAGGACTTGAACCTATCGACTTGAATAAAGTTAATAACGGAGCTGATTTACCTATGAATGTTCAGATGGTCCAGATTTTTCAAGCTAACCAGGCTCAAGCCGGTATGGAAGGCGGTGATGAAATGGGCGGTATGGAAGATGATTTTGGCGGTGATGATGAAGGTATGGAAGATACTGGAAACGATGAAGCCGGAATGTATGAAGAAGAAACTCCAGAAGGCGCGCCAGAAGAAGAAACTCCATACGGAGAAATTGAAGAAGAAAATCCAATGGAAAAATCCATTAGAAAATCAATTTTATTTATTTAGTTAATTAAGGCTTTTTGTTTTAGAGATTTTTGTTGAGCTTCTGGAAAAGAAAATCAAAAACAATATTTTTATCGAGGTGTTTACAATGCTAAAATTCGTTATTAAGGCTGATACTGAAATTGCAAAAGCAATTAGAAACCGTTCTAAACTGGTAAAACAACAAAAGCAGATAATTCGCAATGGTAAAGCGGTATTAACTTATGTATGGGTAAACCCAGATAAAGATAAAAAGAAAACTAAATCGGCTAAAATGACAGATAAAGAGCTGGATCAAATGTATTTTAATGCAATTAAGGCTGGTAATACTGAATTAGTGCAGAAGCTTGTACAAGATAGAGCAATTGAAAAAGGTTTTAAGGATGCTATTCCAGAACAAGGAAACGGTTATAAAATCCGCGTAACAAAACCACCTAAAAAGACAAAAACATATTATAAATGCTTTTATGTTGATGAAAAAGGTAGACCTTCCGCTTTATTTGTAGATAATAACGCGTATTTACCTACTAATGTATGGCTAAGTGCTAATGATACTTACCATTTTGAAGCAGAAAATGGAAATAAATATGTTCCTACTATGGGAAATGACAACAATAAAGAAGCTGGAAAAACTGGTGTTCAGATTAAAATTCCTAATGAGACAGTAAGACAAGAATTAATTGAAAGAGGATATTTACCAGCCGGAAGTAAAGCAAAAAATATAACTTGTGTTGCATATAGACCAGGCTGGCATGGTGGAGATTTACCATTTTTTCCTCAAGGCGGTAGATATGGCAATCATCCGCTTACTCAAAATGGTGATGAAAACAGAAAATATAATCCAGATTTACCAGAATCACCATATAAAAATGTTCATCGCTGGAACCAGGTTATTTTTGAAATTGAAGTAGATGCGGACCATGACTACACAGAAGAAGCAAAAGCACAGCCTAAAGCATGGAGCAAAACCGGCAAGTTTATTCCAGATAAAGCAGATTTACAGTATATGCCAGACGGTGGAATGTATGAGTACACTACTAATCCAGAAGTAGAAGCTATGACCGGTGGCAAGCGGAAAATGGATATCAGCGGAGCTATTAAGATCAAACGCGCCTTAACTGAAAAGGAATGTAATGAAATTCTTGCTTCTGTAGGAATGTCGGCTCAAGAGTGGGAAGCAAAACCAAAAGAAAACCAGACAGCAAAAGAGCGCGATGCTGAATTATTGAATCTTGCAACAATGAATTTAAGTGATTTAGGTTACACCGGGACCGAAAAATCTGGAGCAAGAAAAACACTTGCGCCTATTACTTATGATGATAATGGAGAAATTATTCCATTATCACAGCGCTTTAATAAAAATAGTGATGATATTAGAAAATCATTTTAGACATTATTAGACATTATTAGACATTATTAGACATTTTTAGATGGAGTTTAGACATTATGCAGAAATATAAAGCAAAAAAAGAAGTAGTTGAGCAAGTTACAAGCAAATTAAAAGAAACTCAAAATAGGGAAAATAAAGGAAATTTAAGGGAAATTTCCCCTATTTTTGATGAACCTAGCAAATTACAAGCAAATAAGAATATATTTGTTCGTGGTGATTTTGATGAATATAAAACCAGCGATGACGAATTGAAAGAACACGAAAAGGATATTGAAAAGTCTAATCCATATCCCAGACAAAAAGGTGGAAAATGGGGACATAAACCAGATTTAGTTGTTAAAAACATTTTAACTAAAACCGCAAAAAAAAGAGGGATTGATTTAGAGAGTTTGGATGTGTGTAATCCAGTAGATTGGTGTAGTTATGTGGATGATTTATATACTGGCAAAACTCCAAAATTTGAAATATTACGATTGCCAAACTTGGATAAAGACTTATGCAAACAATTAGGAATAAAAGAAAAATGTTTTATTACTCAAAAACAATTTGTACATGGTAATCCAAAAAGAAAAGGAAGTTATGCAAATCCTCAAGATTTAAGAATTGAAGAATATAAGCGAGTTTTTCATGTAATTAAAAAATACTAAAGTTTTATACTGGGATAAGTCTAGTAAAAATTTTTTAATTCCTTTTTACGATAGAAAAAATCCAGATAAAATAAATAAAATATGTTTTTATAAAGATGTAAGTGGAAATTATGAAGTTACTGTTGGTAAGGTAGATAAAAGAAATATTCTAAATGCTTCAAAAGATGTTTTAGTAAAGGTTGGGGTAGGAGTTGCACCTACAATACATAAATCTTTTCAGAAGTACCCAGTTAACTGTTTACTGGCATCCAC
>CATQJL010000158.1:0-22193 GCA_958299035.1 Cylicocyclus nassatus | reverse complement strand
TGCTCAATTCAGGTGAAGATGAATTATTTTGGCCTGGATCTTTGCTGGATGCTTTTGGTTATCCTTGTGATCCTATAGAGTATAATGAAGATGGTGATCCTTTGCCTCCTACTTATAAAGGTGTGAAGTATATTTCTGCACTTCCTTTCATTGCATATCAGTTGGTATATAATGAATATTTCTTGAATGAGGTAACTGAGGATCCAAATGATCTTACTCTTGTAATTGATCATATTTCACAAGGTAAAGGTCAAGTTCTGACAAATGCCTTTGCCGCTAAGTTGTTGCAGATCCGTAATGCTAATTGGCGAAAGGACTATTTTACTGCTTGTCTTGATACTGTGAACGGTAACCAGAATGTATTGATACCTATCCAGGGTGATGTACAATTTTCTTATGATAATCCACACGGTAATCCTGATATTGTGCGTTATTCTGATGGTACTACACCAGCTGAGGATGGTCGTGTCCTTTTTGACCAAGGTGGTGCTATGGTAGATGATGATGGACAATGCATGAATATTGAACCTAGAGGTCTTAAAGGTGTATTCCAAAATGCTGTTACAACTGTTCAGGACCTCCGAGTTGCATTCAGTACACAAAAGATCCTTGAGCTCTCGGCACGTGTTGGTAGACGTTACAAAGAACAGATTTTCGGTTTCTTTGGTGTTGATGTTAAAGATTCTCGTGTAGATCGTCCCGAATATCTTGGCGGTGTAAAGATCCCTGTACAGGTTAATGATGTAACCCAGACTGTGAATACTGATGTTGATCCTCTCGGTACCCTTGCTGGTAAAGGTCTTGGCGGTGGATCTTTCCAAGTTGACTATACCGTAACTGAGCATGGTATTTTCTTCTGTGCCTTGTACATGGTACCTCGTGCAATGTATGGTCAAGGTGTTCGAAAGATGTTAACTCGTTTCGACAAGTACGATTTTTATTTCCCCCAATTTGCACACCTTGGTGAACAAGCTGTTCTTAATGAAGAGCTTTATGCGTCTGCTGATGGTCGAAATAAGGATGTATTTGGTTATACACCTCGATACAGTGAATATAAGTGGTTGCCTAATACTTATCATGGTGCTTTTAAGTCTGTACTCCGTAACTGGCACCTTGGTAGATGGTTTGCAAATCGTCCTCATTTGAATAAGAACTTTACTAAGTTTACTTATGATGAGGGTGCGAGAGTATTTGCCTATAATAATGAATTTGTATCCCAATCTAATGTAGACGCTCAGACGGATCCAAATTTGCAACATTATTGGGTTCAGTGTTTCAATGAAGTAGCTATGAGTCGTAAGATGCCTTATTATGGTACACCTATGACTTGTGATTGTGGAGTTAATAACGATTAAATTTTATTATTATGAGACCTTATCAAAGTATGTTTTACGACCGCGTACATTATCGCGGAGAGACTAATATGGAAGATTCTGTCACTATTCCTGATGAAACTTTAACCCCTCGTGAGATTCTTGAGAGTTGGTTGAAAGGTAAAAAAGTACAAGAGCATCCCGTATCATTTGGTGTAAATGATGATATTGATCATCCTAATCGTTGTGATACTGGTTATGACATGGACAAGATGGACTATATTGATGAATTGCGCTCTGCTCAAAAAGAGCGTCAAAAGATCCTTAAAGAGACTGACACTGTGCCTATAGCTCCTACAATTGATAGTGATATTCCCGAAACTTAAATAAATCGCTTCTGAGAGCTTTTTTTATCAAGGTAGTACAATTGTACTACCTTGTGTGTTTTATGGTCACACAAGCAAAATATGTGCGAAATTTGTGTATTTTATAGATGATACGTGAAGAATGTTTGTAACTGGTATAACCGACCCCGCCCGCCACACTGGTTTTCGTTAGCACTGCGCACGGCTTGCTCGATCCGCGCAAACCTGTACTTGAGTGATTGTACTTCCGTGAGAGCGCCGAAAGGAGACAGTCCCACTGGACTGGCTTCTTGTCGGGCTGTAAACTCGCTTGCGAGTTTAGCAGCTAAGTTCGCTTTGCTGTCGGGCAACCCCCGACTAGCCCGCGCGGCAATGAGCGCGAAACGTTCACAACCGGTGTGCTACGCTATGCGCGACAATGTCAGTTGTCGCGTATCGGCACACTTAATGAGCGGCTACGCTACGCGCGACAATGTCAGTTGTCGCGTGTCGGCCGCGTAAGAGATTGCACCTGCCGTTCCCAGCCTTACTGTAAGAGAACAATTAACCTTAGAATTTCGGTGCGCATTGCGAGTAGCAACGAGCTTTGCGCACTTCCGTCAGAGTACCAGATCCGTATATTAGAAAGCAGTTCAAGTGTAAAATACTATTTTAATTTTAAAATATTAATGAATGTTAAAATCTACCCGTAATTTCTGCTCTGTCAAAATCGGATTTTTCCCCTTTTTATAATAAGGTACACGTGTCATACGTGCCAGCGCGTACCTTCTTGTGATATTAGCGCTGGATGACACGGACGTGTAAAACCGTCAAAAATATGCGCTACATAAGGTTTTATTTTTCACATGGAATATGTTAAAAATCTGTTAAATATTTATCTACCTATTGACAAATGTGTTTTTATGTTTTATATTTGCCCCAGCGAACTGAATTTGATTTCATTTTATGTTAGCTGGTTTGTGAAAATAGGCTAACTATTTTTTCATAATTGGAACGTTTTACTTTAAATTTAATAAAATGAAGAACACTTTTAAATTAATTAGAACATGGCAGCAACCCCCATGGGATTTGCCACTAAAAATAGTTAAACGTTTTAAATTTTAAAGTTATGATTAAAGTATCATTTAACAAGAAAATTGGCAAGTGGTCAATTGATCGCCAGAATTTTAATTTTGGTATATGTGACTCTTTGAACTCTGCTGTTACTTGTGCAATGCACATTGGTAGCTGTGATCCTATTGAAAGTGTATCAATCTCTTTAACGTCTTATCCTCGTTCTCGTAAAAAAGCACATGAACATTTACGTGAATATCGTAGTTATCAAGATGACTTAGATCAACTTGATAAAATTTATTATGAGACTATTTTTTCTGAAAATGATCAACAAGAAAATCCCTTAAAATCTGAATAACTATGTTACCTGTTATTGCTCCCGCGATTGCTAGTGCCCTTGTTGGCGCTGGTGGATCTTTATTGAACTCTGTACTAGGTTCTGGTTCTAATTCTGCAATGTCTGCTAAACAACGTGCTTGGCAAACCTCAGAACGTGAGGCTTCCCAACAATGGGCTGAAGAAATGTGGAATAAAAGTAATGAATACAATTCCGCAAAATCTCAAGTCGGCCGTATCCTAGAGGCTGGATTGTCACCTAACTTACTTTATGGATCTGGTCAACAAGTTGCCGCTGGTACCGCGAGTACTCCGTCTGCTCCGACAGCTCCTGGTACCTCTTCCGTTGGTGGATTTGTTCCTATGGATCTAACTTCTTTACAGAATTATTATCTTAAACGTCAAGAGCTCGCAAATCAACAGTATCACAATGAAACTGAACGTATGTCTGTCGAACAACAAAAACCTGTTGCTGAATCTTCTGCACGTCATTCTAATGCTTTGGCTGAATCTCAAGAGTTCTTTAACAAGCTTAATAAGGCTAATGAGGCATTCTTAGAGATTGCTATGCAAGATAATGCATATCTTGTACGTGCTAAGCGTCATGGTGAAGAATTACGCAATAATGTTTATGAGTTGTACGGACTTCAACAAGCACAAAAAGAGCTTGATAAATTAGAATCTGAGATAACTAAAAACGCATCTGAATCTGATCGTAATTGGTCGCAGGTTACTTTAAATCTTGCATCTGCTGAGGCTCAACATGAAATGGCAAATGAGCTTGCTAGTCAAACACATTTAAATGATGCTGAAGCTTCTAAGTGTGTTGAGGAAGTTGCACAAATGATGCGCACTGGAGATATAGATGCTTATAAACAATTGTTGAATACTTATGATGGTAATATCTTGGCTACATGTTTCAAGTTCATGGCTGAGAAAGCACGCGGAGAACGTGGTCAAACTTCTTTCCGCGATCATATGATTCATTCTACTCAAAATATGGATTCTTATCGTGATAAAGCGCGTCAAAATGTTATGCCTGTTAGAAAGCGTAAGTAATGAAAGATTTTATTAATAATATCCTTACGGTTATACTTTATAAGATCCGTAAATTTAATCGTACAATAAAAAAGATCAATCATGGATGATTTATTATTTTGTCTTATCGTTTTGATAATTATCACTGTCATGGCTGGTGCCATGGAGTTATTTACTAATTTTATAAATTCTATTTGGTATGGAAAAGAAAGAGATGATCTCCAAGATTCTTAGCTTGGTTGTGAGTGTGGTATCTTTAGTTATTAACTTCTTTAATTCGAATGGTCATGAGAGCTCCCCGAAAGCCTAAGCAAATGCGCACTTATCGCATTAAGCGTGCTGGTATTATGTTATGAAATGTTTGCACCCACTAGAAATTAACAATCCTCGCTTAAAGCGTTACTTTCAGATTGGGCGCGAGCCTCCCGATAATGAGCCAAAAAAAATTACTGTTCCTTGCGGCAAGTGCTCAGTCTGTCGAAGTAAGCATCGTGATGAGTGGTATATGCGTATGAAGTTGGAAAGCCATTTACATCCTTCTAATTTTTTTGTTACATTGACTTATGAAGATACGTTTCTCAAAAAGAACTCTAATGGTTTTGTATCACACTGTTATGAAGATGTACAGAAAGCTTTCAAACTTTTTCGTAAAAGATATTGTCCCTTTAGATACGTACTTATTTCGGAGTATGGTCCAAACGGTACTCACAGACCTCATTATCATTTTATATTTTTTTGTGATGTGGTTGGCCTTGATGAGTATGATGTCTTAAACATGTTTGAAGACGTGTGGCCATATGGATTTGTTACAGTTGGCGAGTTAGAAGATGAGCGTATTGGTTATGTAGCTAACTATTGCATTCCCGATTTGCAATTTGTTCCTCAAGGATCAACCGAAAATGTATTTCGTGTATCTCGTGATCCTTCAATCGGTTTTGGTTTTTTAACAGAACAACTTTTAGATCGATTTAATCGCGTTGATAGTGATGGCAATTTTATGCAGTACATTGTACTTGATGGAAAAAAGTTCAATTTACCGCGTGTATGGCAAGAATCTATTTATTGCGATGATGACAAAGATAAAAAATTTTTCAAGTCACAAGCTGATGCATTAGAGTATTATGACAAGATGTTGTTACAGTTTGGCACCGATGAGGCCTTTAATGATTACTGTAAACTTGCTGATATTCTAATGAGAGAAAAGTGGCTTAAATCAAAAAAAGGTAAATTATCATTATGAGTATTTTTGATTCTATTAGGATATCTAATCCTAAATATAATTCTTTTTCGATGGATCATTCACAGTTGTTTTCAACTGAAAGTGGTTCTATCTATCCGTTTTGTCCTATTGAAGTAGTACCAGGCGATAAACTACGCGTTCGCCCGTCTATGTTCTTTAGGTTAGCTCCCCTTGCAACACCTCTATTTCAAGATTTGACGGCTTATGTGCGTGCATTCTATGTACCTTATCGTTTGTGCTGGGATAAATGGGTTGAATTTATTGGTGAACCTAAGGTACGTAATTCCGCTCGTCCTTTAATGCCATTAATAGATTGTGAAGCTTTGCTCAATTCAGGTGAAGATGAATTATTTTGGCCTGGATCTTTGCTGGATGCTTTTGGTTATCCTTGTGATCCTATAGAGTATAATGAAGATGGTGATCCTTTGCCTCCTACTTATAAAGGTGTGAAGTATATTTCTGCACTTCCTTTCATTGCATATCAGTTGGTATATAATGAATATTTCTTGAATGAGGTAACTGAGGATCCAAATGATCTTACTCTTGTAATTGATCATATTTCACAAGGTAAAGGTCAAGTTCTGACAAATGCCTTTGCCGCTAAGTTGTTGCAGATCCGTAATGCTAATTGGCGAAAGGACTATTTTACTGCTTGTCTTGATACTGTGAACGGTAACCAGAATGTATTGATACCTATCCAGGGTGATGTACAATTTTCTTATGATAATCCACACGGTAATCCTGATATTGTGCGTTATTCTGATGGTACTACACCAGCTGAGGATGGTCGTGTCCTTTTTGACCAAGGTGGTGCTATGGTAGATGATGATGGACAATGCATGAATATTGAACCTAGAGGTCTTAAAGGTGTATTCCAAAATGCTGTTACAACTGTTCAGGACCTCCGAGTTGCATTCAGTACACAAAAGATCCTTGAGCTCTCGGCACGTGTTGGTAGACGTTACAAAGAACAGATTTTCGGTTTCTTTGGTGTTGATGTTAAAGATTCTCGTGTAGATCGTCCCGAATATCTTGGCGGTGTAAAGATCCCTGTACAGGTTAATGATGTAACCCAGACTGTGAATACTGATGTTGATCCTCTCGGTACCCTTGCTGGTAAAGGTCTTGGCGGTGGATCTTTCCAAGTTGACTATACCGTAACTGAGCATGGTATTTTCTTCTGTGCCTTGTACATGGTACCTCGTGCAATGTATGGTCAAGGTGTTCGAAAGATGTTAACTCGTTTCGACAAGTACGATTTTTATTTCCCCCAATTTGCACACCTTGGTGAACAAGCTGTTCTTAATGAAGAGCTTTATGCGTCTGCTGATGGTCGAAATAAGGATGTATTTGGTTATACACCTCGATACAGTGAATATAAGTGGTTGCCTAATACTTATCATGGTGCTTTTAAGTCTGTACTCCGTAACTGGCACCTTGGTAGATGGTTTGCAAATCGTCCTCATTTGAATAAGAACTTTACTAAGTTTACTTATGATGAGGGTGCGAGAGTATTTGCCTATAATAATGAATTTGTATCCCAATCTAATGTAGACGCTCAGACGGATCCAAATTTGCAACATTATTGGGTTCAGTGTTTCAATGAAGTAGCTATGAGTCGTAAGATGCCTTATTATGGTACACCTATGACTTGTGATTGTGGAGTTAATAACGATTAAATTTTATTATTATGAGACCTTATCAAAGTATGTTTTACGACCGCGTACATTATCGCGGAGAGACTAATATGGAAGATTCTGTCACTATTCCTGATGAAACTTTAACCCCTCGTGAGATTCTTGAGAGTTGGTTGAAAGGTAAAAAAGTACAAGAGCATCCCGTATCATTTGGTGTAAATGATGATATTGATCATCCTAATCGTTGTGATACTGGTTATGACATGGACAAGATGGACTATATTGATGAATTGCGCTCTGCTCAAAAAGAGCGTCAAAAGATCCTTAAAGAGACTGACACTGTGCCTATAGCTCCTACAATTGATAGTGATATTCCCGAAACTTAAATAAATCGCTTCTGAGAGCTTTTTTTATCAAGGTAGTACAATTGTACTACCTTGTGTGTTTTATGGTCACACAAGCAAAATATGTGCGAAATTTGTGTATTTTATAGATGATACGTGAAGAATGTTTGTAACTGGTATAACCGACCCCGCCCGCCACACTGGTTTTCGTTAGCACTGCGCACGGCTTGCTCGATCCGCGCAAACCTGTACTTGAGTGATTGTACTTCCGTGAGAGCGCCGAAAGGAGACAGTCCCACTGGACTGGCTTCTTGTCGGGCTGTAAACTCGCTTGCGAGTTTAGCAGCTAAGTTCGCTTTGCTGTCGGGCAACCCCCGACTAGCCCGCGCGGCAATGAGCGCGAAACGTTCACAACCGGTGTGCTACGCTATGCGCGACAATGTCAGTTGTCGCGTATCGGCACACTTAATGAGCGGCTACGCTACGCGCGACAATGTCAGTTGTCGCGTGTCGGCCGCGTAAGAGATTGCACCTGCCGTTCCCAGCCTTACTGTAAGAGAACAATTAACCTTAGAATTTCGGTGCGCATTGCGAGTAGCAACGAGCTTTGCGCACTTCCGTCAGAGTACCAGATCCGTATATTAGAAAGCAGTTCAAGTGTAAAATACTATTTTAATTTTAAAATATTAATGAATGTTAAAATCTACCCGTAATTTCTGCTCTGTCAAAATCGGATTTTTCCCCTTTTTATAATAAGGTACACGTGTCATACGTGCCAGCGCGTACCTTCTTGTGATATTAGCGCTGGATGACACGGACGTGTAAAACCGTCAAAAATATGCGCTACATAAGGTTTTATTTTTCACATGGAATATGTTAAAAATCTGTTAAATATTTATCTACCTATTGACAAATGTGTTTTTATGTTTTATATTTGCCCCAGCGAACTGAATTTGATTTCATTTTATGTTAGCTGGTTTGTGAAAATAGGCTAACTATTTTTTCATAATTGGAACGTTTTACTTTAAATTTAATAAAATGAAGAACACTTTTAAATTAATTAGAACATGGCAGCAACCCCCATGGGATTTGCCACTAAAAATAGTTAAACGTTTTAAATTTTAAAGTTATGATTAAAGTATCATTTAACAAGAAAATTGGCAAGTGGTCAATTGATCGCCAGAATTTTAATTTTGGTATATGTGACTCTTTGAACTCTGCTGTTACTTGTGCAATGCACATTGGTAGCTGTGATCCTATTGAAAGTGTATCAATCTCTTTAACGTCTTATCCTCGTTCTCGTAAAAAAGCACATGAACATTTACGTGAATATCGTAGTTATCAAGATGACTTAGATCAACTTGATAAAATTTATTATGAGACTATTTTTTCTGAAAATGATCAACAAGAAAATCCCTTAAAATCTGAATAACTATGTTACCTGTTATTGCTCCCGCGATTGCTAGTGCCCTTGTTGGCGCTGGTGGATCTTTATTGAACTCTGTACTAGGTTCTGGTTCTAATTCTGCAATGTCTGCTAAACAACGTGCTTGGCAAACCTCAGAACGTGAGGCTTCCCAACAATGGGCTGAAGAAATGTGGAATAAAAGTAATGAATACAATTCCGCAAAATCTCAAGTCGGCCGTATCCTAGAGGCTGGATTGTCACCTAACTTACTTTATGGATCTGGTCAACAAGTTGCCGCTGGTACCGCGAGTACTCCGTCTGCTCCGACAGCTCCTGGTACCTCTTCCGTTGGTGGATTTGTTCCTATGGATCTAACTTCTTTACAGAATTATTATCTTAAACGTCAAGAGCTCGCAAATCAACAGTATCACAATGAAACTGAACGTATGTCTGTCGAACAACAAAAACCTGTTGCTGAATCTTCTGCACGTCATTCTAATGCTTTGGCTGAATCTCAAGAGTTCTTTAACAAGCTTAATAAGGCTAATGAGGCATTCTTAGAGATTGCTATGCAAGATAATGCATATCTTGTACGTGCTAAGCGTCATGGTGAAGAATTACGCAATAATGTTTATGAGTTGTACGGACTTCAACAAGCACAAAAAGAGCTTGATAAATTAGAATCTGAGATAACTAAAAACGCATCTGAATCTGATCGTAATTGGTCGCAGGTTACTTTAAATCTTGCATCTGCTGAGGCTCAACATGAAATGGCAAATGAGCTTGCTAGTCAAACACATTTAAATGATGCTGAAGCTTCTAAGTGTGTTGAGGAAGTTGCACAAATGATGCGCACTGGAGATATAGATGCTTATAAACAATTGTTGAATACTTATGATGGTAATATCTTGGCTACATGTTTCAAGTTCATGGCTGAGAAAGCACGCGGAGAACGTGGTCAAACTTCTTTCCGCGATCATATGATTCATTCTACTCAAAATATGGATTCTTATCGTGATAAAGCGCGTCAAAATGTTATGCCTGTTAGAAAGCGTAAGTAATGAAAGATTTTATTAATAATATCCTTACGGTTATACTTTATAAGATCCGTAAATTTAATCGTACAATAAAAAAGATCAATCATGGATGATTTATTATTTTGTCTTATCGTTTTGATAATTATCACTGTCATGGCTGGTGCCATGGAGTTATTTACTAATTTTATAAATTCTATTTGGTATGGAAAAGAAAGAGATGATCTCCAAGATTCTTAGCTTGGTTGTGAGTGTGGTATCTTTAGTTATTAACTTCTTTAATTCGAATGGTCATGAGAGCTCCCCGAAAGCCTAAGCAAATGCGCACTTATCGCATTAAGCGTGCTGGTATTATGTTATGAAATGTTTGCACCCACTAGAAATTAACAATCCTCGCTTAAAGCGTTACTTTCAGATTGGGCGCGAGCCTCCCGATAATGAGCCAAAAAAAATTACTGTTCCTTGCGGCAAGTGCTCAGTCTGTCGAAGTAAGCATCGTGATGAGTGGTATATGCGTATGAAGTTGGAAAGCCATTTACATCCTTCTAATTTTTTTGTTACATTGACTTATGAAGATACGTTTCTCAAAAAGAACTCTAATGGTTTTGTATCACACTGTTATGAAGATGTACAGAAAGCTTTCAAACTTTTTCGTAAAAGATATTGTCCCTTTAGATACGTACTTATTTCGGAGTATGGTCCAAACGGTACTCACAGACCTCATTATCATTTTATATTTTTTTGTGATGTGGTTGGCCTTGATGAGTATGATGTCTTAAACATGTTTGAAGACGTGTGGCCATATGGATTTGTTACAGTTGGCGAGTTAGAAGATGAGCGTATTGGTTATGTAGCTAACTATTGCATTCCCGATTTGCAATTTGTTCCTCAAGGATCAACCGAAAATGTATTTCGTGTATCTCGTGATCCTTCAATCGGTTTTGGTTTTTTAACAGAACAACTTTTAGATCGATTTAATCGCGTTGATAGTGATGGCAATTTTATGCAGTACATTGTACTTGATGGAAAAAAGTTCAATTTACCGCGTGTATGGCAAGAATCTATTTATTGCGATGATGACAAAGATAAAAAATTTTTCAAGTCACAAGCTGATGCATTAGAGTATTATGACAAGATGTTGTTACAGTTTGGCACCGATGAGGCCTTTAATGATTACTGTAAACTTGCTGATATTCTAATGAGAGAAAAGTGGCTTAAATCAAAAAAAGGTAAATTATCATTATGAGTATTTTTGATTCTATTAGGATATCTAATCCTAAATATAATTCTTTTTCGATGGATCATTCACAGTTGTTTTCAACTGAAAGTGGTTCTATCTATCCGTTTTGTCCTATTGAAGTAGTACCAGGCGATAAACTACGCGTTCGCCCGTCTATGTTCTTTAGGTTAGCTCCCCTTGCAACACCTCTATTTCAAGATTTGACGGCTTATGTGCGTGCATTCTATGTACCTTATCGTTTGTGCTGGGATAAATGGGTTGAATTTATTGGTGAACCTAAGGTACGTAATTCCGCTCGTCCTTTAATGCCATTAATAGATTGTGAAGCTTTGCTCAATTCAGGTGAAGATGAATTATTTTGGCCTGGATCTTTGCTGGATGCTTTTGGTTATCCTTGTGATCCTATAGAGTATAATGAAGATGGTGATCCTTTGCCTCCTACTTATAAAGGTGTGAAGTATATTTCTGCACTTCCTTTCATTGCATATCAGTTGGTATATAATGAATATTTCTTGAATGAGGTAACTGAGGATCCAAATGATCTTACTCTTGTAATTGATCATATTTCACAAGGTAAAGGTCAAGTTCTGACAAATGCCTTTGCCGCTAAGTTGTTGCAGATCCGTAATGCTAATTGGCGAAAGGACTATTTTACTGCTTGTCTTGATACTGTGAACGGTAACCAGAATGTATTGATACCTATCCAGGGTGATGTACAATTTTCTTATGATAATCCACACGGTAATCCTGATATTGTGCGTTATTCTGATGGTACTACACCAGCTGAGGATGGTCGTGTCCTTTTTGACCAAGGTGGTGCTATGGTAGATGATGATGGACAATGCATGAATATTGAACCTAGAGGTCTTAAAGGTGTATTCCAAAATGCTGTTACAACTGTTCAGGACCTCCGAGTTGCATTCAGTACACAAAAGATCCTTGAGCTCTCGGCACGTGTTGGTAGACGTTACAAAGAACAGATTTTCGGTTTCTTTGGTGTTGATGTTAAAGATTCTCGTGTAGATCGTCCCGAATATCTTGGCGGTGTAAAGATCCCTGTACAGGTTAATGATGTAACCCAGACTGTGAATACTGATGTTGATCCTCTCGGTACCCTTGCTGGTAAAGGTCTTGGCGGTGGATCTTTCCAAGTTGACTATACCGTAACTGAGCATGGTATTTTCTTCTGTGCCTTGTACATGGTACCTCGTGCAATGTATGGTCAAGGTGTTCGAAAGATGTTAACTCGTTTCGACAAGTACGATTTTTATTTCCCCCAATTTGCACACCTTGGTGAACAAGCTGTTCTTAATGAAGAGCTTTATGCGTCTGCTGATGGTCGAAATAAGGATGTATTTGGTTATACACCTCGATACAGTGAATATAAGTGGTTGCCTAATACTTATCATGGTGCTTTTAAGTCTGTACTCCGTAACTGGCACCTTGGTAGATGGTTTGCAAATCGTCCTCATTTGAATAAGAACTTTACTAAGTTTACTTATGATGAGGGTGCGAGAGTATTTGCCTATAATAATGAATTTGTATCCCAATCTAATGTAGACGCTCAGACGGATCCAAATTTGCAACATTATTGGGTTCAGTGTTTCAATGAAGTAGCTATGAGTCGTAAGATGCCTTATTATGGTACACCTATGACTTGTGATTGTGGAGTTAATAACGATTAAATTTTATTATTATGAGACCTTATCAAAGTATGTTTTACGACCGCGTACATTATCGCGGAGAGACTAATATGGAAGATTCTGTCACTATTCCTGATGAAACTTTAACCCCTCGTGAGATTCTTGAGAGTTGGTTGAAAGGTAAAAAAGTACAAGAGCATCCCGTATCATTTGGTGTAAATGATGATATTGATCATCCTAATCGTTGTGATACTGGTTATGACATGGACAAGATGGACTATATTGATGAATTGCGCTCTGCTCAAAAAGAGCGTCAAAAGATCCTTAAAGAGACTGACACTGTGCCTATAGCTCCTACAATTGATAGTGATATTCCCGAAACTTAAATAAATCGCTTCTGAGAGCTTTTTTTATCAAGGTAGTACAATTGTACTACCTTGTGTGTTTTATGGTCACACAAGCAAAATATGTGCGAAATTTGTGTATTTTATAGATGATACGTGAAGAATGTTTGTAACTGGTATAACCGACCCCGCCCGCCACACTGGTTTTCGTTAGCACTGCGCACGGCTTGCTCGATCCGCGCAAACCTGTACTTGAGTGATTGTACTTCCGTGAGAGCGCCGAAAGGAGACAGTCCCACTGGACTGGCTTCTTGTCGGGCTGTAAACTCGCTTGCGAGTTTAGCAGCTAAGTTCGCTTTGCTGTCGGGCAACCCCCGACTAGCCCGCGCGGCAATGAGCGCGAAACGTTCACAACCGGTGTGCTACGCTATGCGCGACAATGTCAGTTGTCGCGTATCGGCACACTTAATGAGCGGCTACGCTACGCGCGACAATGTCAGTTGTCGCGTGTCGGCCGCGTAAGAGATTGCACCTGCCGTTCCCAGCCTTACTGTAAGAGAACAATTAACCTTAGAATTTCGGTGCGCATTGCGAGTAGCAACGAGCTTTGCGCACTTCCGTCAGAGTACCAGATCCGTATATTAGAAAGCAGTTCAAGTGTAAAATACTATTTTAATTTTAAAATATTAATGAATGTTAAAATCTACCCGTAATTTCTGCTCTGTCAAAATCGGATTTTTCCCCTTTTTATAATAAGGTACACGTGTCATACGTGCCAGCGCGTACCTTCTTGTGATATTAGCGCTGGATGACACGGACGTGTAAAACCGTCAAAAATATGCGCTACATAAGGTTTTATTTTTCACATGGAATATGTTAAAAATCTGTTAAATATTTATCTACCTATTGACAAATGTGTTTTTATGTTTTATATTTGCCCCAGCGAACTGAATTTGATTTCATTTTATGTTAGCTGGTTTGTGAAAATAGGCTAACTATTTTTTCATAATTGGAACGTTTTACTTTAAATTTAATAAAATGAAGAACACTTTTAAATTAATTAGAACATGGCAGCAACCCCCATGGGATTTGCCACTAAAAATAGTTAAACGTTTTAAATTTTAAAGTTATGATTAAAGTATCATTTAACAAGAAAATTGGCAAGTGGTCAATTGATCGCCAGAATTTTAATTTTGGTATATGTGACTCTTTGAACTCTGCTGTTACTTGTGCAATGCACATTGGTAGCTGTGATCCTATTGAAAGTGTATCAATCTCTTTAACGTCTTATCCTCGTTCTCGTAAAAAAGCACATGAACATTTACGTGAATATCGTAGTTATCAAGATGACTTAGATCAACTTGATAAAATTTATTATGAGACTATTTTTTCTGAAAATGATCAACAAGAAAATCCCTTAAAATCTGAATAACTATGTTACCTGTTATTGCTCCCGCGATTGCTAGTGCCCTTGTTGGCGCTGGTGGATCTTTATTGAACTCTGTACTAGGTTCTGGTTCTAATTCTGCAATGTCTGCTAAACAACGTGCTTGGCAAACCTCAGAACGTGAGGCTTCCCAACAATGGGCTGAAGAAATGTGGAATAAAAGTAATGAATACAATTCCGCAAAATCTCAAGTCGGCCGTATCCTAGAGGCTGGATTGTCACCTAACTTACTTTATGGATCTGGTCAACAAGTTGCCGCTGGTACCGCGAGTACTCCGTCTGCTCCGACAGCTCCTGGTACCTCTTCCGTTGGTGGATTTGTTCCTATGGATCTAACTTCTTTACAGAATTATTATCTTAAACGTCAAGAGCTCGCAAATCAACAGTATCACAATGAAACTGAACGTATGTCTGTCGAACAACAAAAACCTGTTGCTGAATCTTCTGCACGTCATTCTAATGCTTTGGCTGAATCTCAAGAGTTCTTTAACAAGCTTAATAAGGCTAATGAGGCATTCTTAGAGATTGCTATGCAAGATAATGCATATCTTGTACGTGCTAAGCGTCATGGTGAAGAATTACGCAATAATGTTTATGAGTTGTACGGACTTCAACAAGCACAAAAAGAGCTTGATAAATTAGAATCTGAGATAACTAAAAACGCATCTGAATCTGATCGTAATTGGTCGCAGGTTACTTTAAATCTTGCATCTGCTGAGGCTCAACATGAAATGGCAAATGAGCTTGCTAGTCAAACACATTTAAATGATGCTGAAGCTTCTAAGTGTGTTGAGGAAGTTGCACAAATGATGCGCACTGGAGATATAGATGCTTATAAACAATTGTTGAATACTTATGATGGTAATATCTTGGCTACATGTTTCAAGTTCATGGCTGAGAAAGCACGCGGAGAACGTGGTCAAACTTCTTTCCGCGATCATATGATTCATTCTACTCAAAATATGGATTCTTATCGTGATAAAGCGCGTCAAAATGTTATGCCTGTTAGAAAGCGTAAGTAATGAAAGATTTTATTAATAATATCCTTACGGTTATACTTTATAAGATCCGTAAATTTAATCGTACAATAAAAAAGATCAATCATGGATGATTTATTATTTTGTCTTATCGTTTTGATAATTATCACTGTCATGGCTGGTGCCATGGAGTTATTTACTAATTTTATAAATTCTATTTGGTATGGAAAAGAAAGAGATGATCTCCAAGATTCTTAGCTTGGTTGTGAGTGTGGTATCTTTAGTTATTAACTTCTTTAATTCGAATGGTCATGAGAGCTCCCCGAAAGCCTAAGCAAATGCGCACTTATCGCATTAAGCGTGCTGGTATTATGTTATGAAATGTTTGCACCCACTAGAAATTAACAATCCTCGCTTAAAGCGTTACTTTCAGATTGGGCGCGAGCCTCCCGATAATGAGCCAAAAAAAATTACTGTTCCTTGCGGCAAGTGCTCAGTCTGTCGAAGTAAGCATCGTGATGAGTGGTATATGCGTATGAAGTTGGAAAGCCATTTACATCCTTCTAATTTTTTTGTTACATTGACTTATGAAGATACGTTTCTCAAAAAGAACTCTAATGGTTTTGTATCACACTGTTATGAAGATGTACAGAAAGCTTTCAAACTTTTTCGTAAAAGATATTGTCCCTTTAGATACGTACTTATTTCGGAGTATGGTCCAAACGGTACTCACAGACCTCATTATCATTTTATATTTTTTTGTGATGTGGTTGGCCTTGATGAGTATGATGTCTTAAACATGTTTGAAGACGTGTGGCCATATGGATTTGTTACAGTTGGCGAGTTAGAAGATGAGCGTATTGGTTATGTAGCTAACTATTGCATTCCCGATTTGCAATTTGTTCCTCAAGGATCAACCGAAAATGTATTTCGTGTATCTCGTGATCCTTCAATCGGTTTTGGTTTTTTAACAGAACAACTTTTAGATCGATTTAATCGCGTTGATAGTGATGGCAATTTTATGCAGTACATTGTACTTGATGGAAAAAAGTTCAATTTACCGCGTGTATGGCAAGAATCTATTTATTGCGATGATGACAAAGATAAAAAATTTTTCAAGTCACAAGCTGATGCATTAGAGTATTATGACAAGATGTTGTTACAGTTTGGCACCGATGAGGCCTTTAATGATTACTGTAAACTTGCTGATATTCTAATGAGAGAAAAGTGGCTTAAATCAAAAAAAGGTAAATTATCATTATGAGTATTTTTGATTCTATTAGGATATCTAATCCTAAATATAATTCTTTTTCGATGGATCATTCACAGTTGTTTTCAACTGAAAGTGGTTCTATCTATCCGTTTTGTCCTATTGAAGTAGTACCAGGCGATAAACTACGCGTTCGCCCGTCTATGTTCTTTAGGTTAGCTCCCCTTGCAACACCTCTATTTCAAGATTTGACGGCTTATGTGCGTGCATTCTATGTACCTTATCGTTTGTGCTGGGATAAATGGGTTGAATTTATTGGTGAACCTAAGGTACGTAATTCCGCTCGTCCTTTAATGCCATTAATAGATTGTGAAGCTTTGCTCAATTCAGGTGAAGATGAATTATTTTGGCCTGGATCTTTGCTGGATGCTTTTGGTTATCCTTGTGATCCTATAGAGTATAATGAAGATGGTGATCCTTTGCCTCCTACTTATAAAGGTGTGAAGTATATTTCTGCACTTCCTTTCATTGCATATCAGTTGGTATATAATGAATATTTCTTGAATGAGGTAACTGAGGATCCAAATGATCTTACTCTTGTAATTGATCATATTTCACAAGGTAAAGGTCAAGTTCTGACAAATGCCTTTGCCGCTAAGTTGTTGCAGATCCGTAATGCTAATTGGCGAAAGGACTATTTTACTGCTTGTCTTGATACTGTGAACGGTAACCAGAATGTATTGATACCTATCCAGGGTGATGTACAATTTTCTTATGATAATCCACACGGTAATCCTGATATTGTGCGTTATTCTGATGGTACTACACCAGCTGAGGATGGTCGTGTCCTTTTTGACCAAGGTGGTGCTATGGTAGATGATGATGGACAATGCATGAATATTGAACCTAGAGGTCTTAAAGGTGTATTCCAAAATGCTGTTACAACTGTTCAGGACCTCCGAGTTGCATTCAGTACACAAAAGATCCTTGAGCTCTCGGCACGTGTTGGTAGACGTTACAAAGAACAGATTTTCGGTTTCTTTGGTGTTGATGTTAAAGATTCTCGTGTAGATCGTCCCGAATATCTTGGCGGTGTAAAGATCCCTGTACAGGTTAATGATGTAACCCAGACTGTGAATACTGATGTTGATCCTCTCGGTACCCTTGCTGGTAAAGGTCTTGGCGGTGGATCTTTCCAAGTTGACTATACCGTAACTGAGCATGGTATTTTCTTCTGTGCCTTGTACATGGTACCTCGTGCAATGTATGGTCAAGGTGTTCGAAAGATGTTAACTCGTTTCGACAAGTACGATTTTTATTTCCCCCAATTTGCACACCTTGGTGAACAAGCTGTTCTTAATGAAGAGCTTTATGCGTCTGCTGATGGTCGAAATAAGGATGTATTTGGTTATACACCTCGATACAGTGAATATAAGTGGTTGCCTAATACTTATCATGGTGCTTTTAAGTCTGTACTCCGTAACTGGCACCTTGGTAGATGGTTTGCAAATCGTCCTCATTTGAATAAGAACTTTACTAAGTTTACTTATGATGAGGGTGCGAGAGTATTTGCCTATAATAATGAATTTGTATCCCAATCTAATGTAGACGCTCAGACGGATCCAAATTTGCAACATTATTGGGTTCAGTGTTTCAATGAAGTAGCTATGAGTCGTAAGATGCCTTATTATGGTACACCTATGACTTGTGATTGTGGAGTTAATAACGATTAAATTTTATTATTATGAGACCTTATCAAAGTATGTTTTACGACCGCGTACATTATCGCGGAGAGACTAATATGGAAGATTCTGTCACTATTCCTGATGAAACTTTAACCCCTCGTGAGATTCTTGAGAGTTGGTTGAAAGGTAAAAAAGTACAAGAGCATCCCGTATCATTTGGTGTAAATGATGATATTGATCATCCTAATCGTTGTGATACTGGTTATGACATGGACAAGATGGACTATATTGATGAATTGCGCTCTGCTCAAAAAGAGCGTCAAAAGATCCTTAAAGAGACTGACACTGTGCCTATAGCTCCTACAATTGATAGTGATATTCCCGAAACTTAAATAAATCGCTTCTGAGAGCTTTTTTTATCAAGGTAGTACAATTGTACTACCTTGTGTGTTTTATGGTCACACAAGCAAAATATGTGCGAAATTTGTGTATTTTATAGATGATACGTGAAGAATGTTTGTAACTGGTATAACCGACCCCGCCCGCCACACTGGTTTTCGTTAGCACTGCGCACGGCTTGCTCGATCCGCGCAAACCTGTACTTGAGTGATTGTACTTCCGTGAGAGCGCCGAAAGGAGACAGTCCCACTGGACTGGCTTCTTGTCGGGCTGTAAACTCGCTTGCGAGTTTAGCAGCTAAGTTCGCTTTGCTGTCGGGCAACCCCCGACTAGCCCGCGCGGCAATGAGCGCGAAACGTTCACAACCGGTGTGCTACGCTATGCGCGACAATGTCAGTTGTCGCGTATCGGCACACTTAATGAGCGGCTACGCTACGCGCGACAATGTCAGTTGTCGCGTGTCGGCCGCGTAAGAGATTGCACCTGCCGTTCCCAGCCTTACTGTAAGAGAACAATTAACCTTAGAATTTCGGTGCGCATTGCGAGTAGCAACGAGCTTTGCGCACTTCCGTCAGAGTACCAGATCCGTATATTAGAAAGCAGTTCAAGTGTAAAATACTATTTTAATTTTAAAATATTAATGAATGTTAAAATCTACCCGTAATTTCTGCTCTGTCAAAATCGGATTTTTCCCCTTTTTATAATAAGGTACACGTGTCATACGTGCCAGCGCGTACCTTCTTGTGATATTAGCGCTGGATGACACGGACGTGTAAAACCGTCAAAAATATGCGCTACATAAGGTTTTATTTTTCACATGGAATATGTTAAAAATCTGTTAAATATTTATCTACCTATTGACAAATGTGTTTTTATGTTTTATATTTGCCCCAGCGAACTGAATTTGATTTCATTTTATGTTAGCTGGTTTGTGAAAATAGGCTAACTATTTTTTCATAATTGGAACGTTTTACTTTAAATTTAATAAAATGAAGAACACTTTTAAATTAATTAGAACATGGCAGCAACCCCCATGGGATTTGCCACTAAAAATAGTTAAACGTTTTAAATTTTAAAGTTATGATTAAAGTATCATTTAACAAGAAAATTGGCAAGTGGTCAATTGATCGCCAGAATTTTAATTTTGGTATATGTGACTCTTTGAACTCTGCTGTTACTTGTGCAATGCACATTGGTAGCTGTGATCCTATTGAAAGTGTATCAATCTCTTTAACGTCTTATCCTCGTTCTCGTAAAAAAGCACATGAACATTTACGTGAATATCGTAGTTATCAAGATGACTTAGATCAACTTGATAAAATTTATTATGAGACTATTTTTTCTGAAAATGATCAACAAGAAAATCCCTTAAAATCTGAATAACTATGTTACCTGTTATTGCTCCCGCGATTGCTAGTGCCCTTGTTGGCGCTGGTGGATCTTTATTGAACTCTGTACTAGGTTCTGGTTCTAATTCTGCAATGTCTGCTAAACAACGTGCTTGGCAAACCTCAGAACGTGAGGCTTCCCAACAATGGGCTGAAGAAATGTGGAATAAAAGTAATGAATACAATTCCGCAAAATCTCAAGTCGGCCGTATCCTAGAGGCTGGATTGTCACCTAACTTACTTTATGGATCTGGTCAACAAGTTGCCGCTGGTACCGCGAGTACTCCGTCTGCTCCGACAGCTCCTGGTACCTCTTCCGTTGGTGGATTTGTTCCTATGGATCTAACTTCTTTACAGAATTATTATCTTAAACGTCAAGAGCTCGCAAATCAACAGTATCACAATGAAACTGAACGTATGTCTGTCGAACAACAAAAACCTGTTGCTGAATCTTCTGCACGTCATTCTAATGCTTTGGCTGAATCTCAAGAGTTCTTTAACAAGCTTAATAAGGCTAATGAGGCATTCTTAGAGATTGCTATGCAAGATAATGCATATCTTGTACGTGCTAAGCGTCATGGTGAAGAATTACGCAATAATGTTTATGAGTTGTACGGACTTCAACAAGCACAAAAAGAGCTTGATAAATTAGAATCTGAGATAACTAAAAACGCATCTGAATCTGATCGTAATTGGTCGCAGGTTACTTTAAATCTTGCATCTGCTGAGGCTCAACATGAAATGGCAAATGAGCTTGCTAGTCAAACACATTTAAATGATGCTGAAGCTTCTAAGTGTGTTGAGGAAGTTGCACAAATGATGCGCACTGGAGATATAGATGCTTATAAACAATTGTTGAATACTTATGATGGTAATATCTTGGCTACATGTTTCAAGTTCATGGCTGAGAAAGCACGCGGAGAACGTGGTCAAACTTCTTTCCGCGATCATATGATTCATTCTACTCAAAATATGGATTCTTATCGTGATAAAGCGCGTCAAAATGTTATGCCTGTTAGAAAGCGTAAGTAATGAAAGATTTTATTAATAATATCCTTACGGTTATACTTTATAAGATCCGTAAATTTAATCGTACAATAAAAAAGATCAATCATGGATGATTTATTATTTTGTCTTATCGTTTTGATAATTATCACTGTCATGGCTGGTGCCATGGAGTTATTTACTAATTTTATAAATTCTATTTGGTATGGAAAAGAAAGAGATGATCTCCAAGATTCTTAGCTTGGTTGTGAGTGTGGTATCTTTAGTTATTAACTTCTTTAATTCGAATGGTCATGAGAGCTCCCCGAAAGCCTAAGCAAATGCGCACTTATCGCATTAAGCGTGCTGGTATTATGTTATGAAATGTTTGCACCCACTAGAAATTAACAATCCTCGCTTAAAGCGTTACTTTCAGATTGGGCGCGAGCCTCCCGATAATGAGCCAAAAAAAATTACTGTTCCTTGCGGCAAGTGCTCAGTCTGTCGAAGTAAGCATCGTGATGAGTGGTATATGCGTATGAAGTTGGAAAGCCATTTACATCCTTCTAATTTTTTTGTTACATTGACTTATGAAGATACGTTTCTCAAAAAGAACTCTAATGGTTTTGTATCACACTGTTATGAAGATGTACAGAAAGCTTTCAAACTTTTTCGTAAAAGATATTGTCCCTTTAGATACGTACTTATTTCGGAGTATGGTCCAAACGGTACTCACAGACCTCATTATCATTTTATATTTTTTTGTGATGTGGTTGGCCTTGATGAGTATGATGTCTTAAACATGTTTGAAGACGTGTGGCCATATGGATTTGTTACAGTTGGCGAGTTAGAAGATGAGCGTATTGGTTATGTAGCTAACTATTGCATTCCCGATTTGCAATTTGTTCCTCAAGGATCAACCGAAAATGTATTTCGTGTATCTCGTGATCCTTCAATCGGTTTTGGTTTTTTAACAGAACAACTTTTAGATCGATTTAATCGCGTTGATAGTGATGGCAATTTTATGCAGTACATTGTACTTGATGGAAAAAAGTTCAATTTACCGCGTGTATGGCAAGAATCTATTTATTGCGATGATGACAAAGAT
>CATQJL010000157.1:0-298806 GCA_958299035.1 Cylicocyclus nassatus | reverse complement strand
AAGCAGTGGTATCAACGCAGAGTACTTTGACACTCGCTCGTAGGCCTTGACCCTCGCCCTTAGGCCTTGACACTCGCCCGTAGGCCTTGACACTCGCTCGTAGGCCTTGACACTCGCCCGTAGGCCTTGACACTCGCTCGTAGGCCTTGACACTCGCTCCTAGGCCTTGACACTCATTCGTAGGCCTTGACACTCGCTCGTAGGCCTTGACACTCATTCGTAGGCCTTGACACTCGCTCGTAGGCCTTGACACTCGCTCGTAGGCCTTGACACTCACTCGTAGGCCTTGACACTCGCTCGTAGGCCTTGACACTCATTCGTAGGCCTTGACACTCGCTCGTAGGCCTTGACACTCACTCGTAGGCCTTGACACTCGCTCGTAGGCCTTGACACTCATTCGTAGGCCTTGACACTCATTCATAGGCCTTGACACTCGCTCGTAGGCCTTGACACTCACTCGTAGGCCTTGACACTCGCTCGTAGGCCTTGACACTCGCTCGTAGACCTTGACACTCGCTCGTAGGCCTTGACACTCGCTCGTAGGCCTTGACACTCGCCCGTAGGCCTTGACACTCGCTTGTAGGCCTTGACACTCATTCATAGGCCTTGACACTCATTCGTAGGCCTTGACACTCGCCCGTAGGCCTTGACACTCGCTCGTAGGCCTTGACACTCGCCCGTAGGCCTTGACACTCGCCCGTAGGCCTTGACACTCGCTCGTAGGCCTTGACACTCGCTCGTAGGCCTTGACACTCATTCGTAGGCCTTGACACTCGCTCGTAGGCCTTGACACTCACTCGTAGGCCTTGACACTCGCTCGTAGGCCTTGACACTCACTCGTAGGCCTTGACACTCGCCCGTAGGCCTTGACACTCACTCGTAGGCCTTGACACTCGCTCGTAGGCCTTGACCCTCGCCCGTAGGCCTTGACACTCGCCCGTAGGCCTTGACACTCGCTCGTAGGCCTTGACACTCACTCGTAGGCCTTGACACTCGCTCGTAGGCCTTGACACTCATTCGTAGGCCTTGACACTCATTCATAGGCCTTGACACTCGCTCGTAGGCCTTGACACTCACTCGTAGGCCTTGACACTCGCTCGTAGGCCTTGACACTCATTCGTAGGCCTTGACACTCGCTCGTAGGCCTTGACACTCACTCGTAGGCCTTGACACTCGCTCGTAGGCCTTGACACTCATTCGTAGGCCTTGACACTCATTCATAGGCCTTGACACTCGCTCGTAGGCCTTGACACTCACTCGTAGGCCTTGACACTCGCTCGTAGGCCTTGACACTCATTCGTAGGCCTTGACACTCACTCGTAGGCCTTGACACTCGCTCGTAGACCTTGACACTCGCTCGTAGGCCTTGACACTCGCTCGTAGGCCTTGACACTCGCCCGTAGGCCTTGACACTCGCTCGTAGGCCTTGACACTCATTCATAGGCCTTGACACTCATTCGTAGGCCTTGACACTCGCCCGTAGGCCTTGACACTCGCCCGTAGGCCTTGACACTCGCTCGTAGGCCTTGACACTCGCTCGTAGGCCTTGACACTCATTCGTAGGCCTTGACACTCGCTCGTAGGCCTTGACACTCACTCGTAGGCCTTGACACTCGCTCGTAGGCCTTGACACTCGCCCGTAGGCCTTGACACTCACTCGTAGGCCTTGACACTCGCTCGTAGGCCTTGACCCTCGCCCGTAGGCCTTGACACTCGCCCGTAGGCCTTGACAATCATTCGTAGGCCTTGACACTCGCCCGTAGGCCTTGACACTCGCTCGTAGGCCTTGACACTCGCTCGTAGGCCTTGACACTCATTCGTAGGCCTTGACACTCGCTCGTAGGCCTTGACACTCACTCGTAGGCCTTGACACTCGCTCGTAGGCCTTGACACTCGCCCGTAGGCCTTGACACTCACTCGTAGGCCTTGACACTCGCTCGTAGGCCTTGACCCTCGCCCGTAGGCCTTGACACTCGCCCGTAGGCCTTGACAATCATTCGTAGGCCTTGACACTCGCCCGTAGGCCTTGACACTCGCTCGTAGGCCTTGACACTCGCTCGTAGGCCTTGACACTCGCTCGTAGGCCTTGACACTCATTCGTAGGCCTTGACACTCGCTCGTAGGCCTTGACACTCATTCGTAGGCCTTGACACTCGCTCGTAGGCCTTGACACTCACTCGTAGGCCTTGACACTCGCTCGTAGGCCTTGACACTCATTCGTAGGCCTTGACACTCATTCATAGGCCTTGACACTCGCTCGTAGGCCTTGACACTCACTCGTAGGCCTTGACACTCGCTCGTAGGCCTTGACACTCATTCGTAGGCCTTGACACTCACTCGTAGGCCTTGACACTCGCTCGTAGACCTTGACACTCGCTCGTAGGCCTTGACACTCGCTCGTAGGCCTTGACACTCGCCCGTAGGCCTTGACACTCGCTCGTAGGCCTTGACACTCATTCATAGGCCTTGACACTCATTCGTAGGCCTTGACACTCGCCCGTAGGCCTTGACACTCGCCCGTAGGCCTTGACACTCGCTCGTAGGCCTTGACACTCGCTCGTAGGCCTTGACACTCATTCGTAGGCCTTGACACTCGCTCGTAGGCCTTGACACTCACTCGTAGTCCTTGACACTCGCTCGTAGGCCTTGACACTCGCCCGTAGGCCTTGACACTCACTCGTAGGCCTTGACACTCGCTCGTAGGCCTTGACCCTCGCCCGTAGGCCTTGACACTCGCCCGTAGGCCTTGACAATCATTCGTAGGCCTTGACACTCGCCCGTAGGCCTTGACACTCGCTCGTAGGCCTTGACACTCGCTCGTAGGCCTTGACACTCGCTCGTAGGCCTTGACACTCATTCGTAGGCCTTGACACTCGCTCGTAGACCTTGACACTCGCTCGTAGGCCTTGACACTCGCCCGTAGGCCTTGACACTCGCTCGTAGGCCTTGACACTCATTCGTAGGCCTTGACAATCATTCGTAGGCCTTGACACTCGCCCGTAGGCCTTGACACTCGCTCGTAGGCCTTGACACTCATTCGTAGGCCTTGACACTCACTCGTAGGCCTTGACAATCATTCGTAGGCCTTGACACTCATTCGTAGGCCTTGACACTCGCTCGTAGGCCTTGACACTCGCTCGTAGGCCTTGACACTCACTCGTAGGCCTTGACACTCGCTCGTAGTCCTTGACACTCGCTCGTAGGCTTTGACACTCGCTCGTAGGCCTTGACACTCGCTCGTAGGCCTTGACACTCGCTCGTAGGCCTTGACACTCGCTCGTAGGCCTTGACACTCGCTCGTAGGCCTTGACACTCGCTCGTAGGCCTTGACACTCGCTCGTAGGCCTTGACACTCGCCCGTAGGCCTTGACACTCGCCCGTAGTCCTTGACACTCGCTCGTAGGCCTTGACACTCATTCGTAGGCCTTGACACTCGCCCGTAGGCCTTGACACTCGCTCGTAGGCCTTGACACTCATTCGTAGGCCTTGACACTCGCTCGTAGGCCTTGACACTCATTCGTAGGCCTTGACACTCATTCATAGGCCTTGACACTCGCTCGTAGGCCTTGACACTCACTCGTAGGCCTTGACACTCGCTCGTAGGCCTTGACACTCATTCGTAGGCCTTGACACTCGCTCGTAGGCCTTGACACTCACTCGTAGGCCTTGACACTCGCTCGTAGGCCTTGACACTCATTCGTAGGCCTTGACACTCATTCATAGGCCTTGACACTCGCTCGTAGGCCTTGACACTCACTCGTAGGCCTTGACACTCGCTCGTAGGCCTTGACACTCATTCGTAGGCCTTGACACTCGCTCGTAGGCCTTGACACTCACTCGTAGGCCTTGACACTCGCTCGTAGGCCTTGACACTCATTCGTAGGCCTTGACACTCATTCATAGGCCTTGACACTCGCTCGTAGGCCTTGACACTCACTCGTAGGCCTTGACACTCGCTCGTAGGCCTTGACACTCATTCGTAGGCCTTGACACTCACTCGTAGGCCTTGACACTCGCTCGTAGACCTTGACACTCGCTCGTAGGCCTTGACACTCGCTCGTAGGCCTTGACACTCGCCCGTAGGCCTTGACACTCGCTCGTAGGCCTTGACACTCATTCATAGGCCTTGACACTCATTCGTAGGCCTTGACACTCGCCCGTAGGCCTTGACACTCGCTCGTAGGCCTTGACACTCGCCCGTAGGCCTTGACACTCGCCCGTAGGCCTTGACACTCGCTCGTAGGCCTTGACACTCGCTCGTAGGCCTTGACACTCACTCGTAGGCCTTGACACTCGCTCGTAGGCCTTGACACTCATTCGTAGGCCTTGACACTCACTCGTAGGCCTTGACACTCGCTCGTAGACCTTGACACTCGCTCGTAGGCCTTGACACTCGCTCGTAGGCCTTGACACTCGCCCGTAGGCCTTGACACTCGCTCGTAGGCCTTGACACTCATTCATAGGCCTTGACACTCATTCGTAGGCCTTGACACTCATTGGTAGGCCTTGACACTCGCTCGTAGGCCTTGACACTCACTCGTAGGCCTTGACACTCGCTCGTAGGCCTTGACACTCACTCGTAGGCCTTGACACTCGCCCGTAGGCCTTGACACTCACTCGTAGGCCTTGACACTCGCTCGTAGGCCTTGACCCTCGCCCTTAGGCCTTGACACTCGCCCGTAGGCCTTGACACTCGCTCGTAGGCCTTGACACTCACTCGTAGGCCTTGACACTCGCTCGTAGGCCTTGACACTCGCTCCTAGGCCTTGACACTCATTCGTAGGCCTTGACACTCGCTCGTAGGCCTTGACACTCATTCGTAGGCCTTGACACTCGCTCGTAGGCCTTGACACTCGCTCGTAGGCCTTGACACTCACTCGTAGGCCTTGACACTCGCTCGTAGGCCTTGACACTCATTCGTAGGCCTTGACACTCGCTCGTAGGCCTTGACACTCACTCGTAGGCCTTGACACTCGCTCGTAGGCCTTGACACTCATTCGTAGGCCTTGACACTCATTCATAGGCCTTGACACTCGCTCGTAGGCCTTGACACTCACTCGTAGGCCTTGACACTCGCTCGTAGGCCTTGACACTCATTCGTAGGCCTTGACACTCACTCGTAGGCCTTGACACTCGCTCGTAGACCTTGACACTCGCTCGTAGGCCTTGACACTCGCTCGTAGGCCTTGACACTCGCCCGTAGGCCTTGACACTCGCTTGTAGGCCTTGACACTCATTCATAGGCCTTGACACTCATTCGTAGGCCTTGACACTCGCCCGTAGGCCTTGACACTCGCTCGTAGGCCTTGACACTCGCCCGTAGGCCTTGACACTCGCCCGTAGGCCTTGACACTCGCTCGTAGGCCTTGACACTCGCTCGTAGGCCTTGACACTCATTCGTAGGCCTTGACACTCGCTCGTAGGCCTTGACACTCACTCGTAGGCCTTGACACTCGCTCGTAGGCCTTGACACTCACTCGTAGGCCTTGACACTCACTCGTAGGCCTTGACACTCACTCGTAGGCCTTGACACTCGCCCGTAGGCCTTGACACTCACTCGTAGGCCTTGACACTCGCTCGTAGGCCTTGACCCTCGCCCTTAGGCCTTGACACTCGCCCGTAGGCCTTGACACTCGCTCGTAGGCCTTGACACTCACTCGTAGGCCTTGACACTCGCTCGTAGGCCTTGACACTCGCTCCTAGGCCTTGACACTCATTCGTAGGCCTTGACACTCGCTCGTAGGCCTTGACACTCATTCGTAGGCCTTGACACTCGCTCGTAGGCCTTGACACTCGCTCGTAGGCCTTGACACTCACTCGTAGGCCTTGACACTCGCTCGTAGGCCTTGACACTCATTCGTAGGCCTTGACACTCGCTCGTAGGCCTTGACACTCACTCGTAGGCCTTGACACTCGCTCGTAGGCCTTGACACTCATTCGTAGGCCTTGACACTCATTCATAGGCCTTGACACTCGCTCGTAGGCCTTGACACTCACTCGTAGGCCTTGACACTCGCTCGTAGGCCTTGACACTCATTCGTAGGCCTTGACACTCACTCGTAGGCCTTGACACTCGCTCGTAGACCTTGACACTCGCTCGTAGGCCTTGACACTCGCTCGTAGGCCTTGACACTCGCCCGTAGGCCTTGACACTCGCTTGTAGGCCTTGACACTCATTCATAGGCCTTGACACTCATTCGTAGGCCTTGACACTCGCCCGTAGGCCTTGACACTCGCTCGTAGGCCTTGACACTCGCCCGTAGGCCTTGACACTCGCCCGTAGGCCTTGACACTCGCTCGTAGGCCTTGACACTCGCTCGTAGGCCTTGACACTCATTCGTAGGCCTTGACACTCGCTCGTAGGCCTTGACACTCACTCGTAGGCCTTGACACTCGCTCGTAGGCCTTGACACTCACTCGTAGGCCTTGACACTCACTCGTAGGCCTTGACACTCGCTCGTAGGCCTTGACACTCATTCGTAGGCCTTGACACTCATTCATAGGCCTTGACACTCGCTCGTAGGCCTTGACACTCACTCGTAGGCCTTGACACTCGCTCGTAGGCCTTGACACTCATTCGTAGGCCTTGACACTCACTCGTAGGCCTTGACACTCGCTCGTAGACCTTGACACTCGCTCGTAGGCCTTGACACTCGCTCGTAGGCCTTGACACTCGCCCGTAGGCCTTGACACTCGCTTGTAGGCCTTGACACTCATTCATAGGCCTTGACACTCATTCGTAGGCCTTGACACTCGCCCGTAGGCCTTGACACTCATTCGTAGGCCTTGACACTCGCTCGTAGGCCTTGACACTCGCCCGTAGGCCTTGACACTCGCTTGTAGGCCTTGACACTCATTCATAGGCCTTGACACTCATTCGTAGGCCTTGACACTCGCCCGTAGGCCTTGACACTCGCTCGTAGGCCTTGACACTCGCCCGTAGGCCTTGACACTCGCCCGTAGGCCTTGACACTCGCTCGTAGGCCTTGACACTCGCTCGTAGGCCTTGACACTCATTCGTAGGCCTTGACACTCGCTCGTAGGCCTTGACACTCGCTCGTAGGCCTTGACACTCGCTCGTAGGCCTTGACACTCATTCGTAGGCCTTGACACTCGCTCGTAGGCCTTGACACTCACTCGTAGGCCTTGACACTCGCTCGTAGGCCTTGACACTCGCTCGTAGGCCTTGACACTCATTCGTAGGCCTTGACACTCATTCATAGGCCTTGACACTCGCTCGTAGGCCTTGACACTCACTCGTAGGCCTTGACACTCGCTCGTAGGCCTTGACACTCATTCGTAGGCCTTGACACTCACTCGTAGGCCTTGACACTCGCTCGTAGACCTTGACACTCGCTCGTAGGCCTTGACACTCGCTCGTAGGCCTTGACACTCGCCCGTAGGCCTTGACACTCGCTTGTAGGCCTTGACACTCATTCATAGGCCTTGACACTCATTCGTAGGCCTTGACACTCGCCCGTAGGCCTTGACACTCGCTCGTAGGCCTTGACACTCGCCCGTAGGCCTTGACACTCGGCCGTAGGCCTTGACACTCGCTCGTAGGCCTTGACACTCGCTCGTAGGCCTTGACACTCATTCGTAGGCCTTGACACTCGCTCGTAGGCCTTGACACTCACTCGTAGGCCTTGACACTCGCTCGTAGGCCTTGACACTCACTCGTAGGCCTTGACACTCGCCCGTAGGCCTTGACACTCACTCGTAGGCCTTGACACTCGCTCGTAGGCCTTGACCCTCGCCCGTAGGCCTTGACACTCGCCCGTAGGCCTTGACACTCGCTCGTAGGCCTTGACACTCACTCGTAGGCCTTGACACTCGCTCGTAGGCCTTGACACTCATTCGTAGGCCTTGACACTCATTCATAGGCCTTGACACTCGCTCGTAGGCCTTGACACTCACTCGTAGGCCTTGACACTCGCTCGTAGGCCTTGACACTCATTCGTAGGCCTTGACACTCGCTCGTAGGCCTTGACACTCACTCGTAGGCCTTGACACTCGCTCGTAGGCCTTGACACTCATTCGTAGGCCTTGACACTCATTCATAGGCCTTGACACTCGCTCGTAGGCCTTGACACTCACTCGTAGGCCTTGACACTCGCTCGTAGGCCTTGACACTCATTCGTAGGCCTTGACACTCACTCGTAGGCCTTGACACTCGCTCGTAGACCTTGACACTCGCTCGTAGGCCTTGACACTCGCTCGTAGGCCTTGACACTCGCCCGTAGGCCTTGACACTCGCTCGTAGGCCTTGACACTCATTCATAGGCCTTGACACTCATTCGTAGGCCTTGACACTCGCCCGTAGGCCTTGACACTCGCCCGTAGGCCTTGACACTCGCTCGTAGGCCTTGACACTCGCTCGTAGGCCTTGACACTCATTCGTAGGCCTTGACACTCGCTCGTAGGCCTTGACACTCACTCGTAGGCCTTGACACTCGCTCGTAGGCCTTGACACTCGCCCGTAGGCCTTGACACTCGCTCGTAGGCCTTGACACTCGCTCGTAGGCCTTGACACTCATTCGTAGGCCTTGACACTCGCTCGTAGGCCTTGACACTCATTCGTAGGCCTTGACACTCGCTCGTAGGCCTTGACACTCACTCGTAGGCCTTGACACTCGCTCGTAGGCCTTGACACTCATTCGTAGGCCTTGACACTCATTCATAGGCCTTGACACTCGCTCGTAGGCCTTGACACTCACTCGTAGGCCTTGACACTCGCTCGTAAGCCTTGACACTCATTCGTAGGCCTTGACACTCACTCGTAGGCCTTGACACTCGCTCGTAGACCTTGACACTCGCTCGTAGGCCTTGACACTCGCTCGTAGGCCTTGACACTCGCCCGTAGGCCTTGACACTCGCTCGTAGGCCTTGACACTCATTCATAGGCCTTGACACTCATTCGTAGGCCTTGACACTCGCCCGTAGGCCTTGACACTCGCCCGTAGGCCTTGACACTCGCTCGTAGGCCTTGACACTCGCTCGTAGGCCTTGACACTCATTCGTAGGCCTTGACACTCGCTCGTAGGCCTTGACACTCACTCGTAGTCCTTGACACTCGCTCGTAGGCCTTGACACTCGCCCGTAGGCCTTGACACTCACTCGTAGGCCTTGACACTCGCTCGTAGGCCTTGACCCTCGCCCGTAGGCCTTGACACTCGCCCGTAGGCCTTGACAATCATTCGTAGGCCTTGACACTCGCCCGTAGGCCTTGACACTCGCTCGTAGGCCTTGACACTCGCTCGTAGGCCTTGACACTCGCTCGTAGGCCTTGACACTCATTCGTAGGCCTTGACACTCGCTCGTAGACCTTGACACTCGCTCGTAGGCCTTGACACTCGCCCGTAGGCCTTGACACTCGCTCGTAGGCCTTGACACTCATTCGTAGGCCTTGACAATCATTCGTAGGCCTTGACACTCGCCCGTAGGCCTTGACACTCGCTCGTAGGCCTTGACACTCATTCGTAGGCCTTGACACTCACTCGTAGGCCTTGACAATCATTCGTAGGCCTTGACACTCATTCGTAGGCCTTGACACTCGCTCGTAGGCCTTGACACTCGCTCGTAGGCCTTGACACTCACTCGTAGGCCTTGACACTCGCTCGTAGTCCTTGACACTCGCTCGTAGGCCTTGACACTCGCTCGTAGGCCTTGACACTCGCTCGTAGGCCTTGACACTCGCTCGTAGGCCTTGACACTCGCTCGTAGGCCTTGACACTCGCTCGTAGGCCTTGACACTCGCTCGTAGGCCTTGACACTCGCTCGTAGGCCTTGACACTCGCCCGTAGGCCTTGACACTCGCCCGTAGTCCTTGACACTCGCTCGTAGGCCTTGACACTCATTCGTAGGCCTTGACACTCGCCCGTAGGCCTTGACACTCGCTCGTAGGCCTTGACACTCATTCGTAGGCCTTGACACTCGCTCGTAGGCCTTGACACTCATTCGTCGGCCTTGACACTCATTCATAGGCCTTGACACTCGCTCGTAGGCCTTGACACTCACTCGTAGGCCTTGACACTCGCTCGTAGGCCTTGACACTCATTCGTAGGCCTTGACACTCGCTCGTAGGCCTTGACACTCACTCGTAGGCCTTGACACTCGCTCGTAGGCCTTGACACTCATTCGTAGGCCTTGACACTCATTCATAGGCCTTGACACTCGCTCGTAGGCCTTGACACTCACTCGTAGGCCTTGACACTCGCTCGTAGGCCTTGACACTCATTCGTAGGCCTTGACACTCGCTCGTAGGCCTTGACACTCACTCGTAGGCCTTGACACTCGCTCGTAGGCCTTGACACTCATTCGTAGGCCTTGACACTCATTCATAGGCCTTGACACTCGCTCGTAGGCCTTGACACTCACTCGTAGGCCTTGACACTCGCTCGTAGGCCTTGACACTCATTCGTAGGCCTTGACACTCACTCGTAGGCCTTGACACTCGCTCGTAGACCTTGACACTCGCTCGTAGGCCTTGACACTCGCTCGTAGGCCTTGACACTCGCCCGTAGGCCTTGACACTCGCTCGTAGGCCTTGACACTCATTCATAGGCCTTGACACTCATTCGTAGGCCTTGACACTCGCCCGTAGGCCTTGACACTCGCTCGTAGGCCTTGACACTCGCTCGTAGGCCTTGACACTCGCCCGTAGGCCTTGACACTCGCCCGTAGTCCTTGACACTCGCTCGTAGGCCTTGACACTCATTCGTAGGCCTTGACACTCGCCCGTAGGCCTTGACACTCGCTCGTAGGCCTTGACACTCATTCGTAGGCCTTGACACTCGCTCGTAGGCCTTGACACTCATTCGTCGGCCTTGACACTCATTCATAGGCCTTGACACTCGCTCGTAGGCCTTGACACTCACTCGTAGGCCTTGACACTCGCTCGTAGGCCTTGACACTCATTCGTAGGCCTTGACACTCGCTCGTAGGCCTTGACACTCACTCGTAGGCCTTGACACTCGCTCGTAGGCCTTGACACTCATTCGTAGGCCTTGACACTCATTCATAGGCCTTGACACTCGCTCGTAGGCCTTGACACTCACTCGTAGGCCTTGACACTCGCTCGTAGGCCTTGACACTCATTCGTAGGCCTTGACACTCGCTCGTAGGCCTTGACACTCACTCGTAGGCCTTGACACTCGCTCGTAGGCCTTGACACTCATTCGTAGGCCTTGACACTCATTCATAGGCCTTGACACTCGCTCGTAGGCCTTGACACTCACTCGTAGGCCTTGACACTCGCTCGTAGGCCTTGACACTCATTCGTAGGCCTTGACACTCACTCGTAGGCCTTGACACTCGCTCGTAGACCTTGACACTCGCTCGTAGGCCTTGACACTCGCTCGTAGGCCTTGACACTCGCCCGTAGGCCTTGACACTCGCTCGTAGGCCTTGACACTCATTCATAGGCCTTGACACTCATTCGTAGGCCTTGACACTCGCCCGTAGGCCTTGACACTCGCTCGTAGGCCTTGACACTCGCCCGTAGGCCTTGACACTCGCCCGTAGGCCTTGACACTCGCTCGTAGGCCTTGACACTCGCTCGTAGGCCTTGACACTCATTCGTAGGCCTTGACACTCGCTCGTAGGCCTTGACACTCACTCGTAGGCCTTGACACTCGCTCGTAGGCCTTGACACTCACTCGTAGGCCTTGACACTCGCCCGTAGGCCTTGACACTCACTCGTAGGCCTTGACACTCGCTCGCAGGCCTTGACACTCATTCGTAGGCCTTGACACTCGCTCGTAGACCTTGACACTCGCTCGTAGGCCTTGACACTCGCCCGTAGGCCTTGACACTCGCCCGTAGGCCTTGACACTCGCTCGTAGGCCTTGACACTCACTCGTAGGCCTTGACCCTCGCCCGTAGGCCTTGACACTCGCCCGTAGGCCTTGACAATCATTCGTAGGCCTTGACACTCGCCCGTAGGCCTTGACACTCGCTCGTAGGCCTTGACACTCGCTCGTAGGCCTTGACACTCGCTCGTAGGCCTTGACACTCATTCGTAGGCCTTGACACTCATTCGTAGGCCTTGACACTCGCTCGTAGGCCTTGACACTCACTCGTAGGCCTTGACACTCGCTCGTAGGCCTTGACACTCACTCGTAGGCCTTGACACTCGCTCGTAGGCCTTGACACTCGCTCGTAGGCCTTGACACTCGCTCGTAGGCCTTGACACTCATTCGTAGGCCTTGACACTCACTCGTAGGCCTTGACACTCACTCGTAGGCCTTGACACTCGCTCGTAGGCCTTGACACTCGCCCGTAGGCCTTGACACTCACTCGTAGGCCTTGACACTCGCTCGTAGGCCTTGACCCTCGCCCGTAGGCCTTGACACTCGCCCGTAGGCCTTGACAATCATTCGTAGGCCTTGACACTCGCCCGTAGGCCTTGACACTCGCTCGTAGGCCTTGACAATCATTCGTAGGCCTTGACACTCGCCCGTAGGCCTTGACACTCGCTCGTAGGCCTTGACACTCGCTCGTAGGCCTTGACACTCGCCCGTAGGCCTTGACACTCACTCGTAGGCCTTGACACTCGCCCGTAGGCCTTGACAATCATTCGTAGGCCTTGACACTCGCCCGTAGGCCTTGACACTCGCTCGTAGGCCTTGACACTCGCTCGTAGGCCTTGACACTCGCTCGTAGGCCTTGACACTCATTCGTAGGCCTTGACACTCGCTCGTAGGCCTTGACACTCGCTCGTAGGCCTTGACACTCGCCCGTAGGCCTTGACACTCGCTCGTAGGCCTTGACACTCATTCGTAGGCCTTGACAATCATTCGTAGGCCTTGACACTCGCTCGTAGGCCTTGACACTCACTCGTAGGCCTTGACACTCGCTCGTAGGCCTTGACACTCATTCGTAGGCCTTGACACTCGCTCGTAGGCCTTGACACTCACTCGTAGGCCTTGACACTCGCTCGTAGGCCTTGACACTCATTCGTAGGCCTTGACACTCGCTCGTAGGCCTTGACACTCACTCGTAGGCCTTGACACTCGCTCGTAGGCCTTGACACTCATTCGTAGGCCTTGACACTCATTCATAGGCCTTGACACTCGCTCGTAGGCCTTGACACTCACTCGTAGGCCTTGACACTCGCTCGTAGGCCTTGACACTCATTCGTAGGCCTTGACACTCACTCGTAGGCCTTGACACTCGCTCGTAGACCTTGACACTCGCTCGTAGGCCTTGACACTCGCTCGTAGGCCTTGACACTCACTCGTAGGCCTTGACACTCGCTCGTAGGCCTTGACCCTCGCCCGTAGGCCTTGACACTCGCCCGTAGGCCTTGACACTCGCTCGTAGGCCTTGACACTCATTCATAGGCCTTGACACTCATTCGTAGGCCTTGACACTCGCCCGTAGGCCTTGACACTCGCCCGTAGGCCTTGACACTCGCTCGTAGGCCTTGACACTCGCTCGTAGGCCTTGACACTCATTCGTAGGCCTTGACACTCGCTCGTAGGCCTTGACACTCACTCGTAGGCCTTGACACTCGCTCGTAGGCCTTGACACTCGCCCGTAGGCCTTGACACTCACTCGTAGGCCTTGACACTCGCTCGTAGGCCTTGACCCTCGCCCGTAGGCCTTGACACTCGCCCGTAGGCCTTGACAATCATTCGTAGGCCTTGACACTCGCCCGTAGGCCTTGACACTCGCTCGGAGGCCTTGACACTCGCTCGTAGGCCTTGACACTCGCCCGTAGGCCTTGACACTCACTCGTAGGCCTTGACACTCGCTCGTAGGCCTTGACACTCATTCGTAGGCCTTGACACTCGCCCGTAGGCCTTGACACTCGCCCGTAGGCCTTGACACTCGCTCGTAGGCCTTGACACTCGCTCGTAGGCCTTGACACTCATTCGTAGGCCTTGACACTCGCTCGTAGGCCTTGACACTCACTCGTAGGCCTTGACACTCGCTCGTAGGCCTTGACACTCGCCCGTAGGCCTTGACACTCACTCGTAGGCCTTGACACTCGCTCGTAGGCCTTGACCCTCGCCCGTAGGCCTTGACACTCGCCCGTAGGCCTTGACAATCATTCGTAGGCCTTGACACTCGCCCGTAGGCCTTGACACTCGCTCGGAGGCCTTGACACTCGCTCGTAGGCCTTGACACTCGCCCGTAGGCCTTGACACTCACTCGTAGGCCTTGACACTCGCCCGTAGGCCTTGACAATCATTCGTAGGCCTTGACACTCGCCCGTAGGCCTTGACACTCGCTCGTAGGCCTTGACACTCGCTCGTAGGCCTTGACACTCGCTCGTAGGCCTTGACACTCATTCGTAGGCCTTGACACTCGCTCGTAGACCTTGACACTCGCTCGTAGGCCTTGACACTCGCCCGTAGGCCTTGACACTCGCTCGTAGGCCTTGACACTCATTCGTAGGCCTTGACAATCATTCGTAGGCCTTGACACTCGCTCGTAGGCCTTGACACTCACTCGTAGGCCTTGACACTCGCTCGTAGGCCTTGACACTCATTCGTAGGCCTTGACACTCGCTCGTAGGCCTTGACACTCACTCGTAGGCCTTGACACTCGCTCGTAGGCCTTGACACTCATTCGTAGGCCTTGACACTCATTCATAGGCCTTGACACTCGCTCGTAGGCCTTGACACTCACTCGTAGGCCTTGACACTCGCTCGTAGGCCTTGACACTCATTCGTAGGCCTTGACACTCGCCCGTAGGCCTTGACACTCGCTCGTAGGCCTTGACACTCACTCGTAGGCCTTGACACTCGCTCGTAGGCCTTGACACTCATTCGTAGGCCTTGACACTCATTCATAGGCCTTGACACTCGCTCGTAGGCCTTGACACTCACTCGTAGGCCTTGACACTCGCTCGTAGGCCTTGACACTCATTCGTAGGCCTTGACACTCACTCGTAGGCCTTGACACTCGCTCGTAGACCTTGACACTCGCTCGTAGGCCTTGACACTCGCTCGTAGGCCTTGACACTCACTCGTAGGCCTTGACACTCGCTCGTAGGCCTTGACCCTCGCCCGTAGGCCTTGACACTCGCCCGTAGGCCTTGACACTCGCTCGTAGGCCTTGACACTCATTCATAGGCCTTGACACTCATTCGTAGGCCTTGACACTCGCCCGTAGGCCTTGACACTCGCCCGTAGGCCTTGACACTCGCTCGTAGGCCTTGACACTCGCTCGTAGGCCTTGACACTCATTCGTAGGCCTTGACACTCGCTCGTAGGCCTTGACACTCACTCGTAGGCCTTGACACTCGCTCGTAGGCCTTGACACTCGCCCGTAGGCCTTGACACTCACTCGTAGGCCTTGACACTCGCTCGTAGGCCTTGACCCTCGCCCGTAGGCCTTGACACTCGCCCGTAGGCCTTGACAATCATTCGTAGGCCTTGACACTCGCCCGTAGGCCTTGACACTCGCTCGGAGGCCTTGACACTCGCTCGTAGGCCTTGACACTCGCCCGTAGGCCTTGACACTCACTCGTAGGCCTTGACACTCGCCCGTAGGCCTTGACAATCATTCGTAGGCCTTGACACTCGCCCGTAGGCCTTGACACTCGCTCGTAGGCCTTGACACTCGCTCGTAGGCCTTGACACTCGCTCGTAGGCCTTGACACTCATTCGTAGGCCTTGACACTCGCTCGTAGACCTTGACACTCGTTCGTAGGCCTTGACACTCGCCCGTAGGCCTTGACACTCGCTCGTAGGCCTTGACACTCATTCGTAGGCCTTGACAATCATTCGTAGGCCTTGACACTCGCTCGTAGGCCTTGACACTCACTCGTAGGCCTTGACACTCGCTCGTAGGCCTTGACACTCATTCGTAGGCCTTGACACTCGCTCGTAGGCCTTGACACTCACTCGTAGGCCTTGACACTCGCTCGTAGGCCTTGACACTCATTCGTAGGCCTTGACACTCATTCATAGGCCTTGACACTCGCTCGTAGGCCTTGACACTCACTCGTAGGCCTTGACACTCGCTCGTAGGCCTTGACACTCATTCGTAGGCCTTGACACTCACTCGTAGGCCTTGACACTCGCTCGTAGACCTTGACACTCGCTCGTAGGCCTTGACACTCGCTCGTAGGCCTTGACACTCGCTCGTAGGCCTTGACACTCACTCGTAGGCCTTGACACTCGCTCGTAGGCCTTGACCCTCGCCCGTAGGCCTTGACACTCGCCCGTAGGCCTTGACAATCATTCGTAGGCCTTGACACTCGCCCGTAGGCCTTGACACTCGCTCGTAGGCCTTGACACTCGCTCGTAGGCCTTGACACTCGCCCGTAGGCCTTGACACTCACTCGTAGGCCTTGACACTCGCCCGTAGGCCTTGACAATCATTCGTAGGCCTTGACACTCATTCATAGGCCTTGACACTCGCTCGTAGGCCTTGACACTCACTCGTAGGCCTTGACACTCGCTCGTAGGCCTTGACACTCATTCGTAGGCCTTGACACTCGCTCGTAGACCTTGACACTCACTCGTAGGCCTTGACACTCGCTCGTAGACCTTGACACTCGCTCGTAGGCCTTGACACTCGCTCGTAGGCCTTGACACTCGCCCGTAGGCCTTGACACTCGCTCGTAGGCCTTGACACTCATTCATAGGCCTTGACACTCATTCGTAGGCCTTGACACTCGCCCGTAGGCCTTGACACTCGCCCGTAGGCCTTGACACTCGCTCGTAGGCCTTGACACTCGCTCGTAGGCCTTGACACTCATTCGTAGGCCTTGACACTCGCTCGTAGGCCTTGACACTCACTCGTAGGCCTTGACACTCGCTCGTAGGCCTTGACACTCGCCCGTAGGCCTTGACACTCACTCGTAGGCCTTGACACTCGCTCGTAGGCCTTGACCCTCGCCCGTAGGCCTTGACACTCGCCCGTAGGCCTTGACAATCATTCGTAGGCCTTGACACTCGCCCGTAGGCCTTGACACTCGCTCGTAGGCCTTGACACTCGCTCGTAGGCCTTGACACTCGCCCGTAGGCCTTGACACTCACTCGTAGGCCTTGACACTCGCCCGTAGGCCTTGACAATCATTCGTAGGCCTTGACACTCGCCCGTAGGCCTTGACACTCGCTCGTAGGCCTTGACACTCGCTCGTAGACCTTGACACTCGCTCGTAGGCCTTGACACTCGCCCGTAGGCCTTGACACTCGCTCGTAGGCCTTGACACTCATTCGTAGGCCTTGACAATCATTCGTAGGCCTTGACACTCGCTCGTAGGCCTTGACACTCACTCGTAGGCCTTGACACTCGCTCGTAGGCCTTGACACTCATTCGTAGGCCTTGACACTCGCTCGTAGGTCTTGACACTCACTCGTAGGCCTTGACACTCGCTCGTAGGCCTTGACACTCATTCGTAGGCCTTGACACTCATTCATAGGCCTTGACACTCGCTCGTAGGCCTTGACACTCACTCGTAGGCCTTGACACTCGCTCGTAGGCCTTGACACTCATTCGTAGGCCTTGACACTCACTCGTAGGCCTTGACACTCGCTCGTAGACCTTGACACTCGCTCGTAGGCCTTGACACTCGCTCGTAGGCCTTGACACTCACTCGTAGGCCTTGACACTCGCTCGTAGGCCTTGACCCTCGCCCGTAGGCCTTGACACTCGCCCGTAGGCCTTGACACTCGCTCGTAGGCCTTGACACTCATTCATAGGCCTTGACACTCATTCGTAGGCCTTGACACTCGCCCGTAGGCCTTGACACTCGCCCGTAGGCCTTGACACTCGCTCGTAGGCCTTGACACTCGCTCGTAGGCCTTGACACTCATTCGTAGGCCTTGACACTCGCTCGTAGGCCTTGACACTCACTCGTAGGCCTTGACACTCGCTCGTAGGCCTTGACACTCGCCCGTAGGCCTTGACACTCACTCGTAGGCCTTGACACTCGCTCGTAGGCCTTGACCCTCGCCCGTAGGCCTTGACACTCGCCCGTAGGCCTTGACAATCATTCGTAGGCCTTGACACTCGCCCGTAGGCCTTGACACTCGCCCGTAGGCCTTGACACTCACTCGTAGGCCTTGACACTCGCCCGTAGGCCTTGACAATCATTCGTAGGCCTTGACACTCGCCCGTAGGCCTTGACACTCACTCGTAGGCCTTGACACTCGCTCGTAGGCCTTGACACTCATTCGTAGGCCTTGACACTCACTCGTAGGCCTTGACACTCGCTCGTAGACCTTGACACTCGCCCGTAGGCCTTGACAATCATTCGTAGGCCTTGACACTCGCTCGTAGGCCTTGACCCTCGCCCGTAGGCCTTGACACTCGCCCGTAGGCCTTGACACTCACTCGTAGGCCTTGACACTCGCTCGTAGGCCTTGACACTCGCTCGTAGGCCTTGACACTCGCCCGTAGGCCTTGACACTCACTCGTAGGCCTTGACACTCGCCCGTAGGCCTTGACAATCATTCGTAGGCCTTGACACTCGCCCGTAGGCCTTGACACTCGCTCGTAGGCCTTGACACTCGCTCGTAGGCCTTGACACTCATTCGTAGGCCTTGACACTCATTCATAGGCCTTGACACTCGCTCGTAGGCCTTGACACTCACTCGTAGGCCTTGACACTCGCTCGTAGGCCTTGACACTCATTCGTAGGCCTTGACACTCACTCGTAGGCCTTGACACTCGCTCGTAGACCTTGACACTCGCTCGTAGGCCTTGACACTCGCTCGTAGGCCTTGACACTCACTCGTAGGCCTTGACACTCGCTCGTAGGCCTTGACCCTCGCCCGTAGGCCTTGACACTCGCCCGTAGGCCTTGACACTCGCTCGTAGGCCTTGACACTCATTCATAGGCCTTGACACTCATTCGTAGGCCTTGACACTCGCCCGTAGGCCTTGACACTCGCCCGTAGGCCTTGACACTCGCTCGTAGGCCTTGACACTCGCTCGTAGGCCTTGACACTCATTCGTAGGCCTTGACACTCGCTCGTAGGCCTTGACACTCACTCGTAGGCCTTGACACTCGCTCGTAGGCCTTGACACTCGCCCGTAGGCCTTGACACTCACTCGTAGGCCTTGACACTCGCTCGTAGGCCTTGACCCTCGCCCGTAGGCCTTGACACTCGCCCGTAGGCCTTGACAATCATTCGTAGGCCTTGACACTCGCCCGTAGGCCTTGACACTCGCTCGTAGGCCTTGACACTCGCTCGTAGGCCTTGACACTCGCCCGTAGGCCTTGACACTCACTCGTAGGCCTTGACACTCGCCCGTAGGCCTTGACAATCATTCGTAGGCCTTGACACTCGCCCGTAGGCCTTGACACTCGCTCGTAGGCCTTGACACTCGCTCGTAGGCCTTGACACTCGCCCGTAGGCCTTGACACTCACTCGTAGGCCTTGACACTCGCCCGTAGGCCTTGACAATCATTCGTAGGCCTTGACACTCGCCCGTAGGCCTTGACACTCGCTCGTAGGCCTTGACACTCGCTCGTAGGCCTTGACACTCATTCGTAGGCCTTGACACTCATTCATAGGCCTTGACACTCGCTCGTAGGCCTTGACACTCACTCGTAGGCCTTGACACTCGCTCGTAGGCCTTGACACTCATTCGTAGGCCTTGACACTCACTCGTAGGCCTTGACACTCGCTCGTAGACCTTGACACTCGCTCGTAGGCCTTGACACTCGCTCGTAGGCCTTGACACTCACTCGTAGGCCTTGACACTCGCTCGTAGGCCTTGACCCTCGCCCGTAGGCCTTGACACTCGCCCGTAGGCCTTGACACTCGCTCGTAGGCCTTGACACTCATTCATAGGCCTTGACACTCATTCGTAGGCCTTGACACTCGCCCGTAGGCCTTGACACTCGCCCGTAGGCCTTGACACTCGCTCGTAGGCCTTGACACTCGCTCGTAGGCCTTGACACTCATTCGTAGGCCTTGACACTCGCTCGTAGGCCTTGACACTCACTCGTAGGCCTTGACACTCGCTCGTAGGCCTTGACACTCGCCCGTAGGCCTTGACACTCACTCGTAGGCCTTGACACTCGCTCGTAGGCCTTGACCCTCGCCCGTAGGCCTTGACACTCGCCCGTAGGCCTTGACAATCATTCGTAGGCCTTGACACTCGCCCGTAGGCCTTGACACTCGCTCGTAGGCCTTGACACTCGCTCGTAGGCCTTGACACTCGCCCGTAGGCCTTGACACTCACTCGTAGGCCTTGACACTCGCCCGTAGGCCTTGACAATCATTCGTAGGCCTTGACACTCGCCCGTAGGCCTTGACACTCGCTCGTAGGCCTTGACACTCGCTCGTAGGCCTTGACACTCGCTCGTAGGCCTTGACACTCATTCGTAGGCCTTGACACTCGCTCGTAGACCTTGACACTCGCTCGTAGGCCTTGACACTCGCCCGTAGGCCTTGACACTCGCTCGTAGGCCTTGACACTCATTCGTAGGCCTTGACAATCATTCGTAGGCCTTGACACTCGCTCGTAGGCCTTGACACTCACTCGTAGGCCTTGACACTCGCTCGTAGGCCTTGACACTCATTCGTAGGCCTTGACACTCGCTCGTAGGCCTTGACACTCACTCGTAGGCCTTGACACTCGCTCGTAGGCCTTGACACTCATTCGTAGGCCTTGACACTCATTCATAGGCCTTGACACTCGCTCGTAGGCCTTGACACTCACTCGTAGGCCTTGACACTCGCTCGTAGGCCTTGACACTCATTCGTAGGCCTTGACACTCACTCGTAGGCCTTGACACTCGCTCGTAGACCTTGACACTCGCTCGTAGGCCTTGACACTCGCTCGTAGGCCTTGACACTCACTCGTAGGCCTTGACACTCGCTCGTAGGCCTTGACCCTCGCCCGTAGGCCTTGACACTCGCCCGTAGGCCTTGACACTCGCTCGTAGGCCTTGACACTCACTCGTAGGCCTTGACACTCGCTCGTAGGCCTTGACACTCATTCGTAGGCCTTGACACTCGCTCGTAGGCCTTGACACTCACTCGTAGGCCTTGACACTCGCTCGTAGGCCTTGACACTCACTCGTAGGCCTTGACACTCGCTCGTAGGCCTTGACACTCATTCGTAGGCCTTGACACTCACTCGTAGGCCTTGACACTCGCTCGTAGACCTTGACACTCGCTCGTAGGCCTTGACACTCGCTCGTAGGCCTTGACACTCACTCGTAGGCCTTGACACTCGCTCGTAGGCCTTGACCCTCGCCCGTAGGCCTTGACACTCGCCCGTAGGCCTTGACACTCGCTCGTAGGCCTTGACACTCACTCGTAGGCCTTGACACTCGCTCGTAGGCCTTGACACTCATTCGTAGGCCTTGACACTCATTCATAGGCCTTGACACTCGCTCGTAGACCTTGACACTCGCTCGTAGGCCTTGACACTCGCTCGTAGGCCTTGACACTCACTCGTAGGCCTTGACACTCGCTCGTAGGCCTTGACCCTCGCCCGTAGGCCTTGACACTCGCCCGTAGGCCTTGACACTCGCTCGTAGGCCTTGACACTCACTCGTAGGCCTTGACACTCGCTCGTAGGCCTTGACACTCATTCGTAGGCCTTGACACTCATTCATAGGCCTTGACACTCGCTCGTAGGCCTTGACACTCACTCGTAGACCTTGACACTCGCTCGTAGGCCTTGACACTCATTCGTAGGCCTTGACACTCGCTCGTAGGCCTTGACACTCACTCGTAGGCCTTGACACTCGCTCGTAGGCCTTGACACTCATTCGTAGGCCTTGACACTCATTCATAGGCCTTGACACTCGCTCGTAGGCCTTGACACTCACTCGTAGGCCTTGACACTCGCTCGTAGGCCTTGACACTCATTCGTAGGCCTTGACACTCACTCGTAGGCCTTGACACTCGCTCGTAGACCTTGACACTCGCTCGTAGGCCTTGACACTCGCTCGTAGGCCTTGACACTCGCCCGTAGGCCTTGACACTCGCTCGTAGGCCTTGACACTCATTCATAGGCCTTGACACTCATTCGTAGGCCTTGACACTCGCCCGTAGGCCTTGACACTCGCCCGTAGGCCTTGACACTCGCTCGTAGGCCTTGACACTCGCTCGTAGGCCTTGACACTCATTCCTAGGCCTTGACACTCGCTCGTAGGCCTTGACACTCACTCGTAGGCCTTGACACTCGCTCGTAGGCCTTGACACTCGCCCGTAGGCCTTGACACTCACTCGTAGGCCTTGACACTCGCTCGTAGGCCTTGACCCTCGCCCGTAGGCCTTGACACTCGCCCGTAGGCCTTGACAATCATTCGTAGGCCTTGACACTCGCCCGTAGGCCTTGACACTCGCTCGTAGGCCTTGACACTCGCTCGTAGGCCTTGACACTCGCTCTTAGGCCTTGACACTCATTCGTAGGCCTTGACACTCGCTCGTAGACCTTGACACTCGCTCGTAGGCCTTGACACTCGCGCGTAGGCCTTGACACTCGCTCGTAGGCCTTGACACTCATTCGTAGGCCTTGACAATCATTCGTAGGCCTTGACACTCGCCCGTAGGCCTTGACACTCGCTCGTAGGCCTTGACACTCATTCGTAGGCCTTGACACTCGCTCGTAGGCCTTGACACTCGCCCGTAGGCCTTGACACTCACTCGTAGGCCTTGACACTCGCTCGTAGGCCTTGACCCTCGCCCGTAGGCCTTGACACTCGCCCGTAGGCCTTGACAATCATTCGTAGGCCTTGACACTCGCCCGTAGGCCTTGACACTCGCTCGTAGGCCTTGACACTCGCTCGTAGGCCTTGACACTCGCTCTTAGGCCTTGACACTCATTCGTAGGCCTTGACACTCGCTCGTAGACCTTGACACTCGCTCGTAGGCCTTGACACTCGCCCGTAGGCCTTGACACTCGCTCGTAGGCCTTGACACTCATTCGTAGGCCTTGACAATCATTCGTAGGCCTTGACACTCGCCCGTAGGCCTTGACACTCGCTCGTAGGCCTTGACACTCATTCGTAGGCCTTGACACTCACTCGTAGGCCTTGACAATCATTCGTAGGCCTTGACACTCGCTCGTAGGCCTTGATACTCACTCGTAGGCCTTGACACTCGCTCGTAGGCCTTGACACTCGCCCGTAGGCCTTGACACTCACTCGTAGGCCTTGACACTCGCTCGTAGGCCTTGACCCTCGCCCGTAGGCCTTGACACTCGCCCGTAGGCCTTGACAATCATTCGTAGGCCTTGACACTCGCCCGTAGGCCTTGACACTCGCTCGTAGGCCTTGACACTCGCTCGTAGGCCTTGACACTCGCTCTTAGGCCTTGACACTCATTCGTAGGCCTTGACACTCGCTCGTAGACCTTGACACTCGCTCGTAGGCCTTGACACTCGCCCGTAGGCCTTGACACTCGCTCGTAGGCCTTGACACTCATTCGTAGGCCTTGACAATCATTCGTAGGCCTTGACACTCGCCCGTAGGCCTTGACACTCGCTCGTAGGCCTTGACACTCATTCGTAGGCCTTGACACTCACTCGTAGGCCTTGACAATCATTCGTAGGCCTTGACACTCATTCGTAGGCCTTGACACTCGCTCGTAGGCCTTGACACTCGCTCGTAGGCCTTGACACTCACTCGTAGGCCTTGACACTCGCTCGTAGTCCTTGACACTCGCTCGTAGGCCTTGACACTCGCTCGTAGGCCTTGACACTCGCTCGTAGGCCTTGACACTCGCTCGTAGGCCTTGACACTCGCTCGTAGGCCTTGACACTCGCTCGTAGGCCTTGACACTCGCTCGTAGACCTTGACACTCGCTCGTAGGCCTTGACACTCGCCCGTAGGCCTTGACACTCACTCGTATGCCTTGACACTCGCTCGTAGGCCTTGACACTCGCTCGTAGGCCTTGACACTCGCTCGTAGGCCTTGACACTCGCTCGTAGGCCTTGACACTCGCTCGTAGGCCTTGACACTCGCTCGTAGGCCTTGACACTCGCTCGTAGACCTTGACACTCGCTCGTAGGCCTTGACACTCGCCCGTAGGCCTTGACACTCACTCGTAGGCCTTGACACTCGCTCGTAGACCTTGACACTCGCTCGTAGGCCTTGACACTCGCCCGTAGGCCTTGACACTCACTCGTAGGCCTTGACACTCGCTCGTAGGCCTTGACCCTCGCCCGTAGGCCTTGACACTCGCCCGTAGGCCTTGACAATCATTCGTAGGCCTTGACACTCGCCCGTAGGCCTTGACACTCGCTCGTAGGCCTTGACACTCGCTCGTAGGCCTTGACACTCGCTCTTAGGCCTTGACACTCATTCGTAGGCCTTGACACTCGCCCGTAGGCCTTGACACTCGCCCGTAGGCCTTGACACTCGCTCGTAGGCCTTGACACTCGCTCGTAGGCCTTGACACTCATTCGTAGGCCTTGACACTCGCTCGTAGGCCTTGACACTCACTCGTAGGCCTTGACACTCGCTCGTAGGCCTTGACACTCGCCCGTAGGCCTTGACACTCACTCGTAGGCCTTGACACTCGCTCGTAGGCCTTGACCCTCGCCCGTAGGCCTTGACACTCGCCCGTAGGCCTTGACAATCATTCGTAGGCCTTGACACTCGCCCGTAGGCCTTGACACTCGCTCGTAGGCCTTGACACTCGCTCGTAGGCCTTGACACTCGCTCTTAGGCCTTGACACTCATTCGTAGGCCTTGACACTCGCTCGTAGACCTTGACACTCGCTCGTAGGCCTTGACACTCGCCCGTAGGCCTTGACACTCGCTCGTAGGCCTTGACACTCATTCGTAGGCCTTGACAATCATTCGTAGGCCTTGACACTCGCTCGTAGGCCTTGACACTCGCTCGTAGGCCTTGACACTCGCTCGTAGGCCTTGACACTCAATCGTAGGCCTTGACACTCGCTCGTAGTCCTTGACACTCGCTCGTAGGCCTTGACACTCGCTCGTAGGCCTTGACACTCGCTCGTAGGCCTTGACACTCGCTCGTAGGCCTTGACACTCGCTCGTAGGCCTTGACACTCGCTCGTAGGCCTTGACACTCGCTCGTAGACCTTGACACTCGCTCGTAGGCCTTGACACTCGCCCGTAGGCCTTGACACTCACTCGTATGCCTTGACACTCGCTCGTAGGCCTTGACACTCGCTCGTAGGCCTTGACACTCGCTCGTAGGCCTTGACACTCGCTCGTAGGCCTTGACACTCGCTCGTAGGCCTTGACACTCGCTCGTAGGCCTTGACACTCGCTCGTAGACCTTGACACTCGCTCGTAGGCCTTGACACTCGCCCGTAGGCCTTGACACTCACTCGTAGGCCTTGACACTCGCTCGTAGACCTTGACACTCGCTCGTAGGCCTTGACACTCGCCCGTAGGCCTTGACACTCACTCGTAGGCCTTGACACTCGCTCGTAGGCCTTGACCCTCGCCCGTAGGCCTTGACACTCGCCCGTAGGCCTTGACAATCATTCGTAGGCCTTGACACTCGCCCGTAGGCCTTGACACTCGCTCGTAGGCCTTGACACTCGCTCGTAGGCCTTGACACTCGCTCTTAGGCCTTGACACTCATTCGTAGGCCTTGACACTCGCCCGTAGGCCTTGACACTCGCCCGTAGGCCTTGACACTCGCTCGTAGGCCTTGACACTCGCTCGTAGGCCTTGACACTCATTCGTAGGCCTTGACACTCGCTCGTAGGCCTTGACACTCACTCGTAGGCCTTGACACTCGCTCGTAGGCCTTGACACTCGCCCGTAGGCCTTGACACTCACTCGTAGGCCTTGACACTCGCTCGTAGGCCTTGACCCTCGCCCGTAGGCCTTGACACTCGCCCGTAGGCCTTGACAATCATTCGTAGGCCTTGACACTCGCCCGTAGGCCTTGACACTCGCTCGTAGGCCTTGACACTCGCTCGTAGGCCTTGACACTCGCTCTTAGGCCTTGACACTCATTCGTAGGCCTTGACACTCGCTCGTAGACCTTGACACTCGCTCGTAGGCCTTGACACTCGCCCGTAGGCCTTGACACTCGCTCGTAGGCCTTGACACTCATTCGTAGGCCTTGACAATCATTCGTAGGCCTTGACACTCGCCCGTAGGCCTTGACACTCGCTCGTAGGCCTTGACACTCATTCGTAGGCCTTGACACTCACTCGTAGGCCTTGACAATCATTCGTAGGCCTTGACACTCGCTCGTAGGCCTTGACACTCACTCGTAGGCCTTGACACTCGCTCGTAGGCCTTGACACTCGCCCGTAGGCCTTGACACTCACTCGTAGGCCTTGACACTCGCTCGTAGGCCTTGACCCTCGCCCGTAGGCCTTGACACTCGCCCGTAGGCCTTGACAATCATTCGTAGGCCTTGACACTCGCCCGTAGGCCTTGACACTCGCTCGTAGGCCTTGACACTCGCTCGTAGGCCTTGACACTCGCTCTTAGGCCTTGACACTCATTCGTAGGCCTTGACACTCGCTCGTAGACCTTGACACTCGCTCGTAGGCCTTGACACTCGCCCGTAGGCCTTGACACTCGCTCGTAGGCCTTGACACTCATTCGTAGGCCTTGACAATCATTCGTAGGCCTTGACACTCGCCCGTAGGCCTTGACACTCGCTCGTAGGCCTTGACACTCATTCGTAGGCCTTGACACTCACTCGTAGGCCTTGACAATCATTCGTAGGCCTTGACACTCATTCGTAGGCCTTGACACTCGCTCGTAGGCCTTGACACTCGCTCGTAGGCCTTGACACTCACTCGTAGGCCTTGACACTCGCTCGTAGTCCTTGACACTCGCTCGTAGGCCTTGACACTCGCTCGTAGGCCTTGACACTCGCTCGTAGGCCTTGACACTCGCTCGTAGGCCTTGACACTCGCTCGTAGGCCTTGACACTCGCTCGTAGGCCTTGACACTCGCTCGTAGACCTTGACACTCGCTCGTAGGCCTTGACACTCGCCCGTAGGCCTTGACACTCACTCGTAGGCCTTGACACTCGCTCGTAGGCCTTGACCCTCGCCCGTAGGCCTTGACACTCGCCCGTAGGCCTTGACAATCATTCGTAGGCCTTGACACTCGCCCGTAGGCCTTGACACTCGCTCGTAGGCCTTGACACTCGCTCGTAGGCCTTGACACTCGCTCTTAGGCGTTGACACTCATTCGTAGGCCTTGACACTCGCTCGTAGACCTTGACACTCGCTCGTAGGCCTTGACACTCGCCCGTAGGCCTTGACACTCGCTCGTAGGCCTTGACACTCATTCGTAGGCCTTGACAATCATTCGTAGGCCTTGACACTCGCCCGTAGGCCTTGACACTCGCTCGTAGGCCTTGACACTCATTCGTAGGCCTTGACACTCACTCGTAGGCCTTGACAATCATTCGTAGGCCTTGACACTCATTCGTAGGCCTTGACACTCGCTCGTAGGCCTTGACACTCGCTCGTAGGCCTTGACACTCACTCGTAGGCCTTGACACTCGCTCGTAGTCCTTGACACTCGCTCGTAGGCCTTGACACTCGCTCGTAGGCCTTGACACTCGCTCGTAGGCCTTGACACTCGCTCGTAGGCCTTGACACTCGCTCGTAGGCCTTGACACTCGCTCGTAGGCCTTGACACTCGCTCGTAGACCTTGACACTCGCTCGTAGGCCTTGACACTCGCCCGTAGGCCTTGACACTCACTCGTATGCCTTGACACTCGCTCGTAGGCCTTGACACTCGCTCGTAGGCCTTGACACTCGCTCGTAGGCCTTGACACTCGCTCGTAGGCCTTGACACTCGCTCGTAGGCCTTGACACTCGCTCGTAGGCCTTGACACTCGCTCGTAGGCCTTGACACTCGCTCGTAGGCCTTGACACTCGCCCGTAGGCCTTGACACTCACTCGTAGGCCTTGACACTCGCTCGTAGACCTTGACACTCGCTCGTAGGCCTTGACACTCGCCCGTAGGCCTTGACACTCACTCGTAGGCCTTGACACTCGCTCGTAGGCCTTGACCCTCGCCCGTAGGCCTTGACACTCGCCCGTAGGCCTTGACAATCATTCGTAGGCCTTGACACTCGCCCGTAGGCCTTGACACTCGCTCGTAGGCCTTGACACTCGCTCGTAGGCCTTGACACTCGCTCTTAGGCCTTGACACTCATTCGTAGGCCTTGACACTCGCTCGTAGACCTTGACACTCGCTCGTAGGCCTTGACACTCGCCCGTAGGCCTTGACACTCGCTCGTAGGCCTTGACACTCATTCGTAGGCCTTGACAATCATTCGTAGGCCTTGACACTCGCCCGTAGGCCTTGACACTCGCTCGTAGGCCTTGACACTCATTCGTAGGCCTTGACACTCACTCGTAGGCCTTGACAATCATTCGTAGGCCTTGACACTCATTCGTAGGCCTTGACACTCGCTCGTAGGCCTTGACACTCGCTCGTAGGCCTTGACACTCACTCGTAGGCCTTGACACTCGCTCGCAGTCCTTGACACTCGCCCGTAGGCCTTGACACTCACTCGTAGGCCTTGACACTCGCTCGTAGGCCTTGACACTCATTCATAGGCCTTGACACTCGCTCGTAGGCCTTGACACTCACTCGTAGGCCTTGACACTCGCTCGTAGGCCTTGACACTCATTCGTAGGCCTTGACACTCGCTCGTAGGCCTTGACACTCACTCGTAGGCCTTGACACTCGCTCGTAGGCCTTGACACTCATTCGTAGGCCTTGACACTCATTCATAGGCCTTGACACTCGCTCGTAGGCCTTGACACTCACTCGTAGGCCTTGACACTCGCTCGTAGGCCTTGACACTCATTCGTAGGCCTTGACACTCACTCGTAGGCCTTGACACTCGCTCGTAGACCTTGACACTCGCTCGTAGGCCTTGACACTCGCTCGTAGGCCTTGACACTCGCCCGTAGGCCTTGACACTCGCTCGTAGGCCTTGACACTCATTCATAGGCCTTGACACTCATTCGTAGGCCTTGACACTCGCCCGTAGGCCTTGACACTCGCCCGTAGGCCTTGACACTCGCTCGTAGGCCTTGACACTCGCTCGTAGGCCTTGACACTCATTCGTAGGCCTTGACACTCGCTCGTAGGCCTTGACACTCACTCGTAGGCCTTGACACTCGCTCGTAGGCCTTGACACTCGCCCGTAGGCCTTGACACTCACTCGTAGGCCTTGACACTCGCTCGTAGGCCTTGACCCTCGCCCGTAGGCCTTGACACTCGCCCGTAGGCCTTGACAATCATTCGTAGGCCTTGACACTCGCCCGTAGGCCTTGACACTCGCTCGTAGGCCTTGACACTCGCTCGTAGGCCTTGACACTCGCCCGTAGGCCTTGACACTCACTCGTAGGCCTTGACACTCGCTCGTAGGCCTTGACCCTCGCCCGTAGGCCTTGACACTCGCCCGTAGGCCTTGACAATCATTCGTAGGCCTTGACACTCGCCCGTAGGCCTTGACACTCGCTCGTAGGCCTTGACACTCGCTCGTAGGCCTTGACACTCGCTCGTAGGCCTTGACACTCATTCGTAGGCCTTGACACTCGCTCGTAGACCTTGACACTCGCTCGTAGGCCTTGACACTCGCCCGTAGGCCTTGACACTCGCTCGTAGGCCTTGACACTCATTCGTAGGCCTTGACAATCATTCGTAGGCCTTGACACTCGCTCGTAGGCCTTGACACTCATTCGTAGGCCTTGACACTCGCTCGTAGGCCTTGACACTCACTCGTAGGCCTTGACACTCGCTCGTAGGCCTTGACACTCATTCGTAGGCCTTGACACTCATTCATAGGCCTTGACACTCGCCCGTAGGCCTTGACACTCGCTCGTAGGCCTTGACACTCATTCGTAGGCCTTGACAATCATTCGTAGGCCTTGACACTCGCCCGTAGGCCTTGACACTCGCTCGTAGGCCTTGACACTCGCTCGTAGGCCTTGACACTCATTCGTAGGCCTTGACACTCGCTCGTAGGCCTTGACACTCGCCCGTAGGCCTTGACACTCGCCCGTAGTCCTTGACACTCGCTCGTAGGCCTTGACACTCATTCGTAGGCCTTGACACTCGCTCGTAGGCCTTGACACTCGCTCGTAGGCCTTGACACTCGCTCGTAGGCCTTGACACTCGCCCGTAGGCCTTGACACTCGCCCGTAGTCCTTGACACTCGCTCGTAGGCCTTGACACTCATTCGTAGGCCTTGACACTCGCCCGTAGGCCTTGACACTCGCTCGTAGGCCTTGACACTCATTCGTAGGCCTTGACAATCATTCGTAGGCCTTGACACTCGCCCGTAGGCCTTGACACTCGCTCGTAGGCCTTGACACTCGCTCGTAGGCCTTGACACTCATTCGTAGGCCTTGACACTCGCTCGTAGACCTTGACACTCGCTCGTAGGCCTTGACACTCGCTCGTAGGCCTTGACACTCATTCGTAGGCCTTGACACTCGCTCGTAGTCCTTGACACTCGCCCGTAGGCCTTGACACTCACTCGTAGGCCTTGACACTCGCTCGTAGGCCTTGACACTCATTCATAGGCCTTGACACTCGCTCGTAGGCCTTGACACTCACTCGTAGGCCTTGACACTCGCTCGTAGGCCTTGACACTCATTCGTAGGCCTTGACACTCGCTCGTAGGCCTTGACACTCACTCGTAGGCCTTGACACTCGCTCGTAGGCCTTGACACTCATTCGTAGGCCTTGACACTCATTCATAGGCCTTGACACTCGCTCGTAGGCCTTGACACTCACTCGTAGGCCTTGACACTCGCTCGTAGGCCTTGACACTCATTCGTAGGCCTTGACACTCACTCGTAGGCCTTGACACTCGCTCGTAGACCTTGACACTCGCTCGTAGGCCTTGACACTCGCTCGTAGGCCTTGACACTCGCCCGTAGGCCTTGACACTCGCTCGTAGGCCTTGACACTCATTCATAGGCCTTGACACTCATTCGTAGGCCTTGACACTCGCCCGTAGGCCTTGACACTCGCCCGTAGGCCTTGACACTCGCTCGTAGGCCTTGACACTCGCTCGTAGGCCTTGACACTCATTCGTAGGCCTTGACACTCGCTCGTAGGCCTTGACACTCACTCGTAGGCCTTGACACTCGCTCGTAGGCCTTGACACTCGCCCGTAGGCCTTGACACTCACTCGTAGGCCTTGACACTCGCTCGTAGGCCTTGACCCTCGCCCGTAGGCCTTGACACTCGCCCGTAGGCCTTGACAATCATTCGTAGGCCTTGACACTCGCCCGTAGGCCTTGACACTCGCTCGTAGGCCTTGACACTCGCTCGTAGGCCTTGACACTCGCCCGTAGGCCTTGACACTCACTCGTAGGCCTTGACACTCGCTCGTAGGCCTTGACCCTCGCCCGTAGGCCTTGACACTCGCCCGTAGGCCTTGACAATCATTCGTAGGCCTTGACACTCGCCCGTAGGCCTTGACACTCGCTCGTAGGCCTTGACACTCGCTCGTAGGCCTTGACACTCGCTCGTAGGCCTTGACACTCATTCGTAGGCCTTGACACTCGCTCGTAGACCTTGACACTCGCTCGTAGGCCTTGACACTCGCCCGTAGGCCTTGACACTCGCTCGTAGGCCTTGACACTCATTCGTAGGCCTTGACAATCATTCGTAGGCCTTGACACTCGCTCGTAGGCCTTGACACTCATTCGTAGGCCTTGACACTCGCTCGTAGGCCTTGACACTCACTCGTAGGCCTTGACACTCGCTCGTAGGCCTTGACACTCATTCGTAGGCCTTGACACTCATTCATAGGCCTTGACACTCGCCCGTAGGCCTTGACACTCGCTCGTAGGCCTTGACACTCATTCGTAGGCCTTGACAATCATTCGTAGGCCTTGACACTCGCCCGTAGGCCTTGACACTCGCTCGTAGGCCTTGACACTCGCTCGTAGGCCTTGACACTCATTCGTAGGCCTTGACACTCGCTCGTAGGCCTTGACACTCGCCCATAGGCCTTGACACTCGCCCGTAGTCCTTGACACTCGCTCGTAGGCCTTGACACTCATTCGTAGGCCTTGACACTCGCTCGTAGGCCTTGACACTCGCTCGTAGGCCTTGACACTCGCTCGTAGGCCTTGACACTCGCCCGTAGGCCTTGACACTCGCTCGTAGGCCTTGACACTCGCTCGTAGGCCTTGACACTCGCTCGTAGGCCTTGACACTCGCCCGTAGGCCTTGACACTCGCCCGTAGTCCTTGACACTCGCTCGTAGGCCTTGACACTCATTCGTAGGCCTTGACACTCGCCCGTAGGCCTTGACACTCGCTCGTAGGCCTTGACACTCATTCGTAGGCCTTGACAATCATTCGTAGGCCTTGACACTCGCCCGTAGGCCTTGACACTCGCTCGTAGGCCTTGACACTCGCTCGTAGGCCTTGACACTCGCTCGTAGACCTTGACACTCACTCGTAGGCCTTGACACTCGCTCGTAGGCCTTGACACTCGCCCGTAGGCCTTGACACTCGCCCGTAGGCCTTGACACTCGCTCGTAGGCCTTGACACTCACTCGTAGGCCTTGACACTCGCTCGTAGGCCTTGACACTCGCCCGTAGGCCTTGACACTCGCCCGTAGGCCTTGACACTCGCTCGTAGGCCTTGACACTCGCTCGTAGGCCTTGACACTCACTCGTAGGCCTTGACACTCGCTCGTAGGCCTTGACACTCATTCGTAGGCCTTGACACTCACTCGTAGGCCTTGACACTCGCTCGTAGACCTTGACACTCGCCCGTAGGCCTTGACACTCGCTCGTAGGCCTTGACACTCGCTCGTAGGCCTTGACACTCGCTCGTAGGCCTTGACACTCATTCGTAGGCCTTGACACTCGCTCGTAGGCCTTGACACTCACTCGTAGGCCTTGACACTCGCCCGTAGGCCTTGACACTCGCTCGTAGGCCTTGACACTCATTCATAGGCCTTGACACTCATTCGTAGGCCTTGACACTCGCCCGTAGGCCTTGACACTCGCCCGTAGGCCTTGACACTCGCTCGTAGGCCTTGACACTCATTCATAGGCCTTGACACTCATTCGTAGGCCTTGACACTCGCCCGTAGGCCTTGACACTCGCCCGTAGGCCTTGACACTCGCTCGTAGGCCTTGACACTCGCTCGTAGGCCTTGACACTCATTCGTAGGCCTTGACACTCGCTCGTAGGCCTTGACACTCACTCGTAGGCCTTGACACTCGCTCGTAGGCCTTGACACTCGCCCGTAGGCCTTGACACTCACTCGTAGGCCTTGACACTCGCTCGTAGGCCTTGACCCTCGCCCGTAGGCCTTGACACTCGCCCGTAGGCCTTGACAATCATTCGTAGGCCTTGACACTCGCTCGTAGGCCTTGACACTCGCCCGTAGGCCTTGACACTCACTCGTAGGCCTTGACACTCGCTCGTAGGCCTTGACCCTCGCCCGTAGGCCTTGACACTCGCCCGTAGGCCTTGACAATCATTCGTAGGCCTTGACACTCGCCCGTAGGCCTTGACACTCGCTCGTAGGCCTTGACACTCGCTCGTAGGCCTTGACACTCGCTCGTAGGCCTTGACACTCATTCGTAGGCCTTGACACTCGCTCGTAGACCTTGACACTCGCTCGTAGGCCTTGACACTCGCCCGTAGGCCTTGACACTCGCTCGTAGGCCTTGACACTCATTCGTAGGCCTTGACAATCATTCGTAGGCCTTGACACTCGCTCGTAGGCCTTGACACTCATTCGTAGGCCTTGACACTCGCTCGTAGGCCTTGACACTCACTCGTAGGCCTTGACACTCGCTCGTAGGCCTTGACACTCATTCGTAGGCCTTGACACTCATTCATAGGCCTTGACACTCGCCCGTAGGCCTTGACACTCGCTCGTAGGCCTTGACACTCATTCGTAGGCCTTGACAATCATTCGTAGGCCTTGACACTCGCCCGTAGGCCTTGACACTCGCTCGTAGGCCTTGACACTCGCTCGTAGGCCTTGACACTCATTCGTAGGCCTTGACACTCGCTCGTAGGCCTTGACACTCGCCCGTAGGCCTTGACACTCGCCCGTAGTCCTTGACACTCGCTCGTAGGCCTTGACACTCATTCGTAGGCCTTGACACTCGCTCGTAGGCCTTGACACTCGCTCGTAGGCCTTGACACTCGCTCGTAGGCCTTGACACTCGCCCGTAGGCCTTGACACTCGCCCGTAGTCCTTGACACTCGCTCGTAGGCCTTGACACTCATTCGTAGGCCTTGACACTCGCCCGTAGGCCTTGACACTCGCTCGTAGGCCTTGACACTCATTCGTAGGCCTTGACAATCATTCGTAGGCCTTGACACTCGCCCGTAGGCCTTGACACTCGCTCGTAGGCCTTGACACTCGCTCGTAGGCCTTGACACTCATTCGTAGGCCTTGACACTCGCTCGTAGACCTTGACACTCGCTCGTAGGCCTTGACACTCGCTCGTAGGCCTTGACACTCATTCGTAGGCCTTGACACTCGCTCGTAGTCCTTGACACTCGCCCGTAGGCCTTGACACTCACTCGTAGGCCTTGACACTCGCTCGTAGGCCTTGACACTCATTCATAGGCCTTGACACTCGCTCGTAGGCCTTGACACTCACTCGTAGGCCTTGACACTCGCTCGTAGGCCTTGACACTCATTCGTAGGCCTTGACACTCGCTCGTAGGCCTTGACACTCACTCGTAGGCCTTGACACTCGCTCGTAGGCCTTGACACTCATTCGTAGGCCTTGACACTCATTCATAGGCCTTGACACTCGCTCGTAGGCCTTGACACTCACTCGTAGGCCTTGACACTCGCTCGTAGGCCTTGACACTCATTCGTAGGCCTTGACACTCACTCGTAGGCCTTGACACTCGCTCGTAGACCTTGACACTCGCTCGTAGGCCTTGACACTCGCTCGTAGGCCTTGACACTCGCCCGTAGGCCTTGACACTCGCTCGTAGGCCTTGACACTCATTCATAGGCCTTGACACTCATTCGTAGGCCTTGACACTCGCCCGTAGGCCTTGACACTCGCCCGTAGGCCTTGACACTCGCTCGTAGGCCTTGACACTCGCTCGTAGGCCTTGACACTCATTCGTAGGCCTTGACACTCGCTCGTAGGCCTTGACACTCACTCGTAGGCCTTGACACTCGCTCGTAGGCCTTGACACTCGCCCGTAGGCCTTGACACTCACTCGTAGGCCTTGACACTCGCTCGTAGGCCTTGACCCTCGCCCGTAGGCCTTGACACTCGCCCGTAGGCCTTGACAATCATTCGTAGGCCTTGACACTCGCCCGTAGGCCTTGACACTCGCTCGTAGGCCTTGACACTCGCTCGTAGGCCTTGACACTCGCCCGTAGGCCTTGACACTCACTCGTAGGCCTTGACACTCGCTCGTAGGCCTTGACCCTCGCCCGTAGGCCTTGACACTCGCCCGTAGGCCTTGACAATCATTCGTAGGCCTTGACACTCGCCCGTAGGCCTTGACACTCGCTCGTAGGCCTTGACACTCGCTCGTAGGCCTTGACACTCGCTCGTAGGCCTTGACACTCATTCGTAGGCCTTGACACTCGCTCGTAGACCTTGACACTCGCTCGTAGGCCTTGACACTCGCCCGTAGGCCTTGACACTCGCTCGTAGGCCTTGACACTCATTCGTAGGCCTTGACAATCATTCGTAGGCCTTGACACTCGCTCGTAGGCCTTGACACTCATTCGTAGGCCTTGACACTCGCTCGTAGGCCTTGACACTCACTCGTAGGCCTTGACACTCGCTCGTAGGCCTTGACACTCATTCGTAGGCCTTGACACTCATTCATAGGCCTTGACACTCGCCCGTAGGCCTTGACACTCGCTCGTAGGCCTTGACACTCATTCGTAGGCCTTGACAATCATTCGTAGGCCTTGACACTCGCCCGTAGGCCTTGACACTCGCTCGTAGGCCTTGACACTCGCTCGTAGGCCTTGACACTCATTCGTAGGCCTTGACACTCGCTCGTAGGCCTTGACACTCGCCCATAGGCCTTGACACTCGCCCGTAGTCCTTGACACTCGCTCGTAGGCCTTGACACTCATTCGTAGGCCTTGACACTCGCTCGTAGGCCTTGACACTCGCTCGTAGGCCTTGACACTCGCTCGTAGGCCTTGACACTCGCCCGTAGGCCTTGACACTCGCCCGTAGTCCTTGACACTCGCTCGTAGGCCTTGACACTCATTCGTAGGCCTTGACACTCGCCCGTAGGCCTTGACACTCGCTCGTAGGCCTTGACACTCATTCGTAGGCCTTGACAATCATTCGTAGGCCTTGACACTCGCCCGTAGGCCTTGACACTCGCTCGTAGGCCTTGACACTCGCTCGTAGGCCTTGACACTCATTCGTAGGCCTTGACACTCGCTCGTAGACCTTGACACTCGCTCGTAGGCCTTGACACTCGCTCGTAGGCCTTGACACTCATTCGTAGGCCTTGACACTCGCTCGTAGGCCTTGACACTCACTCGTAGGCCTTGACACTCGCTCGTAGGCCTTGACACTCGCCCGTAGGCCTTGACACTCGCCCGTAGGCCTTGACACTCGCTCGTAGGCCTTGACACTCGCTCGTAGGCCTTGACACTCACTCGTAGGCCTTGACACTCGCTCGTAGGCCTTGACACTCATTCGTAGGCCTTGACACTCACTCGTAGGCCTTGACACTCGCTCGTAGACCTTGACACTCGCCCGTAGGCCTTGACACTCGCTCGTAGGCCTTGACACTCGCTCGTAGGCCTTGACACTCGCTCGTAGGCCTTGACACTCATTCGTAGGCCTTGACACTCGCTCGTAGGCCTTGACACTCACTCGTAGGCCTTGACACTCGCCCGTAGGCCTTGACACTCGCTCGTAGGCCTTGACACTCATTCATAGGCCTTGACACTCATTCGTAGGCCTTGACACTCGCCCGTAGGCCTTGACACTCGCCCGTAGGCCTTGACACTCGCTCGTAGGCCTTGACACTCGCTCGTAGGCCTTGACACTCATTCGTAGGCCTTGACCCTCGCCCGTAGGCCTTGACACTCGCCCGTAGGCCTTGACAATCATTCGTAGGCCTTGACACTCGCCCGTAGGCCTTGACACTCGCTCGTAGGCCTTGACACTCGCTCGTAGGCCTTGACACTCGCCCGTAGGCCTTGACACTCACTCGTAGGCCTTGACACTCGCTCGTAGGCCTTGACCCTCGCCCGTAGGCCTTGACACTCGCCCGTAGGCCTTGACAATCATTCGTAGGCCTTGACACTCGCCCGTAGGCCTTGACACTCGCTCGTAGGCCTTGACACTCGCTCGTAGGCCTTGACACTCGCTCGTAGGCCTTGACACTCATTCGTAGGCCTTGACACTCGCTCGTAGGCCTTGACACTCGCTCGTAGGCCTTGACACTCATTCGTAGGCCTTGACACTCGCTCGTAGGCCTTGACCCTCGCCCGTAGGCCTTGACACTCGCCCGTAGGCCTTGACACTCATTCGTAGGCCTTGACACTCGCTCGTAGGCCTTGACACTCACTCGTAGGCCTTGACACTCGCTCGTAGGCCTTGACACTCATTCGTAGGCCTTGACACTCACTCGTAGGCCTTGACACTCGCTCGTAGACCTTGACACTCGCTCGTAGGCCTTGACACTCGCTCGTAGGCCTTGACACTCGCCCGTAGGCCTTGACACTCGCTCGTAGGCCTTGACACTCATTCATAGGCCTTGACACTCATTCGTAGGCCTTGACACTCGCCCGTAGGCCTTGACACTCGCCCGTAGGCCTTGACACTCGCTCGTAGGCCTTGACACTCGCTCGTAGGCCTTGACACTCATTCGTAGGCCTTGACACTCGCTCGTAGGCCTTGACACTCACTCGTAGGCCTTGACACTCGCTCGTAGGCCTTGACACTCGCCCGTAGGCCTTGACACTCGCCCGTAGGCCTTGACAATCATTCGTAGGCCTTGACACTCGCCCGTAGGCCTTGACACTCGCTCGTAGACTCGCTCGTAGGCCTTGACACTCGCCCGTAGGCCTTGACACTCACTCGTAGGCCTTGACACTCGCTCGTAGGCCTTGACCCTCGCCCGTAGGCCTTGACACTCGCCCGTAGGCCTTGACAATCATTCGTAGGCCTTGACACTCGCCCGTAGGCCTTGACACTCGCTCGTAGGCCTTGACACTCGCTCGTAGGCCTTGACACTCGCTCGTAGGCCTTGACACTCATTCGTAGGCCTTGACACTCGCTCGTAGGCCTTGACCCTCGCCCGTAGGCCTTGACACTCGCCCGTAGGCCTTGACACTCATTCGTAGGCCTTGACAATCATTCTTAGGCCTTGACACTCGCTCGTAGGCCTTGACACTCACTCGTAGGCCTTGACACTCGCTCGTAGGCCTTGACACTCATTCGTAGGCCTTGACACTCGCTCGTAGGCCTTGACACTCGCCCGTAGGCCTTGACAATCATTCGTAGGCCTTGACACTCACTCGTAGGCCTTGACACTCGCTCGTAGACCTTGACACTCGCTCGTAGGCCTTGACACTCGCTCGTAGGCCTTGACACTCGCCCGTAGGCCTTGACACTCGCTCGTAGGCCTTGACACTCATTCATAGGCCTTGACACTCATTCGTAGGCCTTGACACTCGCCCGTAGGCCTTGACACTCGCCCGTAGGCCTTGACACTCGCTCGTAGGCCTTGACACTCGCTCGTAGGCCTTGACACTCATTCGTAGGCCTTGACACTCGCTCGTAGGCCTTGACACTCACTCGTAGGCCTTGACACTCGCTCGTAGGCCTTGACACTCGCCCGTAGGCCTTGACACTCACTCGTAGGCCTTGACATTCGCTCGTAGGCCTTGACCCTCGCCCGTAGGCCTTGACACTCGCCCGTAGGCCTTGACAATCATTCGTAGGCCTTGACACTCGCCCGTAGGCCTTGACACTCGCTCGTAGGCCTTGACACTCGCTCGTAGGCCTTGACACTCGCCCGTAGGCCTTGACACTCACTCGTAGGCCTTGACACTCGCTCGTAGGCCTTGACCCTCGCCCGTAGGCCTTGACACTCGCCCGTAGGCCTTGACAATCATTCGTAGGCCTTGACACTCGCCCGTAGGCCTTGACACTCGCTCGTAGGCCTTGACACTCGCTCGTAGGCCTTGACACTCGCTCGTAGGCCTTGACACTCATTCGTAGGCCTTGACACTCGCTCGTAGGCCTTGACCCTCGCCCGTAGGCCTTGACACTCGCCCGTAGGCCTTGACACTCATTCGTAGGCCTTGACAATCATTCTTAGGCCTTGACACTCGCTCGTAGGCCTTGACACTCACTCGTAGGCCTTGACACTCGCTCGTAGGCCTTGACACTCATTCGTAGGCCTTGACACTCGCTCGTAGGCCTTGACACTCACTCGTAGGCCTTGACACTCGCTCGTAGGCCTTGACACTCATTCGTAGGCCTTGACACTCATTCATAGGCCTTGACACTCGCTCGTAGGCCTTGACACTCACTCGTAGGCCTTGACACTCGCTCGTAGGCCTTGACACTCATTCGTAGGCCTTGACACTCACTCGTAGGCCTTGACACTCGCTCGTAGACCTTGACACTCGCTCGTAGGCCTTGACACTCGCTCGTAGGCCTTGACACTCACTCGTAGGCCTTGACACTCGCTCGTAGGCCTTGACCCTCGCCCGTAGGCCTTGACACTCGCCCGTAGGCCTTGACACTCGCTCGTAGGCCTTGACACTCGCTCGTAGGCCTTGACACTCATTCGTAGGCCTTGACACTCGCTCGTAGGCCTTGACACTCACTCGTAGGCCTTGACACTCGCTCGTAGGCCTTGACACTCACTCGTAGGCCTTGACACTCGCTCGTAGGCCTTGACACTCATTCGTAGGCCTTGACACTCACTCGTAGGCCTTGACACTCGCTCGTAGACCTTGACACTCACTCATAGGCCTTGACACTCGCTCGTAGGCCTTGACCCTCGCCCGTAGGCCTTGACACTCGCCCGTAGGCCTTGACACTCACTCGTAGGCCTTGACACTCGCTCGTAGGCCTTGACACTCATTCGTAGGCCTTGACACTCGCTCGTAGGCCTTGACACTCACTCGTAGGCCTTGACACTCGCTCGTAGGCCTTGACACTCACTCGTAGGCCTTGACACTCGCTCGTAGGCCTTGACACTCATTCGTAGGCCTTGACACTCACTCGTAGGCCTTGACACTCGCTCGTAGACCTTGACACTCGCTCGTAGTGACACTCGCTCGTAGGCCTTGACACTCACTCGTAGGCCTTGACACTCGCTCGTAGGCCTTGACCCTCGCCCGTAGGCCTTGACACTCGCCCGTAGGCCTTGACACTCGCTCGTAGGCCTTGACACTCACTCGTAGGCCTTGACACTCATTCGTAGGCCTTGACACTCATTCATAGGCCTTGACACTCGCTCGTAGGCCTTGACACTCACTCGTAGGCATTGACACTCGCCCGTAGGCCTTGACACTCGCCCGTAGTCCTTGACACTCGCTCGTAGGCCTTGACACTCATTCGTAGGCCTTGACACTCGCTCGTAGGCCTTGACACTCGCTCGTAGGCCTTGACACTCGCTCGTAGGCCTTGACACTCGCCCGTAGGCCTTGACACTCGCCCGTAGTCCTTGACACTCGCTCGTAGGCCTTGACACTCATTCGTAGGCCTTGACACTCGCCCGTAGGCCTTGACACTCGCTCGTAGGCCTTGACACTCATTCGTAGGCCTTGACAATCATTCGTAGGCCTTGACACTCGCCCGTAGGCCTTGACACTCGCTCGTAGGCCTTGACACTCGCTCGTAGGCCTTGACACTCATTCGTAGGCCTTGACACTCGCTCGTAGACCTTGACACTCGCTCGTAGGCCTTGACACTCGCTCGTAGGCCTTGACACTCATTCGTAGGCCTTGACACTCGCTCGTAGGCCTTGACACTCACTCGTAGGCCTTGACACTCGCTCGTAGGCCTTGACACTCGCCCGTAGGCCTTGACACTCGCCCGTAGGCCTTGACACTCACTCGTAGGCCTTGACACTCGCTCGTAGGCCTTGACACTCGCTCGTAGGCCTTGACACTCGCCCGTAGGCCTTGACACTCACTCGTAGGCCTTGACACTCGCTCGTAGGCCTTGACCCTCGCCCGTAGGCCTTGACACTCGCCCGTAGGCCTTGACAATCATTCGTAGGCCTTGACACTCGCCCGTAGGCCTTGACACTCGCTCGTAGGCCTTGACACTCGCTCGTAGGCCTTGACACTCGCTCGTAGGCCTTGACACTCATTCGTAGGCCTTGACACTCGCTCGTAGGCCTTGACACTCACTCGTAGGCCTTGACACTCGCTCGTAGGCCTTGACACTCGCCCGTAGGCCTTGACACTCGCCCGTAGGCCTTGACACTCACTCGTAGGCCTTGACACTCGCTCGTAGGCCTTGACACTCATTCATAGGCCTTGACACTCACTCGTAGGCCTTGACACTCGCTCGTAGGCCTTGACACTCATTCGTAGGCCTTGACACTCATTCATAGGCCTTGACACTCGCTCGTAGGCCTTGACACTCACTCGTAGGCCTTGACACTCGCTCGTAGGCCTTGACACTCATTCGTAGGCCTTGACACTCACTCGTAGGCCTTGACACTCGCTCGTAGACCTTGACACTCGCTCGTAGGCCTTGACACTCGCTCGTAGGCCTTGACACTCGCCCGTAGGCCTTGACACTCGCTCGTAGGCCTTGACACTCATTCATAGGCCTTGACACTCATTCGTAGGCCTTGACACTCGCCCGTAGGCCTTGACACTCGCCCGTAGGCCTTGACACTCGCTCGTAGGCCTTGACACTCATTCGTAGGCCTTGACACTCGCTCGTAGGCCTTGACACTCACTCGTAGGCCTTGACACTCGCTCGTAGGCCTTGACACTCGCCCGTAGGCCTTGACACTCACTCGTAGGCCTTGACACTCGCTCGTAGGCCTTGACCCTCGCCCGTAGGCCTTGACACTCGCCCGTAGGCCTTGACAATCATTCGTAGGCCTTGACACTCGCCCGTAGGCCTTGACACTCGCTCGTAGGCCTTGACACTCGCTCGTAGGCCTTGACACTCGCCCGTAGGCCTTGACACTCACTCGTAGGCCTTGACACTCGCTCGTAGGCCTTGACCCTCGCCCGTAGGCCTTGACACTCGCCCGTAGGCCTTGACAATCATTCGTAGGCCTTGACACTCGCCCGTAGGCCTTGACACTCGCTCGTAGGCCTTGACACTCGCTCGTAGGTTTTGACACTCGCTCGTAGGCCTTGACACTCATTCGTAGGCCTTGACACTCGCTCGTAGACCTTGACACTCGCTCGTAGGCCTTGACACTCGCCCGTAGGCCTTGACACTCGCTCGTAGGCCTTGACACTCATTCGTAGGCCTTGACAATCATTCTTAGGCCTTGACACTCGCTCGTAGGCCTTGACACTCACTCGTAGGCCTTGACACTCGCTCGTAGGCCTTGACACTCATTCGTAGGCCTTGACACTCGCTCGTAGGCCTTGACACTCACTCGTAGGCCTTGACACTCGCTCGTAGGCCTTGACACTCATTCGTAGGCCTTGACACTCATTCATAGGCCTTGACACTCGCTCGTAGGCCTTGACACTCACTCGTAGGCCTTGACACTCGCTCGTAGGCCTTGACACTCATTCGTAGGCCTTGACACTCACTCGTAGGCCTTGACACTCGCTCGTAGACCTTGACACTCGCTCGTAGGCCTTGACACTCGCTCGTAGGCCTTGACACTCACTCGTAGGCCTTGACACTCGCTCGTAGGCCTTGACCCTCGCCCGTAGGCCTTGACACTCGCCCGTAGGCCTTGACACTCGCTCGTAGGCCTTGACACTCACTCGTAGGCCTTGACACTCGCTCGTAGGCCTTGACACTCGCTCGTAGGCCTTGACACTCGCCCGTAGGCCTTGACACTCGCTCGTAGGCCTTGACACTCATTCATAGGCCTTGACACTCATTCGTAGGCCTTGACACTCGCCCGTAGGCCTTGACACTCGCCCGTAGGCCTTGACACTCGCTCGTAGGCCTTGACACTCGCCCGTAGGCCTTGACACTCACTCGTAGGCCTTGACACTCGCTCGTAGGCCTTGACCCTCGCCCGTAGGCCTTGACACTCGCCCGTAGGCCTTGACAATCATTCGTAGGCCTTGACACTCGCCCGTAGGCCTTGACACTCGCTCGTAGGCCTTGACACTCGCTCGTAGGTTTTGACACTCGCTCGTAGGCCTTGACACTCATTCGTAGGCCTTGACACTCGCTCGTAGACCTTGACACTCGCTCGTAGGCCTTGACACTCGCCCGTAGGCCTTGACACTCGCTCGTAGGCCTTGACACTCATTCGTAGGCCTTGACAATCATTCTTAGGCCTTGACACTCGCTCGTAGGCCTTGACACTCACTCGTAGGCCTTGACACTCGCTCGTAGGCCTTGACACTCATTCGTAGGCCTTGACACTCGCTCGTAGGCCTTGACACTCACTCGTAGGCCTTGACACTCGCTCGTAGGCCTTGACACTCATTCGTAGGCCTTGACACTCATTCATAGGCCTTGACACTCGCTCGTAGGCCTTGACACTCACTCGTAGGCCTTGACACTCGCTCGTAGGCCTTGACACTCATTCGTAGGCCTTGACACTCACTCGTAGGCCTTGACACTCGCTCGTAGACCTTGACACTCGCTCGTAGGCCTTGACACTCGCTCGTAGGCCTTGACACTCACTCGTAGGCCTTGACACTCGCTCGTAGGCCTTGACCCTCGCCCGTAGGCCTTGACACTCGCCCGTAGGCCTTGACACTCGCTCGTAGGCCTTGACACTCACTCGTAGGCCTTGACACTCGCTCGTAGGCCTTGACACTCGCTCGTAGGCCTTGACACTCGCCCGTAGGCCTTGACACTCGCTCGTAGGCCTTGACACTCATTCATAGGCCTTGACACTCATTCGTAGGCCTTGACACTCGCCCGTAGGCCTTGACACTCGCCCGTAGGCCTTGACACTCGCTCGTAGGCCTTGACACTCATTCGTAGGCCTTGACACTCGCTCGTAGGCCTTGACACTCACTCGTAGGCCTTGACACTCGCTCGTAGGCCTTGACACTCGCCCGTAGGCCTTGACACTCACTCGTAGGCCTTGACACTCGCTCGTAGGCCTTGACCCTCGCCCGTAGGCCTTGACACTCGCCCGTAGGCCTTGACAATCATTCGTAGGCCTTGACACTCGCCCGTAGGCCTTGACACTCGCTCGTAGGCCTTGACACTCGCTCGTAGGCCTTGACACTCATTCGTAGGCCTTGACACTCGCTCGTAGGCCTTGACACTCACTCGTAGGCCTTGACACTCGCTCGTAGGCCTTGACACTCATTCGTAGGCCTTGACACTCATTCATAGGCCTTGACACTCGCTCGTAGGCCTTGACACTCACTCGTAGGCCTTGACACTCGCTCGTAGGCCTTGACACTCATTCGTAGGCCTTGACACTCACTCGTAGGCCTTGACACTCGCTCGTAGACCTTGACACTCGCTCGTAGGCCTTGACACTCGCTCGTAGGCCTTGACACTCACTCGTAGGCCTTGACACTCGCTCGTAGGCCTTGACCCTCGCCCGTAGGCCTTGACACTCGCCCGTAGGCCTTGACACTCGCTCGTAGGCCTTGACACTCACTCGTAGGCCTTGACACTCGCTCGTAGGCCTTGACACTCGCTCGTAGGCCTTGACACTCGCCCGTAGGCCTTGACACTCGCTCGTAGGCCTTGACACTCATTCATAGGCCTTGACACTCATTCGTAGGCCTTGACACTCGCCCGTAGGCCTTGACACTCGCCCGTAGGCCTTGACACTCGCTCGTAGGCCTTGACACTCATTCGTAGGCCTTGACACTCGCTCGTAGGCCTTGACACTCACTCGTAGGCCTTGACACTCGCTCGTAGGCCTTGACACTCGCCCGTAGGCCTTGACACTCACTCGTAGGCCTTGACACTCGCTCGTAGGCCTTGACCCTCGCCCGTAGGCCTTGACACTCGCCCGTAGGCCTTGACAATCATTCGTAGGCCTTGACACTCGCCCGTAGGCCTTGACACTCGCTCGTAGGCCTTGACACTCGCTCGTAGGCCTTGACACTCGCCCGTAGGCCTTGACACTCACTCGTAGGCCTTGACACTCGCTCGTAGGCCTTGACCCTCGCCCGTAGGCCTTGACACTCGCCCGTAGGCCTTGACAATCATTCGTAGGCCTTGACACTCGCCCGTAGGCCTTGACACTCGCTCGTAGGCCTTGACACTCGCTCGTAGGCCTTGACACTCGCTCGTAGGCCTTGACACTCATTCGTAGGCCTTGACACTCGCTCGTAGACCTTGACACTCGCTCGTAGGCCTTGACACTCGCCCGTAGGCCTTGACACTCGCTCGTAGGCCTTGACACTCATTCGTAGGCCTTGACAATCATTCTTAGGCCTTGACACTCGCTCGTAGGCCTTGACACTCACTCGTAGGCCTTGACACTCGCTCGTAGGCCTTGACACTCATTCGTAGGCCTTGACACTCGCTCGTAGGCCTTGACACTCACTCGTAGGCCTTGACACTCGCTCGTAGGCCTTGACACTCATTCGTAGGCCTTGACACTCATTCATAGGCCTTGACACTCGCTCGTAGGCCTTGACACTCACTCGTAGGCCTTGACACTCGCTCGTAGGCCTTGACACTCGCTCGTAGGCCTTGACACTCATTCGTAGGCCTTGACACTCGCTCGTAGACCTTGACACTCGCTCGTAGGCCTTGACACTCGCCCGTAGGCCTTGACACTCGCTCGTAGGCCTTGACACTCATTCGTAGGCCTTGACAATCATTCTTAGGCCTTGACACTCGCTCGTAGGCCTTGACACTCACTCGTAGGCCTTGACACTCGCTCGTAGGCCTTGACACTCATTCGTAGGCCTTGACACTCGCTCGTAGGCCTTGACACTCACTCGTAGGCCTTGACACTCGCTCGTAGGCCTTGACACTCATTCGTAGGCCTTGACACTCATTCGTAGGCCTTGACACTCATTCATAGGCCTTGACACTCGCTCGTAGGCCTTGACACTCATTCGTAGGCCTTGACACTCACTCGTAGGCCTTGACACTCGCTCGTAGACCTTGACACTCGCTCGTAGGCCTTGACACTCGCTCGTAGACCTTGACACTCGCTCGTAGGCCTTGACACTCGCCCGTAGGCCTTGACACTCGCTCGTAGGCCTTGACACTCACTCGTAGGCCTTGACACTCGCTCGTAGGCCTTGACACTCATTCGTAGGCCTTGACACTCATTCATAGGCCTTGACACTCGCTCGTAGGCCTTGACACTCACTCGTAGGCCTTGACACTCGCTCGTAGGCCTTGACACTCATTCGTAGGCCTTGACACTCGCTCGTAGGCCTTGACACTCACTCGTAGGCCTTGACACTCGCTCGTAGGCCTTGACACTCATTCGTAGGCCTTGACACTCATTCATAGGCCTTGACACTCGCTCGTAGGCCTTGACACTCGCTCGTAGGCCTTGACACTCATTCGTAGGCCTTGACACTCGCTCGTAGGCCTTGACACTCATTCGTAGGCCTTGACACTCACTCGTAGGCCTTGACACTCGCTCGTAGACCTTGACACTCGCTCGTAGGCCTTGACACTCGCTCGTAGGCCTTGACACTCGCTCGTAGGCCTTGACACTCATTCGTAGGCCTTGACACTCATTCATAGGCCTTGACACTCGCTCGTAGGCCTTGACACTCACTCGTAGGCCTTGACACTCGCTCGTAGGCCTTGACACTCGCTCGTAGGCCTTGACACTCACTCGTAGGCCTTGACACTCGCTCGTAGGCCTTGACACTCATTCGTAGGCCTTGACACTCATTCATAGGCCTTGACACTCGCCCGTAGGCCTTGACACTCGCTCGTAGGCCTTGACACTCACTCGTAGGCCTTGACACTCGCTCGTAGGCCTTGACACTCATTCGTAGGCCTTGACACTCATTCATAGGCCTTGACACTCGCTCGTAGGCCTTGACACTCGCTCGTAGGCCTTGACACTCGCCCGTAGGCCTTGACACTCGCTCGTAGGCCTTGACACTCATTCATAGGCCTTGACACTCATTCGTAGGCCTTGACACTCGCCCGTAGGCCTTGACACTCGCCCGTAGGCCTTGACACTCGCTCGTAGGCCTTGACACTCGCTCGTAGGCCTTGACACTCACTCGTAGGCCTTGACACTCGCTCGTAGGCCTTGACACTCATTCGTAGGCCTTGACACTCATTCATAGGCCTTGACACTCGCTCGTAGGCCTTGACACTCGCTCGTAGGCCTTGACACTCATTCGTAGGCCTTGACACTCACTCGTAGGCCTTGACACTCGCTCGTAGACCTTGACACTCGCTCGTAGGCCTTGACACTCGCTCGTAGGCCTTGACACTCACTCGTAGGCCTTGACACTGATTCGTAGGCCTTGACACTCATTCATAGGCCTTGACACTCGCTCGTAGGCCTTGACACTCACTCGTAGGCCTTGACACTCGCTCGTAGGCCTTGACACTCGCTCGTAGGCCTTGACACTCACTCGTAGGCCTTGACACTCGCTCGTAGGCCTTGACACTCATTCGTAGGCCTTGACACTCATTCATAGGCCTTGACACTCGCCCGTAGGCCTTGACACTCGCTCGTAGGCCTTGACACTCACTCGTAGGCCTTGACACTCGCTCGTAGGCCTTGACACTCATTCGTAGGCCTTGACACTCATTCATAGGCCTTGACACTCGCTCGTAGGCCTTGACACTCATTCGTAGGCCTTGACACTCGCTCGTAGGCCTTGACACTCACTCGTAGGCCTTGACACTCGCTCGTAGGCCTTGACACTCACTCGTAGGCCTTGACACTCGCTCGTAGGCCTTGACACTCATTCGTAGGCCTTGACACTCGCTCGTAGGCCTTGACACTCACTCGTAGGCCTTGACACTCGCTCGTAGGCCTTGACACTCACTCGTAGGCCTTGACACTCGCTCGTAGGACTTGACACTCATTCGTAGGCCTTGACACTCACTCGTAGGCCTTGACACTCGCTCGTAGACCTTGACACTCGCTCGTAGGCCTTGACACTCGCCCGTAGGCCTTGACACTCGCTCGTAGGCCTTGACACTCACTCGTAGGCCTTGACACTCGCTCGTAGGCCTTGACACTCATTCGTAGGCCTTGACACTCATTCATAGGCCTTGACACTCGCTCGTAGGCCTTGACACTCACTCGTAGGCCTTGACACTCGCTCGTAGGCCTTGACACTCATTCGTAGGCCTTGACACTCGCTCGTAGGCCTTGACACTCACTCGTAGGCCTTGACACTCGCTCGTAGGCCTTGACACTCGCCCGTAGGCCTTGACAATCATTCGTAGGCCTTGACACTCGCCCGTAGGCCTTGACACTCGCTCGTAGGCCTTGACACTCGCTCGTAGGCCTTGACACTCGCTCGTAGGCCTTGACACTCATTCGTAGGCCTTGACACTCGCTCGTAGACCTTGACACTCGCTCGTAGGCCTTGACACTCGCCCGTAGGCCTTGACACTCGCTCGTAGGCCTTGACACTCATTCGTAGGCCTTGACAATCATTCTTAGGCCTTGACACTCGCTCGTAGGCCTTGACACTCACTCGTAGGCCTTGACACTCGCTCGTAGGCCTTGACACTCATTCGTAGGCCTTGACACTCGCTCGTAGGCCTTGACACTCACTCGTAGGCCTTGACACTCGCTCGTAGGCCTTGACACTCATTCGTAGGCCTTGACACTCATTCGTAGGCCTTGACACTCATTCATAGGCCTTGACACTCGCTCGTAGGCCTTGACACTCATTCGTAGGCCTTGACACTCACTCGTAGGCCTTGACACTCGCTCGTAGACCTTGACACTCGCTCGTAGGCCTTGACACTCGCTCGTAGACCTTGACACTCGCTCGTAGGCCTTGACACTCGCCCGTAGGCCTTGACACTCGCTCGTAGGCCTTGACACTCACTCGTAGGCCTTGACACTCGCTCGTAGGCCTTGACACTCATTCGTAGGCCTTGACACTCATTCATAGGCCTTGACACTCGCTCGTAGGCCTTGACACTCACTCGTAGGCCTTGACACTCGCTCGTAGGCCTTGACACTCATTCGTAGGCCTTGACACTCGCTCGTAGGCCTTGACACTCACTCGTAGGCCTTGACACTCGCTCGTAGGCCTTGACACTCATTCGTAGGCCTTGACACTCATTCATAGGCCTTGACACTCGCTCGTAGGCCTTGACACTCGCTCGTAGGCCTTGACACTCATTCGTAGGCCTTGACACTCGCTCGTAGGCCTTGACACTCATTCGTAGGCCTTGACACTCACTCGTAGGCCTTGACACTCGCTCGTAGACCTTGACACTCGCTCGTAGGCCTTGACACTCGCTCGTAGGCCTTGACACTCGCTCGTAGGCCTTGACACTCATTCGTAGGCCTTGACACTCATTCATAGGCCTTGACACTCGCTCGTAGGCCTTGACACTCACTCGTAGGCCTTGACACTCGCTCGTAGGCCTTGACACTCGCTCGTAGGCCTTGACACTCACTCGTAGGCCTTGACACTCGCTCGTAGGCCTTGACACTCATTCGTAGGCCTTGACACTCATTCATAGGCCTTGACACTCGCCCGTAGGCCTTGACACTCGCTCGTAGGCCTTGACACTCACTCGTAGGCCTTGACACTCGCTCGTAGGCCTTGACACTCATTCGTAGGCCTTGACACTCATTCATAGGCCTTGACACTCGCTCGTAGGCCTTGACACTCGCTCGTAGGCCTTGACACTCGCCCGTAGGCCTTGACACTCGCTCGTAGGCCTTGACACTCATTCATAGGCCTTGACACTCATTCGTAGGCCTTGACACTCGCCCGTAGGCCTTGACACTCGCCCGTAGGCCTTGACACTCGCTCGTAGGCCTTGACACTCGCTCGTAGGCCTTGACACTCACTCGTAGGCCTTGACACTCGCTCGTAGGCCTTGACACTCATTCGTAGGCCTTGACACTCATTCATAGGCCTTGACACTCGCTCGTAGGCCTTGACACTCGCTCGTAGGCCTTGACACTCATTCGTAGGCCTTGACACTCACTCGTAGGCCTTGACACTCGCTCGTAGACCTTGACACTCGCTCGTAGGCCTTGACACTCGCTCGTAGGCCTTGACATTCACTCGTAGGCCTTGACACTGATTCGTAGGCCTTGACACTCATTCATAGGCCTTGACACTCGCTCGTAGGCCTTGACACTCACTCGTAGGCCTTGACACTCGCTCGTAGGCCTTGACACTCGCTCGTAGGCCTTGACACTCACTCGTAGGCCTTGACACTCGCTCGTAGGCCTTGACACTCATTCTTAGGCCTTGACACTCATTCATAGGCCTTGACACTCGCCCGTAGGCCTTGACACTCGCTCGTAGGCCTTGACACTCACTCGTAGGCCTTGACACTCGCTCGTAGGCCTTGACACTCATTCGTAGGCCTTGACACTCATTCATAGGCCTTGACACTCGCTCGTAGGCCTTGACACTCATTCGTAGGCCTTGACACTCGCTCGTAGGCCTTGACACTCACTCGTAGGCCTTGACACTCGCTCGTAGGCCTTGACACTCACTCGTAGGCCTTGACACTCGCTCGTAGGCCTTGACACTCATTCGTAGGCCTTGACACTCGCTCGTAGGCCTTGACACTCACTCGTAGGCCTTGACACTCGCTCGTAGGCCTTGACACTCACTCGTAGGCCTTGACACTCGCTCGTAGGACTTGACACTCATTCGTAGGCCTTGACACTCACTCGTAGGCCTTGACACTCGCTTGTAGACCTTGACACTCGCTCGTAGGCCTTGACACTCGCCCGTAGGCCTTGACACTCGCTCGTAGGCCTTGACACTCACTCGTAGGCCTTGACACTCGCTCGTAGGCCTTGACACTCATTCGTAGGCCTTGACACTCATTCATAGGCCTTGACACTCGCTCGTAGGCCTTGACACTCACTCGTAGGCCTTGACACTCGCTCGTAGGCCTTGACACTCATTCGTAGGCCTTGACACTCGCTCGTAGGCCTTGACACTCACTCGTAGGCCTTGACACTCGCTCGTAGGCCTTGACACTCATTCGTAGGCCTTGACACTCATTCATAGGCCTTGACACTCGCTCGTAGGCCTTGACACTCGCTCGTAGGCCTTGACACTCATTCGTAGGCCTTGACACTCGCTCGTAGGCCTTGACACTCATTCGTAGGCCTTGACACTCACTCGTAGGCCTTGACACTCGCTCGTAGACCTTGACACTCGCTCGTAGGCCTTGACACTCATTCGTAGGCCTTGACACTCGCTCGTAGGCCTTGACACTCACTCGTAGGCCTTGACACTCGCTCGTAGGCCTTGACACTCACTCGTAGGCCTTGACACTCGCCCGTAGGCCTTGACACTCGCTCGTAGGCCTTGACACTCACTCGTAGGCCTTGACACTCGCTCGTAGGCCTTGACACTCATTCGTAGGCCTTGACACTCATTCATAGGCCTTGACACTCGCTCGTAGGCCTTGACACTCACTCGTAGGCCTTGACACTCGCTCGTAGGCCTTGACACTCATTCGTAGGCCTTGACACTCGCTCGTAGGCCTTGACACTCACTCGTAGGCCTTGACACTCGCTCGTAGGCCTTGACACTCATTCGTAGGCCTTGACACTCATTCATAGGCCTTGACACTCGCTCGTAGGCCTTGACACTCGCTCGTAGGCCTTGACACTCATTCGTAGGCCTTGACACTCGCTCGTAGGCCTTGACACTCATTCGTAGGCCTTGACACTCACTCGTAGGCCTTGACACTCGCTCGTAGACCTTGACACTCGCTCGTAGGCCTTGACACTCGCTCGTAGGCCTTGACACTCGCTCGTAGGCCTTGACACTCATTCGTAGGCCTTGACACTCATTCATAGGCCTTGACACTCGCTCGTAGGCCTTGACACTCACTCGTAGGCCTTGACACTCGCTCGTAGGCCTTGACACTCGCTCGTAGGCCTTGACACTCACTCGTAGGCCTTGACACTCGCTCGTAGGCCTTGACACTCATTCGTAGGCCTTGACACTCATTCATAGGCCTTGACACTCGCCCGTAGGCCTTGACACTCGCTCGTAGGCCTTGACACTCACTCGTAGGCCTTGACACTCGCTCGTAGGCCTTGACACTCATTCGTAGGCCTTGACACTCATTCATAGGCCTTGACACTCGCTCGTAGGCCTTGACACTCGCTCGTAGGCCTTGACACTCGCCCGTAGGCCTTGACACTCGCTCGTAGGCCTTGACACTCATTCATAGGCCTTGACACTCATTCGTAGGCCTTGACACTCGCCCGTAGGCCTTGACACTCGCCCGTAGGCCTTGACACTCGCTCGTAGGCCTTGACACTCGCTCGTAGGCCTTGACACTCACTCGTAGGCCTTGACACTCGCTCGTAGGCCTTGACACTCATTCGTAGGCCTTGACACTCATTCATAGGCCTTGACACTCGCTCGTAGGCCTTGACACTCGCTCGTAGGCCTTGACACTCATTCGTAGGCCTTGACACTCACTCGTAGGCCTTGACACTCGCTCGTAGACCTTGACACTCGCTCGTAGGCCTTGACACTCGCTCGTAGGCCTTGACATTCACTCGTAGGCCTTGACACTGATTCGTAGGCCTTGACACTCATTCATAGGCCTTGACACTCGCTCGTAGGCCTTGACACTCACTCGTAGGCCTTGACACTCGCTCGTAGGCCTTGACACTCGCTCGTAGGCCTTGACACTCACTCGTAGGCCTTGACACTCGCTCGTAGGCCTTGACACTCATTCTTAGGCCTTGACACTCATTCATAGGCCTTGACACTCGCCCGTAGGCCTTGACACTCGCTCGTAGGCCTTGACACTCACTCGTAGGCCTTGACACTCGCTCGTAGGCCTTGACACTCATTCGTAGGCCTTGACACTCATTCATAGGCCTTGACACTCGCTCGTAGGCCTTGACACTCATTCGTAGGCCTTGACACTCGCTCGTAGGCCTTGACACTCACTCGTAGGCCTTGACACTCGCTCGTAGGCCTTGACACTCACTCGTAGGCCTTGACACTCGCTCGTAGGCCTTGACACTCATTCGTAGGCCTTGACACTCGCTCGTAGGCCTTGACACTCACTCGTAGGCCTTGACACTCGCTCGTAGGCCTTGACACTCACTCGTAGGCCTTGACACTCGCTCGTAGGACTTGACACTCATTCGTAGGCCTTGACACTCACTCGTAGGCCTTGACACTCGCTCGTAGACCTTGACACTCGCTCGTAGGCCTTGACACTCGCCCGTAGGCCTTGACACTCGCTCGTAGGCCTTGACACTCACTCGTAGGCCTTGACACTCGCTCGTAGGCCTTGACACTCATTCGTAGGCCTTGACACTCATTCATAGGCCTTGACACTCGCTCGTAGGCCTTGACACTCACTCGTAGGCCTTGACACTCGCTCGTAGGCCTTGACACTCATTCGTAGGCCTTGACACTCGCTCGTAGGCCTTGACACTCACTCGTAGGCCTTGACACTCGCTCGTAGGCCTTGACACTCATTCGTAGGCCTTGACACTCATTCATAGGCCTTGACACTCGCTCGTAGGCCTTGACACTCGCTCGTAGGCCTTGACACTCATTCGTAGGCCTTGACACTCGCTCGTAGGCCTTGACACTCATTCGTAGGCCTTGACACTCACTCGTAGGCCTTGACACTCGCTCGTAGACCTTGACACTCGCTCGTAGGCCTTGACACTCATTCGTAGGCCTTGACACTCGCTCGTAGGCCTTGACACTCACTCGTAGGCCTTGACACTCGCTCGTAGGCCTTGACACTCACTCGTAGGCCTTGACACTCGCTCGTAGGCCTTGACACTCATTCGTAGGCCTTGACACTCACTCGTAGGCCTTGACACTCGCTCGTAGACCTTGACACTCGCTCGTAGGCCTTGACACTCGCCCGTAGGCCTTGACACTCGCTCGTAGGCCTTGACACTCACTCGTAGGCCTTGACACTCGCTCGTAGGTCTTGACACTCATTCGTAGGCCTTGACACTCATTCATAGGCCTTGACACTCGCTCGTAGGCCTTGACACTCACTCGTAGGCCTTGACACTCGCTCGTAGGCCTTGACACTCATTCGTAGGCCTTGACACTCGCTCGTAGGCCTTGACACTCACTCGTAGGCCTTGACACTCGCTCGTAGGCCTTGACACTCATTCGTAGGCCTTGACACTCATTCATAGGCCTTGACACTCGCTCGTAGGCCTTGACACTCGCTCGTAGGCCTTGACACTCATTCGTAGGCCTTGACACTCGCTCGTAGGCCTTGACACTCATTCGTAGGCCTTGACACTCACTCGTAGGCCTTGACACTCGCTCGTAGACCTTGACACTCGCTCGTAGGCCTTGACACTCGCTCGTAGGCCTTGACACTCACTCGTAGGCCTTGACACTCGCTCGTAGGCCTTGACACTCATTCGTAGGCCTTGACACTCATTCATAGGCCTTGACACTCGCTCGTAGGCCTTGACACTCACTCGTAGGCCTTGACACTCGCTCGTAGGCCTTGACACTCATTCGTAGGCCTTGACACTCACTCGTAGGCCTTGACACTCGCTCGTAGACCTTGACACTCGCTCGTAGGCCTTGACACTCGCTCGTAGGCCTTGACACTCGCTCGTAGGCCTTGACACTCATTCATAGGCCTTGACACTCATTCGTAAGCCTTGACACTCGCCCGTAGGCCTTGACACTCGCCCGTAGGCCTTGACACTCGCTCGTAGGCCTTGACACTCGCTCGTAGGCCTTGACACTCATTCGTAGGCCTTGACACTCGCTCGTAGGCCTTGACACTCACTCGTAGGCCTTGACACTCGCTCGTAGGCCTTGACACTCGCCCGTAGGCCTTGACACTCACTCGTAGGCCTTGACACTCGCTCGTAGGCCTTGACCCTCGCCCGTAGGCCTTGACACTCGCCCGTAGGCCTTGACAATCATTCGTAGGCCTTGACACTCGCCCGTAGGCCTTGACACTCGCTCGTAGGCCTTGACACTCGCTCGTAGGCCTTGACACTCGCTCGTAGGCCTTGACACTCACTCGTAGGCCTTGACACTCGCTCGTAGGCCTTGACAATCATTCGTAGGCCTTGACACTCGCCCGTAGGCCTTGACAATCATTCGTAGGCCTTGACACTCGCCCGTAGGCCTTGACACTCGCTCGTAGGCCTTGACACTCGCTCGTAGGCCTTGACACTCGCTCGTAGGCCTTGACACTCATTCGTAGGCCTTGACACTCGCTCGTAGACCTTGACACTCGCTCGTAGGCCTTGACACTCGCCCGTAGGCCTTGACACTCGCTCGTAGGCCTTGACACTCATTCGTAGGCCTTGACAATCATTCTTAGGCCTTGACACTCGCTCGTAGGCCTTGACACTCACTCGTAGGCCTTGACACTCGCTCGTAGGCCTTGACACTCACTCGTAGGCCTTGACACTCGCTCGTAGACCTTGACACTCGCTCGTAGGCCTTGACACTCGCTCGTAGGCCTTGACACTCACTCGTAGGCCTTGACACTCGCTCGTAGGCCTTGACCCTCGCCCGTAGGCCTTGACACTCGCCCGTAGGCCTTGACACTCGCTCGTAGGCCTTGACACTCACTCGTAGGCCTTGACACTCGCTCGTAGGCCTTGACACTCATTCGTAGGCCTTGACACTCATTCATAGGCCTTGACACTCGCTCGTAGGCCTTGACACTCACTCGTAGGCCTTGACACTCGCTCGTAGGCCTTGACACTCATTCGTAGGCCTTGACACTCGCTCGTAGGCCTTGACACTCATTCGTAGGCCTTGACACTCGCTCGTAGGCCTTGACACTCATTCGTAGGCCTTGACACTCGCTCGTAGGCCTTGACACTCACTCGTAGGCCTTGACACTCGCTCGTAGGCCTTGACACTCATTCGTAGGCCTTGACACTCATTCATAGGCCTTGACACTCATTCGTAGGCCTTGACACTCATTCATAGGCCTTGACACTCGCTCGTAGGCCTTGACACTCATTCGTAGGCCTTGACACTCGCTCGTAGGCCTTGACACTCACTCGTAGGCCTTGACACTCGCTCGTAGGCCTTGACCCTCGCCCGTAGGCCTTGACACTCGCCCGTAGGCCTTGACACTCGCTCGTAGGCCTTGACACTCATTCGTAGGCCTTGACACTCGCTCGTAGGCCTTGACACTCATTCGTAGGCCTTGACACTCATTCATAGGCCTTGACACTCGCTCGTAGGCCTTGACACTCACTCGTAGGCCTTGACACTCGCTCGTAGGCCTTGATACTCATTCGTAGGCCTTGACACTCGCTCGTAGGCCTTGACACTCACTCGTAGGCCTTGACACTCATTCATAGGCCTTGACACTCGCCCGTAGGCCTTGACACTCATTCATAGGCCTTGACACTCGCTCGTAGGCCTTGACACTCATTCGTAGGCCTTGACACTCGCTCGTAGGCCTTGACACTCACTCGTAGGCCTTGACACTCGCTCGTAGGCCTTGACACTCACTCGTAGGCCTTGACACTCGCTCGTAGGCCTTGACACTCATTCGTAGGCCTTGACACTCATTAGTAGGCCTTGACACTCGCCCGTAGGCCTTGACACTCGCTCGTAGACCTTGACACTCGCTCGTAGGCCTTGACACTCGCTCGTAGGCCTTGACACTCACTCGTAGGCCTTGACACTCGCTCGTAGGCCTTGACCCTCGCCCGTAGGCCTTGACACTCGCCCGTAGGCCTTGACACTCGCTCGTAGGCCTTGACACTCACTCGTAGGCCTTGACACTCGCTCGTAGGCCTTGACACTCATTCGTAGGCCTTGACACTCGCTCGTAGGCCTTGACACTCACTCGTAGGCCTTGACACTCGCTCGTAGGCCTTGACACTCACTCGTAGGCCTTGACACTCGCTCGTAGGCCTTGACACTCATTCGTAGGCCTTGACACTCACTCGTAGGCCTTGACACTCGCTCGTAGACCTTGACACTCGCTCGTAGGCCTTGACACTCGCTCGTAGGCCTTGACACTCACTCGTAGGCCTTGACACTCGCTCGTAGGCCTTGACCCTCGCCCGTAGGCCTTGACACTCGCCCGTAGGCCTTGACACTCGCTCGTAGGCCTTGACACTCACTCGTAGGCCTTGACACTCGCTCGTAGGCCTTGACACTCATTCGTAGGCCTTGACACTCATTCATAGGCCTTGACACTCGCTCGTAGGCCTTGACACTCACTCGTAGGCCTTGACACTCGCTCGTAGGCCTTGACACTCATTCGTAGGCCTTGACACTCGCTCGTAGGCCTTGACACTCACTCGTAGGCCTTGACACTCGCTCGTAGGCCTTGACACTCATTCGTAGGCCTTGACACTCATTCATAGGCCTTGACACTCGCCCGTAGGCCTTGACACTCGCTCGTAGGCCTTGACACTCACTCGTAGGCCTTGACACTCGCTCGTAGGCCTTGACACTCATTCGTAGGCCTTGACACTCATTCATAGGCCTTGACACTCGCTCGTAGGCCTTGACACTCATTCGTAGGCCTTGACACTCGCTCGTAGGCCTTGACACTCACTCGTAGGCCTTGACACTCGCTCGTAGGCCTTGACACTCACTCGTAGGCCTTGACACTCGCTCGTAGGCCTTGACACTCATTCGTAGGCCTTGACACTCGCTCGTAGGCCTTGACACTCACTCGTAGGCCTTGACACTCGCTCGTAGGCCTTGACACTCACTCGTAGGCCTTGACACTCGCTCGTAGGACTTGACACTCATTCGTAGGCCTTGACACTCACTCGTAGGCCTTGACACTCGCTCGTAGACCTTGACACTCGCTCGTAGGCCTTGACACTCGCCCGTAGGCCTTGACACTCGCTCGTAGGCCTTGACACTCACTCGTAGGCCTTGACACTCGCTCGTAGGCCTTGACACTCATTCGTAGGCCTTGACACTCATTCATAGGCCTTGACACTCGCTCGTAGGCCTTGACACTCACTCGTAGGCCTTGACACTCGCTCGTAGGCCTTGACACTCACTCGTAGGCCTTGACACTCGCTCGTAGGCCTTGACACTCATTCGTAGGCCTTGACACTCATTCATAGGCCTTGACACTCGCTCGTAGGCCTTGACACTCGCTCGTAGGCCTTGACACTCATTCGTAGGCCTTGACACTCGCTCGTAGGCCTTGACACTCATTCGTAGGCCTTGACACTCACTCGTAGGCCTTGACACTCGCTCGTAGACCTTGACACTCGCTCGTAGGCCTTGACACTCATTCGTAGGCCTTGACACTCGCTCGTAGGCCTTGACACTCACTCGTAGGCCTTGACACTCGCTCGTAGGCCTTGACACTCACTCGTAGGCCTTGACACTCGCTCGTAGGCCTTGACACTCATTCGTAGGCCTTGACACTCACTCGTAGGCCTTGACACTCGCTCGTAGACCTTGACACTCGCTCGTAGGCCTTGACACTCATTCGTAGGCCTTGACACTCATTCATAGGCCTTGACACTCGCTCGTAGGCCTTGACACTCACTCGTAGGCCTTGACACTCGCTCGTAGGCCTTGACACTCATTCGTAGGCCTTGACACTCGCTCGTAGGCCTTGACACTCACTCGTAGGCCTTGACACTCATTCATAGGCCTTGACACTCGCTCGTAGGCCTTGACACTCATTCGTAGGCCTTGACACTCGCTCGTAGGCCTTGACACTCACTCGTAGGCCTTGACACTCGCTCGTAGGCCTTGACACTCACTCGTAGGCCTTGACACTCGCTCGTAGGCCTTGACACTCATTCGTAGGCCTTGACACTCACTCGTAGGCCTTGACACTCGCTCGTAGGCCTTGACACTCGCCCGTAGGCCTTGACACTCGCTCGTAGGCCTTGACACTCACTCGTAGGCCTTGACACTCGCTCGTAGGCCTTGACACTCATTCGTAGGCCTTGACACTCATTCATAGGCCTTGACACTCGCTCGTAGGCCTTGACACTCACTCGTAGGCCTTGACACTCGCTCGTAGGCCTTGACACTCACTCGTAGGCCTTGACACTCATTCATAGGCCTTGACACTCGCTCGTAGGCCTTGACACTCATTCGTAGGCCTTGACACTCGCTCGTAGGCCTTGACACTCACTCGTAGGCCTTGACACTCGCTCGTAGGCCTTGACACTCATTCGTAGGCCTTGACACTCATTCATAGGCCTTGACACTCGCTCGTAGGCCTTGACACTCACTCGTAGGCCTTGACACTCGCTCGTAGGCCTTGACACTCACTCGTAGGCCTTGACACTCATTCGTAGGCCTTGACACTCGCTCGTAGGCCTTGACACTCGCTCGTAGGCCTTGACACTCGCTCGTAGACCTTGGCACTCGCTCGTAGGCCTTGACACTCGCTCGTAGGCCTTGGCACTCGCCCGTAGGCCTTGACACTCGCTCGTAGGCCTTGACACTCGCTCGTAGGCCTTGACACTCGCTCGTAGGCCTTGACACTCGCTCGTAGGCCTTGACACTCGCTCGTAGACCTTGACACTCGCTCGTAAGACTTGACACTCGCTCATAGGCCTTGACACTCGCTCGTAGGCCTTGACACTCGCTCGTAGGCCTTGACACTCATTCGTAGGCCTTGACACTCGCTCGCAGGCCTTGACACCCGCTCGTAGGCCTTGACACTCGCTCGTAGGCCTTGACACTCGCTCATAGGCCTTGACACTCGCTCGTAGGCCTTGACACTCACTCGTAGGCCTTGACACTCGCTCGTAGGCCTTGACACTCATTCGTAGGCCTTGACACTCATTCATAGGCCTTGACACTCGCTCGTAGGCCTTGACACTCGCTCGTAGGTCTTGACACTCACTCGTAGGTCTTGACGCTCGCTCGTAGGCCTTGACACTCATTCGTAGGCCTTGACACTCATTCGTAGGCCTTGACACTCGCTTGTAGGCCTTGACACTCGCTCGTAGGCCTTGACACTCGCTCGTAGGCCTTGACACTCACTCGTAGGCCTTGACACTCGCTCGTAGGCCTTGACACTCACTCGTAGGCCTTGACACTCGTTCGTAGGCCTTGACACTCGCCCATAGGCCTTGACACTCGCCCGTAGGCCTTGACACTCGCTCGTAGGCCTTGACACTCGCTCGTAGGCCTTGACACTCACTCGTAGGCCTTGACTCTCGCTCGTAGGCCTTGACACTCGCCCGTAGGCCTTGACACTCGCTCGTGGGCCTTGACACTCGCTCGTAGGCCTTGACACTCATTCGCAGGCCTTGACACTCACTCGTAGACCTTGACACTCATTCGTAGGTCTTGACACTCACTCGTAGGTCTTGACACTCGCTCGTAGGCCTTGACACTCATTCGTAGGCCTTGACACTCATTCGCAGGCCTTGACACTCGCTCGTAGGCCTTGACACTCGCTCGTAGGCCTTGACACTCGCTCGTAGGCCTTGACACTCATTCGTAGGCCTTGACACTCGCTCGTAGGCCTTGACACTCACTCGTAGGCCTTGACACTCGCTCGTAGGCCTTGACACTCATTCGTAGGCCTTGACACTCGCTCGTAGGCCTTGACACTCGCCCGTAGGCCTTGACACTCGCTCGTAGGCCTTGACACTCGCTCGTAGGCCTTGACACTCACTCGTAGGCCTTGACACTCGCTCGTAGGCCTTGACACTCGCTCGTAGGCCTTGACACTCATTCGCAGGCCTTGACACTCACTCGTAGACCTTGACACTCATTCGTAGGTCTTGACACTCACTCGTAGGTCTTGACACTCGCTCGTAGGCCTTGACACTCATTCGTAGGCCTTGACACTCATTCGCAGGCCTTGACACTCGCTCGTAGGCCTTGACACTCGCTCGTAGGCCTTGACACTCGCTCGTAGGCCTTGACACTCATTCGTAGGCCTTGACACTCGCTCGTAGGCCTTGACACTCACTCGTAGGCCTTGACACTCGCTCGTAGGCCTTGACACTCATTCGTAGGCCTTGACACTCGCTCGTAGGCCTTGACACTCGCTCGTAGGCCTTGACACTCACTCGTAGGCCTTGACACTCATTCGTAGGCCTTGACACTCGCTCGTAGGCCTTGACACTCGTTCGTAGGCCTTGACACTCGCCCGTAGGCCTTGACACTCGCCCGTAGGCCTTGACACTCGCTCGTAGGCCTTGACACTCGCTCGTAGGCCTTGACACTCACTCGTAGGCCTTGACTCTCGCTCGTAGGCCTTGACACTCGCCCGTAGGCCTTGACACTCGCTCGTGGGCCTTGACACTCGCTCGTAGGCCTTGACACTCGCTCGTAGGCCTTGACACTCGCTCCTAGGCCTTGACACTCGCTCGTAGGCCTTGACACTCACTCGTAGGCCTTGACACTCGCTCGTAGGCCTTGACACTCATTCGCAGGCCTTGACACTCACTCGTAGACCTTGACACTCGCTCGTAGGCCTTGACACTCGCTCGTAGGCCTTGACACTCATTCGTAGGCCTTGACACTCATTCGTAGGCCTTGACACTCGCCCGTAGGCCTTGACACTCGCTCGTAGGCCTTGACACTCGCTCGTAGGCCTTGACACTCACTCGTAGGCCTTGACACTCGCTCGTAGGCCTTGACACTCATTCGTAGGCCTTGACACTCACTCGTAGGCCTTGACACTCGCTCGTAGACCTTGACACTCGCCCGTAGGCCTTGACACTCGCTCGTAGGCCTTGACACTCGCTCGTAGGCCTTGACACTCGCTCGTAGGCCTTGACACTCACTCGTAGGCCTTGACACTCGCTCGTAGGCCTTGACACTCATTCGCAGGCCTTGACACTCACTCGTAGACCTTGACACTCGCTCGTAGGCCTTGACACTCGCTCGTAGGCCTTGACACTCACTCGTAGGCCTTGACACTCGCTCGTAGGCCTTGACACTCATTCGCAGGCCTTGACACTCACTCGTAGGCCTTGACTCTCGCTCGTAGGCCTTGACACTCGCCCGTAGGCCTTGACACTCGCTCGTGGGCCTTGACACTCGCTCGTAGGCCTTGACACTCGCTCGTAGGCCTTGACACTCGCTCCTAGGCCTTGACACTCGCTCGTAGGCCTTGACACTCACTCGTAGGCCTTGACACTCATTCGCAGGCCTTGACACTCACTCGTAGACCTTGACACTCGCTCCTAGGCCTTGACACTCGCTCGTAGGCCTTGACACTCACTCGTAGGCCTTGACACTCATTCGCAGGCCTTGACACTCACTCGTAGGCCTTGACACTCGCTCGTAGGCCTTGACACTCATTCGCAGGCCTTGACACTCACTCGTAGACCTTGACACTCGCTCGTAGGCCTTGACACTCGCTCGTAGGCCTTGACACTCATTCGTAGGCCTTGACACTCATTCGTAGGCCTTGACACTCGCCCGTAGGCCTTGACACTCGCTCGTAGGCCTTGACACTCGCTCGTAGGCCTTGACACTCACTCGTAGGCCTTGACACTCGCTCGTAGGCCTTGACACTCATTCGTAGGCCTTGACACTCACTCGTAGGCCTTGACACTCGCCCGTAGGCCTTGACACTCGCCCGTAGGCCTTGACACTCGCTCGTAGGCCTTGACACTCGCTCGTAGGCCTTGACACTCACTCGTAGGCCTTGACTCTCGCTCGTAGGCCTTGACACTCGCCCGTAGGCCTTGACACTCGCTCGTGGGCCTTGACACTCGCTCGTAGGCCTTGACACTCGCTCGTAGGCCTTGACACTCGCTCCTAGGCCTTGACACTCGCTCGTAGGCCTTGACACTCACTCGTAGGCCTTGACACTCGCTCGTAGGCCTTGACACTCGCTCGTAGGCCTTGACACTCACTCGTAGGCCTTGACACTCGCTCGTAGGCCTTGACACTCATTCGCAGGCCTTGACACTCACTCGTAGACCTTGACACTCGCTCGTAGGCCTTGACACTCATTCGTAGGCCTTGACACTCGCTCGTAGGCCTTGACACTCATTCGCAGGCCTTGACACTCACTCGTAGACCTTGACACTCGCTCGTAGGCCTTGACACTCGCTCCTAGGCCTTGACACTCGCTCGTAGGCCTTGACACTCACTCGTAGGCCTTGACACTCGCTCGTAGGCCTTGACACTCGCTCGTAGGCCTTGACACTCACTCGTAGGCCTTGACACTCGCTCGTAGGCCTTGACACTCATTCGCAGGCCTTGACACTCACTCGTAGACCTTGACACTCGCTCGTAGGCCTTGACACTCGCTCGTAGGCCTTGACACTCATTCGTAGGCCTTGACACTCATTCGTAGGCCTTGACACTCGCCCGTAGGCCTTGACACTCGCTCGTAGGCCTTGACACTCGCTCGTAGGCCTTGACACCCGCTCGTAGGCCTTGACACTCGCTCGTAGGCCTTGACACTCATTCGTAGGCCTTGACACTCGCTCGTAGGCCTTGACACTCATTCGTAGGTCTTGACACTCACTCGTAGGTCTTGACACTCGCTCGTAGGCCTTGACACTCATTCGTAGGCCTTGACACTCATTCGTAGGCCTTGACACTCGCTCGTAGGCCTTGACACTCGCTCGTAGGCCTTGACACTCGCTCGTAGGCCTTGACACTCACTCGTAGGCCTTGACACTCGCTCGTAGGCCTTGACACTCATTCGTAGGCCTTGACACTCACTCGTAGGCCTTGACACTCGCTCGTAGACCTTGACACTCGCCCGTAGGCCTTGACACTCGCTCGTAGGCCTTGACACTCGCTCGTAGGCCTTGACACTCGCTCGTAGGCCTTGACACCCACTCGTAGGCCTTGACACTCGCTCGTAGGCCTTGACACTCATTCGCAGGCCTTGACACTCACTCGTAGACCTTGACACTCGCTCGTAGGCCTTGACACTCGCTCGTAGGCCTTGACACTCATTCGTAGGCCTTGACACTCATTCGTAGGCCTTGACACTCGCCCGTAGGCCTTGACACTCGCTCGTAGGCCTTGACACTCGCTCGTAGGCCTTGACACTCACTCGTAGGCCTTGACACTCATTCGTAGGCCTTGACACTCATTCGTAGGCCTTGACACTCGCCCGTAGGCCTTGACACTCGCTCGTAGGCCTTGACACTCATTCGTAGGCCTTGACACTCATTCGTAGGCCTTGACACTCGCCCGTAGGCCTTGACACTCATTCGTAGGCCTTGACACTCATTCGCAGGCCTTGACACTCGCTCGTAGGCCTTGACACTCGCTCGTAGGCCTTGACACTCGCTCGTAGGCCTTGACACTCATTCGTAGGCCTTGACACTCGCTCGTAGGCCTTGACACTCACTCGTAGGCCTTGACACTCGCTCGTAGGCCTTGACACTCATTCGTAGGCCTTGACACTCGCTCGTAGGCCTTGACACTCGCTCGTAGGCCTTGACACTCATTCGCAGGCCTTGACACTCACTCGTAGACCTTGACACTCGCTCGTAGGCCTTGACACTCGCTCGTAGGCCTTGACACTCATTCGTAGGCCTTGACACTCATTCGTAGGCCTTGACACTCGCCCGTAGGCCTTGACACTCGCTCGTAGGCCTTGACACTCGCTCGTAGGCCTTGACACTCACTCGTAGGCCTTGACACCCGCTCGTAGGCCTTGACACTCGCTCGTAGGCCTTGACACTCATTCGTAGGCCTTGACACTCGCTCGTAGGCCTTGACACTCATTCGTAGGCCTTGACACTCATTCGTAGGCCTTGACACTCGCTCGTAGGCCTTGACACTCGCTCGTAGGCCTTGACACTCGCTCGTAGGCCTTGACACTCATTCGTAGGCCTTGACACTCGCTCGTAGGCCTTGACACTCACTCGTAGGCCTTGACACTCGCTCGTAGGCCTTGACACTCATTCGTAGGCCTTGACACTCGCTCGTAGGCCTTGACACTCGCTCGTAGGCCTTCACACTCACTCGTAGGCCTTGACACTCGCTCGTAGGCCTTGACACTCATTCGTAGGCCTTGACACTCACTCGTAGGCCTTGACACTCGCTCGTAGGCCTTGACACTCGCTCGTAGGCCTTGACACTCGCTCGTAGGCCTTGGCACTCGCCCGTAGGCCTTGACACTCGCTCGTAGGCCTTGACACTCATTCGTAGGCCTTGACACTCATTCGTAGGCCTTGACACTCGCCCGTAGGCCTTGACACTCGCTCGTAGGCCTTGACACTCGCTCGTAGGCCTTGACACCCGCTCGTAGGCCTTGACACTCGCTCGTAGGCCTTGACACTCGCTCATAGGCCTTGACACTCGCTCGTAGGCCTTGACACTCATTCGTAGGTCTTGACACTCACTCGTAGGTCTTGACACTCGCTCGTAGGCCTTGACACTCATTCGTAGGCCTTGACACTCATTCGCAGGCCTTGACACTCGCTCGTAGGCCTTGACACTCGCTCGTAGGCCTTGACACTCGCTCGTAGGCCTTGACACTCATTCGTAGGCCTTGACACTCGCTCGTAGGCCTTGACACTCACTCGTAGGCCTTGACACTCGCTCGTAGGCCTTGACACTCATTCGTAGGCCTTGACACTCGCTCGTAGGCCTTGACACTCGCTCGTAGGCCTTGACACTCACTCGTAGGTCTTGACACTCGCTCGTAGGCCTTGACACTCATTCGTAGGCCTTGACACTCATTCGCAGGCCTTGACACTCGCTCGTAGGCCTTGACACTCGCTCGTAGGCCTTGACACTCGCTCGTAGGCCTTGACACTCATTCGTAGGCCTTGACACTCGCTCGTAGGCCTTGACACTCATTCGCAGGCCTTGACACTCACTCGTAGACCTTGACACTCGCTCGTAGACCTTGACACTCGCTCGTAGGCCTTGACACTCGCTCGTAGGCCTTGACACTCATTCGTAGGCCTTGACACTCATTCGTAGGCCTTGACACTCGCCCGTAGGCCTTGACACTCGCTCGTAGGCCTTGACACTCGCTCGTAGGCCTTGACACTCACTCGTAGGCCTTGACACTCGCTCGTAGGCCTTGACACTCGCTCCTAGGCCTTGACACTCGCTCGTAGGCCTTGACACTCACTCGTAGACCTTGACACTCGCTCGTAGGCCTTGACACTCGCTCGTAGGCCTTGACACTTGCCCGTAGGCCTTGACACTCGCTCGTAGGCCTTGACACTCGCTCGTAGGCCTTGACACTCACTCGTAGGCCTTGACACTCGCTCGTAGGCCTTGACACTCATTCGTAGGCCTTGACACTCACTCGTAGGCCTTGACACTCGCTCGTAGACCTTGACACTCGCTCGTAGGCCTTGGCACTCATTCGTAGGCCTTGACACTCATTCGTAGGCCTTGACACTCGCTCGTAGGCCTTGACACTCGCTCGTAGGCCTTGACACTCGCCCGTAGGCCTTGACACTCGCCCGTAGGCCTTGACACTCGCTCGTAGGCCTTGACACTCGCTCGTAGGCCTTGACACTCATTCGTAGGCCTTGACACTCGCTCGTAGGCCTTGACACTCACTCGTAGGCCTTGACACTCGCTCGTAGGCCTTGACACTCATTCGTAGGCCTTGACACTCACTCGTAGGCCTTGACACTCGCTCGTAGACCTTGACACTCGCTCGTAGGCCTTGGCACTCATTCGTAGGCCTTGACACTCATTCGTAGGCCTTGACACTCGCTCGTAGGCCTTGACACTCGCTCGTAGGCCTTGACACTCGCCCGTAGGCCTTGACACTCGCCCGTAGGCCTTGACACTCGCTCGTAGGCCTTGACACTCGCTCGTAGGCCTTGACACTCATTCGTAGGCCTTGACACTCGCTCGTAGGCCTTGACACTCATTCGCAGGCCTTGACACTCACTCGTAGACCTTGACACTCGCTCGTAGACCTTGACACTCGCTCGTAGGCCTTGACACTCGCTCGTAGGCCTTGACACTCATTCGTAGGCCTTGACACTCGCTCGTAGGCCTTGACACTCGCTCGTAGGCCTTGACACTCGCTCGTAGGCCTTGACACTCGCTCGTAGGCCTTGACACTCGCTCGTAGGCCTTCACACTCACTCGTAGGCCTTGACACTCGCTCGTAGGCCTTGACACTCATTCGTAGGCCTTGACACTCACTCGTAGGCCTTGACACTCGCTCGTAGGCCTTGACACTCGCTCGTAGGCCTTGACACTCGCTCGTAGGCCTTGGCACTCGCCCGTAGGCCTTGACACTCGCTCGTAGGCCTTGACACTCATTCGTAGGCCTTGACACTCATTCGTAGGCCTTGACACTCGCCCGTAGGCCTTGACACTCGCTCGTAGGCCTTGACACTCGCTCGTAGGCCTTGACACCCGCTCGTAGGCCTTGACACTCGCTCGTAGGCCTTGACACTCGCTCATAGGCCTTGACACTCGCTCTTAGGCCTTGACACTCATTCGTAGGTCTTGACACTCACTCGTAGGTCTTGACACTCGCTCGTAGGCCTTGACACTCATTCGTAGGCCTTGACACTCATTCGCAGGCCTTGACACTCGCTCGTAGGCCTTGACACTCGCTCGTAGGCCTTGACACTCGCTCGTAGGCCTTGACACTCATTCGTAGGCCTTGACACTCGCTCGTAGGCCTTGACACTCACTCGTAGGCCTTGACACTCGCTCGTAGGCCTTGACACTCATTCGTAGGCCTTGACACTCATTCGCAGGCCTTGACACTCGCTCGTAGGCCTTGACACTCGCTCGTAGGCCTTGACACTCGCTCGTAGGCCTTGACACTCGCTCGTAGGCCTTCACACTCACTCGTAGGCCTTGACACTCGCTCGTAGGCCTTGACACTCATTCGTAGGCCTTGACACTCACTCGTAGGCCTTGACACTCGCTCGTAGGCCTTGACACTCGCTCGTAGGCCTTGACACTCGCTCGTAGGCCTTGGCACTCGCCCGTAGGCCTTGACACTCGCTCGTAGGCCTTGACACTCATTCGTAGGCCTTGACACTCATTCGTAGGCCTTGACACTCGCCCGTAGGCCTTGACACTCGCTCGTAGGCCTTGACACTCGCTCGTAGGCCTTGACACCCGCTCGTAGGCCTTGACACTCGCTCGTAGGCCTTGACACTCGCTCGTAGGCCTTGACACTCGCTCGTAGGCCTTGACACTCACTCGTAGGCCTTGACACTCATTCGTAGGCCTTGACACTCGCTCGTAGGCCTTGACACTCATTCGTAGGCCTTGACACTCGCTCGTAGGCCTTGACACTCACTCGTAGGCCTTGACTCTCGCTCGTAGGCCTTGACACTCGCCCGTAGGCCTTGACACTCGCTCGTGGGCCTTGACACTCGCTCGTAGGCCTTGACACTCGCTCGTAGGCCTTGACACTCGCTCCTAGGCCTTGACACTCGCTCGTAGGCCTTGACACTCACTCGTAGGCCTTGACACTCGCTCGTAGGCCTTGACACTCGCTCGTAGGCCTTGACACTCACTCGTAGGCCTTGACACTCGCTCGTAGGCCTTGACACTCATTCGCAGGCCTTGACACTCACTCGTAGACCTTGACACTCGCTCGTAGGCCTTGACACTCGCTCGTAGGCCTTGACACTCATTCGTAGGCCTTGACACTCGCTCGTAGGCCTTGACACTCATTCGCAGGCCTTGACACTCACTCGTAGGCCTTGACACTCATTCGTAGGCCTTGACACTCGCTCGTAGGCCTTGACACTCATTCGTAGGCCTTGACACTCGCTCGTAGGCCTTGACACTCACTCGTAGGCCTTGACTCTCGCTCGTAGGCCTTGACACTCGCCCGTAGGCCTTGACACTCGCTCGTGGGCCTTGACACTCGCTCGTAGGCCTTGACACTCGCTCGTAGGCCTTGACACTCGCTCCTAGGCCTTGACACTCGCTCGTAGGCCTTGACACTCACTCGTAGGCCTTGACACTCGCTCGTAGGCCTTGACACTCGCTCGTAGGCCTTGACACTCACTCGTAGGCCTTGACACTCGCTCGTAGGCCTTGACACTCATTCGCAGGCCTTGACACTCACTCGTAGACCTTGACACTCGCTCGTAGGCCTTGACACTCGCTCGTAGGCCTTGACACTCATTCGTAGGCCTTGACACTCATTCGTAGGCCTTGACACTCGCTCGTAGGCCTTGACACTCGCTCGTAGGCCTTGACACTCGCTCGTAGGCCTTGACACTCATTCGTAGGCCTTGACACTCACTCGTAGGCCTTGACACTCGCTCGTAGGCCTTGGCACTCGCCCGTAGGCCTTGACACTCGCTCGTAGGCCTTGACACTCATTCGTAGGCCTTGACACTCACTCGTAGGCCTTGACACTCGCTCGTAGACCTTGACACTCGCTCGTAGGCCTTGGCACTCATTCGTAGGCCTTGACACTCATTCGTAGGCCTTGACACTCGCTCGTAGGCCTTGACACTCGCTCGTAGGCCTTGACACTCGCCCGTAGGCCTTGACACTCGCCCGTAGGCCTTGACACTCGCTCGTAGGCCTTGACACTCGCTCGTAGGCCTTGACACTCATTCGTAGGCCTTGACACTCGCTCGTAGGCCTTGACACTCACTCGTAGGCCTTGACACTCGCTCGTAGGCCTTGACACTCATTCGCAGGCCTTGACACTCACTCGTAGGCCTTGACACTCGCTCGTAGGCCTTGACACTCATTCGTAGGCCTTGACACTCGCTCGTAGGCCTTGACACTCGCTCGTAGGCCTTGACACTCGCTCGTAGGCCTTGACACTCATTCGTAGGCCTTGACACTCATTCGTAGGCCTTGACACTCGCCCGTAGGCCTTGACACTCGCTCGTAGGCCTTGACACTCGCTCGTAGGCCTTGACACCCGCTCGTAGGCCTTGACACTCGCTCGTAGGCCTTGACACTCGCTCATAGGCCTTGACACTCGCTCGTAGGCCTTGACACTCATTCGTAGGTCTTGACACTCACTCGTAGGTCTTGACACTCGCTCGTAGGCCTTGACACTCATTCGTAGGCCTTGACACTCATTCGCAGGCCTTGACACTCGCTCGTAGGCCTTGACACTCGCTCGTAGGCCTTGACACTCGCTCGTAGGCCTTGACACTCATTCGTAGGCCTTGACACTCGCTCGTAGGCCTTGACACTCACTCGTAGGCCTTGACACTCGCTCGTAGGCCTTGACACTCGCTCGTAGGCCTTGACACTCGCTCGTAGGCCTTGACACTCATTCGTAGGCCTTGACACTCATTCGCAGGCCTTGACACTCGCTCGTAGGCCTTGACACTCGCTCGTAGGCCTTGACACTCGCTCGTAGGCCTTGACACTCATTCGTAGGCCTTGACACTCGCTCGTATGCCTTGACACTCACTCGTAGGCCTTGACACTCGCTCGTAGGCCTTGACACTCATTCGTAGGCCTTGACACTCGCTCGTAGGCCTTGACACTCGCTCGTAGGCCTTGACACTCACTCGTAGGCCTTGACACTCATTCGTAGGCCTTGACACTCGCTCGTAGGCCTTGACACTCATTCGTAGGCCTTGACACTCGCTCGTAGGCCTTGACACTCACTCGTAGGCCTTGACTCTCGCTCGTAGGCCTTGACACTCGCCCGTAGGCCTTGACACTCGCTCGTGGGCCTTGACACTCGCTCGTAGGCCTTGACACTCGCTCGTAGGCCTTGACACTCGCTCCTAGGCCTTGACACTCGCTCGTAGGCCTTGACACTCACTCGTAGGCCTTGACACTCGCTCGTAGGCCTTGACACTCGCTCGTAGGCCTTGACACTCACTCGTAGGCCTTGACACTCGCTCGTAGGCCTTGACACTCATTCGCAGGCCTTGACACTCACTCGTAGACCTTGACACTCGCTCGTAGGCCTTGACACTCGCTCGTAGGCCTTGACACTCATTCGTAGGCCTTGACACTCGCTCGTAGGCCTTGACACTCATTCGCAGGCCTTGACACTCACTCGTAGGCCTTGACACTCGCTCGTAGGCCTTGACACTCATTCGTAGGCCTTGACACTCGCTCGTAGGCCTTGACACTCGCTCGTAGGCCTTGACACTCGCTCGTAGGCCTTGACACTCGCTCGTAGGCCTTGACACTCGCTCGTAGGCCTTGACACTCATTCGTAGGCCTTGACACTCGCTCGTAGGCCTTGACACTCGCTCGTAGGCCTTGACACTCGCTCGTAGGCCTTGACACTCATTCGTAGGCCTTGACACTCATTCGTAGGCCTTGACACTCGCCCGTAGGCCTTGACACTCGCTCGTAGGCCTTGACACTCGCTCGTAGGCCTTGACACCCGCTCGTAGGCCTTGACACTCGCTCGTAGGCCTTGACACTCGCTCATAGGCCTTGACACTCGCTCGTAGGCCTTGACACTCATTCGTAGGTCTTGACACTCACTCGTAGGTCTTGACACTCGCTCGTAGGCCTTGACACTCATTCGTAGGCCTTGACACTCATTCGCAGGCCTTGACACTCGCTCGTAGGCCTTGACACTCGCTCGTAGGCCTTGACACTCGCTCGTAGGCCTTGACACTCATTCGTAGGCCTTGACACTCGCTCGTAGGCCTTGACACTCACTCGTAGGCCTTGACACTCGCTCGTAGGCCTTGACACTCGCTCGTAGGCCTTGACACTCGCTCGTAGGCCTTGACACTCATTCGTAGGCCTTGACACTCATTCGCAGGCCTTGACACTCGCTCGTAGGCCTTGACACTCGCTCGTAGGCCTTGACACTCGCTCGTAGGCCTTGACACTCATTCGTAGGCCTTGACACTCGCTCGTATGCCTTGACACTCACTCGTAGGCCTTGACACTCGCTCGTAGGCCTTGACACTCATTCGTAGGCCTTGACACTCGCTCGTAGGCCTTGACACTCGCTCGTAGGCCTTGACACTCACTCGTAGGCCTTGACACTCATTCGTAGGCCTTGACACTCGCTCGTAGGCCTTGACACTCATTCGTAGGCCTTGACACTCGCTCGTAGGCCTTGACACTCACTCGTAGGCCTTGACTCTCGCTCGTAGGCCTTGACACTCGCCCGTAGGCCTTGACACTCGCTCGTGGGCCTTGACACTCGCTCGTAGGCCTTGACACTCGCTCGTAGGCCTTGACACTCGCTCCTAGGCCTTGACACTCGCTCGTAGGCCTTGACACTCACTCGTAGGCCTTGACACTCGCTCGTAGGCCTTGACACTCGCTCGTAGGCCTTGACACTCACTCGTAGGCCTTGACACTCGCTCGTAGGCCTTGACACTCATTCGCAGGCCTTGACACTCACTCGTAGACCTTGACACTCGCTCGTAGGCCTTGACACTCGCTCGTAGGCCTTGACACTCATTCGTAGGCCTTGACACTCGCTCGTAGGCCTTGACACTCATTCGCAGGCCTTGACACTCACTCGTAGGCCTTGACACTCGCTCGTAGGCCTTGACACTCATTCGTAGGCCTTGACACTCGCTCGTAGGCCTTGACACTCGCTCGTAGGCCTTGACACTCGCTCGTAGGCCTTGACACTCGCTCGTAGGCCTTGACACTCGCTCGTAGGCCTTCACACTCACTCGTAGGCCTTGACACTCGCTCGTAGGCCTTGACACTCATTCGTAGGCCTTGACACTCACTCGTAGGCCTTGACACTCGCTCGTAGGCCTTGACACTCGCTCCTAGGCCTTGACACTCGCTCGTAGGCCTTGGCACTCGCCCGTAGGCCTTGACACTCGCTCGTAGGCCTTGACACTCATTCGTAGGCCTTGACACTCATTCGTAGGCCTTGACACTCGCCCGTAGGCCTTGACACTCGCTCGTAGGCCTTGACACTCGCTCGTAGGCCTTGACACCCGCTCGTAGGCCTTGACACTCGCTCGTAGGCCTTGACACTCGCTCATAGGCCTTGACACTCGCTCGTAGGCCTTGACACTCATTCGTAGGTCTTGACACTCACTCGTAGGTCTTGACACTCGCTCGTAGGCCTTGACACTCATTCGTAGGCCTTGACACTCATTCGCAGGCCTTGACACTCGCTCGTAGGCCTTGACACTCGCTCGTAGGCCTTGACACTCGCTCGTAGGCCTTGACACTCATTCGTAGGCCTTGACACCCGCTCGTAGGCCTTGACACTCACTCGTAGGCCTTGACACTCGCTCGTAGGCCTTGACACTCGCTCGTAGGCCTTGACACTCGCTCGTAGGCCTTGACACTCATTCGTAGGCCTTGACACTCATTCGCAGGCCTTGACACTCGCTCGTAGGCCTTGACACTCGCTCGTAGGCCTTGACACTCGCTCGTAGGCCTTGACACTCATTCGTAGGCCTTGACACTCGCTCGTATGCCTTGACACTCACTCGTAGGCCTTGACACTCGCTCGTAGGCCTTGACACTCATTCGTAGGCCTTGACACTCGCTCGTAGGCCTTGACACTCGCTCGTAGGCCTTGACACTCACTCGTAGGCCTTGACTCTCATTCGTAGGCCTTGACACTCGCTCGTAGGCCTTGACACTCATTCGTAGGCCTTGACACTCGCTCGTAGGCCTTGACACTCACTCGTAGGCCTTGACTCTCGCTCGTAGGCCTTGACACTCGCCCGTAGGCCTTGACACTCGCTCGTGGGCCTTGACACTCGCTCGTAGGCCTTGACACTCGCTCGTAGGCCTTGACACTCGCTCCTAGGCCTTGACACTCGCTCGTAGGTCTTGACACTCGCTCGTAGGCCTTGACACTCATTCGTAGGCCTTGACACTCATTCGCAGGCCTTGACACTCGCTCGTAGGCCTTGACACTCGCTCGTAGGCCTTGACACTCGCTCGTAGGCCTTGACACTCATTCGTAGGCCTTGACACCCGCTCGTAGGCCTTGACACTCACTCGTAGGCCTTGACACTCGCTCGTAGGCCTTGACACTCGCTCGTAGGCCTTGACACTCGCTCGTAGGCCTTGACACTCATTCGTAGGCCTTGACACTCATTCGCAGGCCTTGACACTCGCTCGTAGGCCTTGACACTCGCTCGTAGGCCTTGACACTCGCTCGTAGGCCTTGACACTCATTCGTAGGCCTTGACACTCGCTCGTATGCCTTGACACTCACTCGTAGGCCTTGACACTCGCTCGTAGGCCTTGACACTCATTCGTAGGCCTTGACACTCGCTCGTAGGCCTTGACACTCGCTCGTAGGCCTTGACACTCACTCGTAGGCCTTGACACTCATTCGTAGGCCTTGACACTCGCTCGTAGGCCTTGACACTCACTCGTATGCCTTGACACTCATTCGTAGGCCTTGACACTCGCTCGTAGGCCTTGACACTCATTCGTAGGCCTTGACACTCGCTCGTAGGCCTTGACACTCACTCGTAGCCCTTGACTCTCGCTCGTAGGCCTTGACACTCGCCCGTAGGCCTTGACACTCGCTCGTGGGCCTTGACACTCGCTCGTAGGTCTTGACACTCGCTCGTAGGCCTTGACACTCATTCGTAGGCCTTGACACTCATTCGCAGGCCTTGACACTCGCTCGTAGGCCTTGACACTCGCTCGTAGGCCTTGACACTCGCTCGTAGGCCTTGACACTCATTCGTAGGCCTTGACACCCGCTCGTAGGCCTTGACACTCACTCGTAGGCCTTGACACTCGCTCGTAGGCCTTGACACTCGCTCGTAGGCCTTGACACTCGCTCGTAGGCCTTGACACTCATTCGTAGGCCTTGACACTCATTCGCAGGCCTTGACACTCGCTCGTAGGCCTTGACACTCGCTCGTAGGCCTTGACACTCGCTCGTAGGCCTTGACACTCATTCGTAGGCCTTGACACTCGCTCGTATGCCTTGACACTCACTCGTAGGCCTTGACACTCGCTCGTAGGCCTTGACACTCATTCGTAGGCCTTGACACTCGCTCGTAGGCCTTGACACTCGCTCGTAGGCCTTGACACTCACTCGTAGGCCTTGACACTCATTCGTAGGCCTTGACACTCGCTCGTAGGCCTTGACACTCATTCGTAGGCCTTGACACTCGCTCGTAGGCCTTGACACTCACTCGTAGGCCTTGACTCTCGCTCGTAGGCCTTGACACTCGCCCGTAGGCCTTGACACTCGCTCGTGGGCCTTGACACTCGCTCGTAGGCCTTGACACTCGCTCGTAGGCCTTGACACTCGCTCCTAGGCCTTGACACTCGCTCGTAGGCCTTGACACTCACTCGTAGGCCTTGACACTCGCTCGTAGGCCTTGACACTCGCTCGTAGGCCTTGACACTCACTCGTAGGCCTTGACACTCGCTCGTAGGCCTTGACACTCATTCGCAGGCCTTGACACTCACTCGTAGACCTTGACACTCGCTCGTAGGCCTTGACACTCGCTCGTAGGCCTTGACACTCATTCGTAGGCCTTGACACTCATTCGTAGGCCTTGACACTCGCTCGTAGGCCTTGACACTCGCTCGTAGGCCTTGACACTCGCTCGTAGGCCTTGACACTCATTCGTAGGCCTTGACACTCACTCGTAGGCCTTGACACTCGCTCGTAGGCCTTGGCACTCGCCCGTAGGCCTTGACACTCGCTCGTAGGCCTTGACACTCATTCGTAGGCCTTGACACTCATTCGTAGGCCTTGACACTCGCCCGTAGGCCTTGACACTCGCTCGTAGGCCTTGACACTCGCTCGTAGGCCTTGACACCCGCTCGTAGGCCTTGACACTCGCTCGTAGGCCTTGACACTCGCTCATAGGCCTTGACACTCGCTCGTAGGCCTTGACACTCATTCGTAGGTCTTGACACTCACTCGTAGGTCTTGACACTCGCTCGTAGGCCTTGACACTCATTCGTAGGCCTTGACACTCATTCGCAGGCCTTGACACTCGCTCGTAGGCCTTGACACTCGCTCGTAGGCCTTGACACTCGCTCGTAGGCCTTGACACTCATTCGTAGGCCTTGACACTCGCTCGTAGGCCTTGACACTCACTCGTAGGCCTTGACACTCGCTCGTAGGCCTTGACACTCATTCGTAGGCCTTGACACTCGCTCGTAGGCCTTGACACTCGCTCGTAGGCCTTGACACTCATTCGTAGGCCTTGACACTCGCTCGTAGGCCTTGACACTCACTCGTAGGCCTTGACACTCATTCGTAGGCCTTGACACTCGCTCGTAGGCCTTGACACTCATTCGTAGGCCTTGACACTCGCTCGTATGCCTTGACACTCACTCGTAGGCCTTGACACTCGCTCGTAGGCCTTGACACTCATTCGTAGGCCTTGACACTCGCTCGTAGGCCTTGACACTCATTCGCAGGCCTTGACACTCACTCGTAGACCTTGACACTCGCTCGTAGGCCTTGACACTCGCTCGTAGGCCTTGACACTCATTCGTAGGCCTTGACACTCATTCGTAGGCCTTGACACTCGCTCGTAGGCCTTGACACTCGCTCGTAGGCCTTGACACTCGCTCGTAGGCCTTGACACTCATTCGTAGGCCTTGACACTCACTCGTAGGCCTTGACACTCGCTCGTAGGCCTTGACACTCGCTCGTAGGCCTTGACACTCGCTCGTAGGCCTTGACACTCATTCGTAGGCCTTGACACTCACTCGTAGGCCTTGACACTCGCTCGTAGGCCTTGGCACTCGCTCGTAGGCCTTGACACTCGCTCGTAGGCCTTGACACTCACTCGTAGGCCTTGACACTCGCTCGTAGGCCTTGACACTCATTCGCAGGCCTTGACACTCACTCGTAGACCTTGACACTCGCTCGTAGGCCTTGACACTCGCTCGTAGGCCTTGACACTCATTCGTAGGCCTTGACACTCATTCGTAGGCCTTGACACTCGCTCGTAGGCCTTGACACTCGCTCGTAGGCCTTGACACTCGCTCGTAGGCCTTGACACTCATTCGTAGGCCTTGACACTCACTCGTAGGCCTTGACACTCGCTCGTAGACCTTGACACTCGCTCGTAGGCCTTGACACTCATTCGTAGGCCTTGACACTCGCTCGTAGGCCTTGACACTCACTCGTAGGCCTTGACACTCGCTCGTAGGCCTTGACACTCATTCGTAGGCCTTGACACTCGCTCGTAGGCCTTGACACTCGCTCGTAGGCCTTGACACTCATTCGTAGGCCTTGACACTCGCTCGTAGGCCTTGACACTCACTCGTAGGCCTTGACACTCATTCGTAGGCCTTGACACTCGCTCGTAGGCCTTGACACTCATTCGTAGGCCTTGACACTCGCTCGTAGGCCTTGACACTCGCTCGTAGGCCTTGACACTCGCTCGTAGGCCTTGACACTCATTCGTAGGCCTTGACACTCGCTCGTAGGCCTTGACACTCATTCGCAGGCCTTGACACTCACTCGTAGACCTTGACACTCGCTCGTAGGCCTTGACACTCGCTCGTAGGCCTTGACACTCATTCGTAGGCCTTGACACTCATTCGTAGGCCTTGACACTCGCTCGTAGGCCTTGACACTCGCTCGTAGGCCTTGACACTCGCTCGTAGGCCTTGACACTCATTCGTAGGCCTTGACACTCACTCGTAGGCCTTGACACTCGCTCGTAGGCCTTGACACTCGCTCGTAGGCCTTGACACTCGCTCGTAGGCCTTGACACTCATTCGTAGGCCTTGACACTCACTCGTAGGCCTTGACACTCGCTCGTAGGCCTTGGCACTCGCTCGTAGGCCTTGACACTCGCTCGTAGGCCTTGACACTCACTCGTAGGCCTTGACACTCGCTCGTAGGCCTTGACACTCATTCGCAGGCCTTGACACTCACTCGTAGACCTTGACACTCGCTCGTAGGCCTTGACACTCGCTCGTAGGCCTTGACACTCATTCGTAGGCCTTGACACTCATTCGTAGGCCTTGACACTCGCTCGTAGGCCTTGACACTCGCTCGTAGGCCTTGACACTCGCTCGTAGGCCTTGACACTCATTCGTAGGCCTTGACACTCACTCGTAGGCCTTGACACTCGCTCGTAGACCTTGACACTCGCTCGTAGGCCTTGACACTCGCTCGTAGGCCTTGACACTCGCTCGTAGACCTTGACACTCGCTCGTAGGCCTTGACACTCGCTCGTAGGCCTTGACACTCGCCCGTAGGCCTTGACACTCGCTCGTAGGCCTTGACACTCATTCATAGGCCTTGACACTCATTCGTAGGCCTTGACACTCGCCCGTAGGCCTTGACACTCGCTCGTAGGCCTTGACACTCGCCCGTAGGCCTTGACACTCGCCCGTAGGCCTTGACACTCGCTCGTAGGCCTTGACACTCGCTCGTAGGCCTTGACACTCGCTCGTAGGCCTTGACACTCATTCGTAGGCCTTGACACTCGCTCGTAGGCCTTGACACTCATTCGCAGGCCTTGACACTCACTCGTAGGCCTTGACACTCGCTCGTAGGCCTTGACACTCGCTCGTAGGCCTTGACACTCGCTCGTAGGCCTTGACACTCGCTCGTAGGCCTTGACACTCGCTCGTAGGCCTTCACACTCACTCGTAGGCCTTGACACTCGCTCGTAGGCCTTGACACTCATTCGTAGGCCTTGACACTCGCCCGTAGGCCTTGACACTCACTCGTAGGCCTTGACACTCGCCCGTAGGCCTTGACACTCATTCGTAGGCCTTGACACTCACTCGTAGGCCTTGACACTCGCTCGTAGGCCTTGACACTCGCTCGTAGGCCTTGACACTCGCTCGTAGGCCTTGGCACTCGCCCGTAGGCCTTGACACTCGCTCGTAGGCCTTGACACTCATTCGTAGGCCTTGACACTCATTCGCAGGCCTTGACACTCGCCCGTAGGCCTTGACACTCGCTCGTAGGCCTTGACACTCATTCGTAGGCCTTGACACTCATTCGCAGGCCTTGACACTCGCTCGTAGGCCTTGACACTCGCTCATAGGCCTTGACACTCGCTCGTAGGCCTTGACACTCATTCGTAGGCCTTGACACTCGCCCGTAGGCCTTGACACTCACTCGTAGGCCTTGACACTCGCCCGTAGGCCTTGACACTCGCCCGTAGGCCTTGACACTCACTCGTAGGCCTTGACACTCGTTCGTAGGCCTTGACACTCGCTCGTAGACCTTGACACTCATTCGTAGGCCTTGACACTCGCTCGTAGGCCTTGACACTCACTCGTAGGCCTTGACACTCGTTCGTAGGCCTTGACACTCATTCGTAGGCCTTGACACTCGCCCGTAGGCCTTGACACTCGCTCGTAGGCCTTGACACTCGCTCGTAGGCCTTGACACTCACTCGTAGGCCTTGACTCTCGCTCGTAGGCCTTGACACTCGCCCGTAGGCCTTGACACTCGCTCGTAGGCCTTGACACTCGCTCGTAGGCCTTGACACTCGCTCGTAGGCCTTGACACTCGCTCCTAGGCCTTGACACTCGCTCGTAGGCCTTGACACTCACTCGTAGGCCTTGACACTCGCTCGTAGGCCTTGACACTCGCTCGTAGGCCTTGACACTCACTCGTAGGCCTTGACACTCGCCCGTAGGCCTTGACACTCGCTCGTAGGCCTTGACACTCATTCATAGGCCTTGACACTCATTCGTAGGCCTTGACACTCGCTCGTAGGCCTTGACACTCACTCGTAGGCCTTGACACTCGCTCGTAGGCCTTGACACTCATTCGCAGCCCTTGACACTCACTCGTAGGCCTTGACACTCGCTCGTAGGCCTTGACACTCATTCGTAGGCCTTGACACTCGCTCGTAGGCCTTGACACTCACTCGTAGGCCTTGACACTCGCTCGTAGGCCTTGACACTCATTCGCAGGCCTTGACACTCACTCGTAGACCTTGACACTCACTCGTAGGCCTTGACACTCGCTCGTAGGCCTTGACACTCGCTCGTAGGCCTTGACACTCGCTCGTAGGCCTTGACACTCGCTCGTAGGCCTTGACACTCGCTCGTAGGCCTTGGCACTCGCTCGTAGGCCTTGACACTCGCCCGTAGGCCTTGACACTCGCTCGTAGGCCTTGACACTCATTCATAGGCCTTGACACTCATTCGTAGGCCTTGACACTCGCCCGTAGGCCTTGACACTCGCTCGTAGGCCCTGACACTCGCCCGTAGGCCTTGACACTCATTCGTAGGCCTTGACACTCATTCATAGGCCTTGACACTCGCTCGTAGGCCTTGACACTCACTCGTAGTCCTTGACACTCGCTCGTAGGCCTTGACACTCATTCGTAGGCCTTGACACTCACTCGTAGGCCTTGACACTCGCTCGTAGACCTTGACACTCGCTCGTAGGCCTTGACACTCGCTCGTAGGCCTTGACACTCGCCCGTAGGCCTTGACACTCGCTCGTAGGCCTTGACACTCGCTCGTAGGCCTTGACACTCATTCGTAGGCCTTGACACTCGCTCGTAGGCCTTGACACTCGCTCGTAGGCCTTGACACTCGCTCGTAGGCCTTGACACTCGCTCCTAGGCCTTGACACTCGCTCGTAGGCCTTGACACTCATTCGTAGGCCTTGACACTCATTCGTAGGCCTTGACACTCGCCCGTAGGCCTTGACACTCGCTCGTAGGCCTTGACACTCACTCGTAGGCCTTGACACTCATTCATAGGCCTTGACACTCGCTCGTAGGCCTTGACACTCATTCGCAGGCCTTGACACTCGCTCGTAGGCCTTGACACTCACTCGTAGGCCTTGACACTCGCCCGTAGGCCTTGACACTCGCTCGTAGGCCTTGACACTCATTCATAGGCCTTGACACTCATTCGTAGGCCTTGACACTCGCTCGTAGGCCTTGACACTCACTCGTAGGCCTTGACACTCGCTCGTAGGCCTTGACACTCATTCGCAGCCCTTGACACTCACTCGTAGGCCTTGACACTCGCTCGTAGGCCTTGACACTCATTCGTAGGCCTTGACACTCGCTCGTAGGCCTTGACACTCACTCGTAGGCCTTGACACTCGCTCGTAGGCCTTGACACTCATTCGCAGGCCTTGACACTCACTCGTAGACCTTGACACTCACTCGTAGGCCTTGACACTCGCTCGTAGGCCTTGACACTCGCTCGTAGGCCTTGACACTCGCTCGTAGGCCTTGACACTCGCTCGTAGGCCTTGACACTCGCTCGTAGGCCTTGGCACTCGCTCGTAGGCCTTGACACTCGCCCGTAGGCCTTGACACTCGCTCGTAGGCCTTGACACTCATTCATAGGCCTTGACACTCATTCGTAGGCCTTGACACTCGCCCGTAGGCCTTGACACTCGCTCGTAGGCCCTGACACTCGCTCGTAGGCCTTGACACTCATTCGTAGGCCTTGACACTCACTCGTAGGCCTTGACACTCGCTCGTAGACCTTGACACTCGCTCGTAGGCCTTGACACTCGCTCGTAGGCCTTGACACTCGCCCGTAGGCCTTGACACTCGCTCGTAGGCCTTGACACTCGCTCGTAGGCCTTGACACTCATTCGTAGGCCTTGACACTCGCTCGTAGGCCTTGACACTCGCTCGTAGGCCTTGACACTCGCTCGTAGGCCTTGACACTCGCTCCTAGGCCTTGACACTCGCTCGTAGGCCTTGACACTCATTCGTAGGCCTTGACACTCATTCGTAGGCCTTGACACTCGCCCGTAGGCCTTGACACTCGCTCGTAGGCCTTGACACTCACTCGTAGGCCTTGACACTCATTCATAGGCCTTGACACTCGCTCGTAGGCCTTGACACTCATTCGCAGGCCTTGACACTCGCTCGTAGGCCTTGACACTCACTCGTAGGCCTTGACACTCGCTCGTAGGCCTTGACACTCATTCGTAGGCCTTGACACTCATTCATAGGCCTTGACACTCGCTCGTAGGCCTTGACACTCATTCGTAGGCCTTGACACTCACTCGTAGGCCTTGACACTCGCTCGTAGGCCTTGACACTCATTCGTAGGCCTTGACACTCGCTCGTAGGCCTTGACACTCAGCCTTGACACTCGCTCGTAGGCCTTGACACTCACTCGTAGGCCTTGACTCTCGCTCGTAGGCCTTGACACTCGCCCGTAGGCCTTGACACTCGCTCGTAGGCCTTGACACTCGCTCGTAGGCCTTGACACTCGCTCGTAGGCCTTGACACTCGCTCCTAGGCCTTGACACTCGCTCGTAGGCCTTGACACTCACTCGTAGGCCTTGACACTCGCTCGTAGGCCTTGACACTCGCTCGTAGGCCTTGACACTCACTCGTAGGCCTTGACACTCGCCCGTAGGCCTTGACACTCGCTCGTAGGCCTTGACACTCATTCATAGGCCTTGACACTCATTCGTAGGCCTTGACACTCGCTCGTAGGCCTTGACACTCACTCGTAGGCCTTGACACTCGCTCGTAGGCCTTGACACTCATTCGCAGCCCTTGACACTCACTCGTAGGCCTTGACACTCATTCATAGGCCTTGACACTCATTCGTAGGCCTTGACACTCGCCCGTAGGCCTTGACACTCGCTCGTAGGCCCTGACACTCGCCCGTAGGCCTTGACACTCATTCGTAGGCCTTGACACTCATTCATAGGCCTTGACACTCGCTCGTAGGCCTTGACACTCACTCGTAGGCCTTGACACTCGCTCGTAGGCCTTGACACTCATTCGTAGGCCTTGACACTCACTCGTAGGCCTTGACACTCGCTCGTAGACCTTGACACTCGCTCGTAGGCCTTGACACTCGCTCGTAGGCCTTGACACTCGCCCGTAGGCCTTGACACTCGCTCGTAGGCCTTGACACTCGCTCGTAGGCCTTGACACTCATTCGTAGGCCTTGACACTCGCTCGTAGGCCTTGACACTCGCTCGTAGGCCTTGACACTCGCTCGTAGGCCTTGACACTCGCTCCTAGGCCTTGACACTCGCTCGTAGGCCTTGACACTCATTCGTAGGCCTTGACACTCATTCGTAGGCCTTGACACTCGCTCGTAGGCCTTGACACTCGCTCGTAGGCCTTGACACTCACTCGTAGGCCTTGACACTCATTCATAGGCCTTGACACTCGCTCGTAGGCCTTGACACTCATTCGCAGGCCTTGACACTCGCTCGTAGGCCTTGACACTCACTCGTAGGCCTTGACACTCGCCCGTAGGCCTTGACACTCGCTCGTAGGCCTTGACACTCATTCATAGGCCTTGACACTCATTCGTAGGCCTTGACACTCGCTCGTAGGCCTTGACACTCACTCGTAGGCCTTGACACTCGCTCGTAGGCCTTGACACTCATTCGCAGCCCTTGACACTCACTCGTAGGCCTTGACACTCGCTCGTAGGCCTTGACACTCATTCGTAGGCCTTGACACTCGCTCGTAGGCCTTGACACTCACTCGTAGGCCTTGACACTCGCTCGTAGGCCTTGACACTCATTCGCAGGCCTTGACACTCACTCGTAGACCTTGACACTCACTCGTAGGCCTTGACACTCGCTCGTAGGCCTTGACACTCGCTCGTAGGCCTTGACACTCGCTCGTAGGCCTTGACACTCGCTCGTAGGCCTTGACACTCGCTCGTAGGCCTTGGCACTCGCTCGTAGGCCTTGACACTCGCCCGTAGGCCTTGACACTCGCTCGTAGGCCTTGACACTCATTCATAGGCCTTGACACTCATTCGTAGGCCTTGACACTCGCCCGTAGGCCTTGACACTCGCTCGTAGGCCCTGACACTCGCTCGTAGGCCTTGACACTCATTCGTAGGCCTTGACACTCACTCGTAGGCCTTGACACTCGCTCGTAGACCTTGACACTCGCTCGTAGGCCTTGACACTCGCTCGTAGGCCTTGACACTCGCCCGTAGGCCTTGACACTCGCTCGTAGGCCTTGACACTCGCTCGTAGGCCTTGACACTCATTCGTAGGCCTTGACACTCGCTCGTAGGCCTTGACACTCGCTCGTAGGCCTTGACACTCGCTCGTAGGCCTTGACACTCGCTCCTAGGCCTTGACACTCGCTCGTAGGCCTTGACACTCATTCGTAGGCCTTGACACTCATTCGTAGGCCTTGACACTCGCCCGTAGGCCTTGACACTCGCTCGTAGGCCTTGACACTCACTCGTAGGCCTTGACACTCATTCATAGGCCTTGACACTCGCTCGTAGGCCTTGACACTCATTCGCAGGCCTTGACACTCGCTCGTAGGCCTTGACACTCACTCGTAGGCCTTGACACTCGCTCGTAGGCCTTGACACTCATTCGTAGGCCTTGACACTCATTCATAGGCCTTGACACTCGCTCGTAGGCCTTGACACTCATTCGTAGGCCTTGACACTCACTCGTAGGCCTTGACACTCGCTCGTAGGCCTTGACACTCATTCGTAGGCCTTGACACTCGCTCGTAGGCCTTGACACTCAGCCTTGACACTCGCTCGTAGGCCTTGACACTCACTCGTAGGCCTTGACTCTCGCTCGTAGGCCTTGACACTCGCCCGTAGGCCTTGACACTCGCTCGTAGGCCTTGACACTCGCTCGTAGGCCTTGACACTCGCTCGTAGGCCTTGACACTCGCTCCTAGGCCTTGACACTCGCTCGTAGGCCTTGACACTCACTCGTAGGCCTTGACACTCGCTCGTAGGCCTTGACACTCGCTCGTAGGCCTTGACACTCACTCGTAGGCCTTGACACTCGCCCGTAGGCCTTGACACTCGCTCGTAGGCCTTGACACTCATTCATAGGCCTTGACACTCATTCGTAGGCCTTGACACTCGCTCGTAGGCCTTGACACTCACTCGTAGGCCTTGACACTCGCTCGTAGGCCTTGACACTCATTCGCAGCCCTTGACACTCACTCGTAGGCCTTGACACTCGCTCGTAGGCCTTGACACTCATTCGTAGGCCTTGACACTCGCTCGTAGGCCTTGACACTCACTCGTAGGCCTTGACACTCGCTCGTAGGCCTTGACACTCATTCGCAGGCCTTGACACTCACTCGTAGACCTTGACACTCACTCGTAGGCCTTGACACTCGCTCGTAGGCCTTGACACTCGCTCGTAGGCCTTGACACTCGCTCGTAGGCCTTGACACTCGCTCGTAGGCCTTGACACTCGCTCGTAGGCCTTGGCACTCGCTCGTAGGCCTTGACACTCGCCCGTAGGCCTTGACACTCGCTCGTAGGCCTTGACACTCATTCATAGGCCTTGACACTCATTCGTAGGCCTTGACACTCGCCCGTAGGCCTTGACACTCGCTCGTAGGCCCTGACACTCGCCCGTAGGCCTTGACACTCATTCGTAGGCCTTGACACTCATTCATAGGCCTTGACACTCGCTCGTAGGCCTTGACACTCACTCGTAGGCCTTGACACTCGCTCGTAGGCCTTGACACTCATTCGTAGGCCTTGACACTCACTCGTAGGCCTTGACACTCGCTCGTAGACCTTGACACTCGCTCGTAGGCCTTGACACTCGCTCGTAGGCCTTGACACTCGCCCGTAGGCCTTGACACTCGCTCGTAGGCCTTGACACTCGCTCGTAGGCCTTGACACTCATTCGTAGGCCTTGACACTCGCTCGTAGGCCTTGACACTCGCTCGTAGGCCTTGACACTCGCTCGTAGGCCTTGACACTCGCTCCTAGGCCTTGACACTCGCTCGTAGGCCTTGACACTCATTCGTAGGCCTTGACACTCATTCGTAGGCCTTGACACTCGCCCGTAGGCCTTGACACTCGCTCGTAGGCCTTGACACTCACTCGTAGGCCTTGACACTCATTCATAGGCCTTGACACTCGCTCGTAGGCCTTGACACTCATTCGCAGGCCTTGACACTCGCTCGTAGGCCTTGACACTCACTCGTAGGCCTTGACACTCGCCCGTAGGCCTTGACACTCGCTCGTAGGCCTTGACACTCATTCATAGGCCTTGACACTCATTCGTAGGCCTTGACACTCGCTCGTAGGCCTTGACACTCACTCGTAGGCCTTGACACTCGCTCGTAGGCCTTGACACTCATTCGCAGCCCTTGACACTCACTCGTAGGCCTTGACACTCGCTCGTAGGCCTTGACACTCATTCGTAGGCCTTGACACTCGCTCGTAGGCCTTGACACTCACTCGTAGGCCTTGACACTCGCTCGTAGGCCTTGACACTCATTCGCAGGCCTTGACACTCACTCGTAGACCTTGACACTCACTCGTAGGCCTTGACACTCGCTCGTAGGCCTTGACACTCGCTCGTAGGCCTTGACACTCGCTCGTAGGCCTTGACACTCGCTCGTAGGCCTTGACACTCGCTCGTAGGCCTTGGCACTCGCTCGTAGGCCTTGACACTCGCCCGTAGGCCTTGACACTCGCTCGTAGGCCTTGACACTCATTCATAGGCCTTGACACTCATTCGTAGGCCTTGACACTCGCCCGTAGGCCTTGACACTCGCTCGTAGGCCCTGACACTCGCTCGTAGGCCTTGACACTCATTCGTAGGCCTTGACACTCACTCGTAGGCCTTGACACTCGCTCGTAGACCTTGACACTCGCTCGTAGGCCTTGACACTCGCTCGTAGGCCTTGACACTCGCCCGTAGGCCTTGACACTCGCTCGTAGGCCTTGACACTCGCTCGTAGGCCTTGACACTCATTCGTAGGCCTTGACACTCGCTCGTAGGCCTTGACACTCGCTCGTAGGCCTTGACACTCGCTCGTAGGCCTTGACACTCGCTCCTAGGCCTTGACACTCGCTCGTAGGCCTTGACACTCATTCGTAGGCCTTGACACTCATTCGTAGGCCTTGACACTCGCCCGTAGGCCTTGACACTCGCTCGTAGGCCTTGACACTCACTCGTAGGCCTTGACACTCATTCATAGGCCTTGACACTCGCTCGTAGGCCTTGACACTCATTCGCAGGCCTTGACACTCGCTCGTAGGCCTTGACACTCACTCGTAGGCCTTGACACTCGCTCGTAGGCCTTGACACTCATTCGTAGGCCTTGACACTCATTCATAGGCCTTGACACTCGCTCGTAGGCCTTGACACTCATTCGTAGGCCTTGACACTCACTCGTAGGCCTTGACACTCGCTCGTAGGCCTTGACACTCATTCGTAGGCCTTGACACTCGCTCGTAGGCCTTGACACTCAGCCTTGACACTCGCTCGTAGGCCTTGACACTCACTCGTAGGCCTTGACACTCATTCATAGGCCTTGACACTCATTCGTAGGCCTTGACACTCGCTCGTAGGCCTTGACACTCACTCGTAGGCCTTGACACTCGCTCGTAGGCCTTGACACTCATTCGCAGGCCTTGACACTCACTCGTAGGCCTTGACACTCGCTCGTAGGCCTTGACACTCATTCGTAGGCCTTGACACTCGCTCGTAGGCCTTGACACTCACTCGTAGGCCTTGACACTCGCTCGTAGGCCTTGACACTCATTCGCAGGCCTTGACACTCACTCGTAGGCCTTGACACTCACTCGTAGACCTTGACACTCGCTCGTAGGCCTTGACACTCGCTCGTAGGCCTTGACACTCGCTCGTAGGCCTTGACACTCGCTCCTAGGCCTTGACACTCGCTCGTAGGCCTTGACACTCACTCGTAGGCCTTGACACTCGCTCGTAGGCCTTGACACTCGCTCGTAGGCCTTGACACTCACTCGTAGGCCTTGACACTCGCTCGTAGGCCTTGACACTCATTCGCAGGCCTTGACACTCACTCGTAGACCTTGACACTCACTCGTAGGCCTTGACACTCGCTCGTAGGCCTTGACACTCGCTCGTAGGCCTTGACACTCGCTCGTAGGCCTTGACACTCATTCGTAGGCCTTGACACTCATTCGTAGGCCTTGACACTCGCCCGTAGGCCTTGACACTCGCTCGTAGGCCTTGACACTCGCCCGTAGGCCTTGACACTCGCTCGTAGGCCTTGACACTCGCTCGTAGGCCTTGACACACATTCGTAGGCCTTGACACTCGCTCGTAGGCCTTGACACTCACTCGTAGGCCTTGACACTCGCTCGTAGGCCTTGACACTCATTCGTAGGCCTTGACACTCATTCATAGGCCTTGACACTCGCTCGTAACCTTGGCATGGTGGATACTCGTAGTGGGATTGGTTGAGCGAACTTCCAAGGTTGATAACACTTCTTTATTCGCTAACGTTTCGGCGCTTTCGCCTTCTTCAGAGCCTGCAAGCCGAAAGTATATGAACTTACTCGTCCAGACGTCAACAATAGTTAAAGTATCATTCAAGAACAAGGCCAATGCTAAACAAAACCATATTCACAAGCACAGTACTTAGCCGCGACTGCGTCATTGAATCATTCGACGTTACATCGCTGTATACCAATGTATCCAATGATGCTGCACTTCAAGCTAGCTTCGAGTTGCTATCTGAGCACCAAGCCTCTCTTAACTTGTACGGTCTTAGCATCCACGGATTAATGACCCTGCTACACGAATGCTTGCAATGTTCAGTCTTCCGATGGTCGGGCCAATATTACAAACAGATTAGAGGCTTGGCAATGGGGCAACGTCTCGCGCCTACTTTGGCAATCATTTTTATGTCTAAAATAGAAGCGCCAGTGCTGCAGCGAAAACCCCTGCTCTACGGTCGCTACATAGATGACTGCTGCGTCATATGCCCAACTCAAGCCGAAGTAGATACTTGCTTCCAAATATTAAACCAGCAGTCACCAAACATCGTTTTCACCAGGGAGAAGCCTACTGGGGGGTGGTTGGCGTTTCTGAATGTGCAGATCCATCTAGCAGGCGGCAGTTACAAAACTAAGTGGTATCGCAAACCCAGCAGTAAAAACATCTTGGTGCATTCTTTGTCTGCACATCCAAATAGCACCAAACGGTCTATTGTGGGCAACATGTACAAAACAGCTCTGCGGGTATGTTCCGGCAGCGACGAACGATCGTACTCCATCGCCTTGGCCCACAGGATTGCTGCTTCCAATGGCTATGCCACACTTGAGCACAACCGTGGAGCACGCGGGTCTTCTCGGAGCAGAGCCCATGGTATGAGCACTGATAACGAGATCCCCTTCTGTCTGCCATTCATCTCTGATGAATTGAGCAGGGCAGTGCGGCGAGGCGTACAGCAGGCGGGTTTGCACGGCGTGGTAAGAGTGGTCGATATTCCTCCCGCTAATCTCAAACGCCAATTGGTTCGCAATCGAGCTTATGACCGCATATGTACCACTCCAAACTGTATGGTTTGCCCGTATGGTAGATGTGGGGACTGTATGCTAGCCGGGGTTATCTACCTCATTACATGCTTATCATGCGGTGACTTTTACATTGGCGAAACAGGACGTCCGCTTTGCTGTCGCGTTAAGGAGCATTTAGATGGCTTAAATAAGCTCAAAGCAGCTACGCCACTAGGGGAACATCGCATAACGCGCCATGGTGGGGCTCCTATACAAGTTACTGTAAAGATCTTGTCGTTAGAACCCGAGATCCTTACGCGCAAAATACTAGAAGCGTTTTGGATTAGCGCCAAAAATCCAAAAATAAACCGGAAGGAGGAGTGTACCGCCATAAAGAGAGAACTCGCGCCTTATCAGTCCCTATGCGGATTCGAATATGAGGCCGGGTCATCCAGGCACGTATAAAAGAGCTGAGGTTGAGTCTTGTGTATAGTGGTGGTCCTCGGACTTCCGTCTTGTGCTATCTAAGGTGAGTACTGTGCTTGTGAATATGGTTTTGTTTAGCATTGGCCTTGTTCTTGAATGATACTTTAACTATTGTTGACGTCTGGACGAGTAAGTTCATATACTTTCGGCTTGCAGGCTCTGAAGAAGGCGAAAGCGCCGAAACGTTAGCGAATAAAGAAGTGTTATCAACCTTGGAAGTTCGCTCAACCAATCCCACTACGAGTACTCGCTCGTAGGCCTTGACACTCACTCGTAGGCCTTGACACTCGCTCGTAGGCCTTGACACTCATTCGTAGGCCTTGACACTCACTCGTAGGCCTTGACACTCGCTCGTAGACCTTGACACTCACTCGTAGGCCTTGACACTCGCTCGTAGACCTTGACACTCGCTCGTAGGCCTTGACACTCGCTCGTAGGCCTTGACACTCGCCCGTAGGCCTTGAGACTCGCTCGTAGGCCTTGACACTCGCCCGTAGGCCTTGACACTCGCCCGTAGGCCTTGACACTCGCTCGTAGGCCTTGACACTCGCTCGTAGACCTTGACACTCATTCGTAGGCCTTGACACTCGCTCGTAGGCCTTGGCACTCACTCGTAGGCCTTGACACTCGCTCGTAGGCCTTGACACTCATTCGTAGGCCTTGACACTCATTCATAAGCCTTGACACTCGCTCGTAGGCCTTGACACTCACTCGTAGGCCTTGACACTCGCTCGTAGGCCTTGACACTCATTCGTAGGCCTTGACACTCACTCGTAGGCCTTGACACTCGCTCGTAGACCTTGACACTCGCTCGTAGGCCTTGACACTTGCTCGTAGGCCTTGACACTCGCCCGTAGGCCTTGACACTCGCTCGTAGGCCTTGACACTCATTCATAGGCCTTGACACTCATTCGTAGGCCTTGACACTCGCTCGTAGGCCTTGACACTCACTCGTAGGCCTTGACACTCGCTCGTAGGCCTTGACACTTTCGCAGGCCTTGACACTCATTCGTAGGCCTTGACACTCGCTCGTAGGCCTTGACACTCACTCGTAGGCCTTGACACTCGCTCGTAGGCCTTGACACTCATTCGCAGGCCTTGACACTCACTCGTAGACCTTGACACTCACTCGTAGGCCTTGACACTCGCTCGTAGACCTTGACACTCGCTCGTAGGCCTTGACACTCGCTCGTAGGCCTTGACACTCGCTCGTAGGCCTTGACACTCATTCGTAGGCCTTGACACTCATTCGTAGGCCTTGACACTCGCCCGTAGGCCTTGACACTCGCTCGTAGGCCTGGACACTCGCCCGTAGGCCTTGACACTCGCCCGTAGGCCTTGACACTCGCTCGTAGGCCTTGACACTCGCTCGTAGGCCTTGACACTCATTCGTAGGCCTTGACACTCGCTCGTAGGCCTTGACACTCACTCGTAGGCCTTGACACTCGCTCGTAGGCCTTGACACTCATTCGTAGGCCTTGACACTCACTCGTAGGCCTCGACACTCGCTCGTAGACCTTGACACTCGCTCGTAGGCCTTGACACTCGCTCGTAGGCCTTGACACTCGCCCGTAGGCCTTGACACTCGCTCGTAGGCCTTGACACTCGCCCGTAGGCCTTGACACTCGCCCGTAGGCCTTGACACTCGCTCGTAGGCCTTGACACTCGCTCGTAGACCTTGACACTCATTCGTAGGCCTTGACACTCGCTCGTAGGCCTTGACACTCACTCGTAGGCCTTGACACTCTCTCGTAGGCCTTGACACTCATTCGTAGGCCTTGACACTCATTCATAGGCCTTGACACTCGCTCGTAGGCCTTGACATTCACTCGTAGGCCTTGCCACTCGCTCGTAGGCCTTGACACTCATTCGTAGGCCTTGACACTCACTCGTAGGCCTTGACACTCGCTCGTAGACCTTGACACTCGCTCGTAGGCCTTGACACTTGCTCGTAGGCCTTGACACTCGCCCGTAGGCCTTGACACTCGCTCGTAGGCCTTGACACTTTCGCAGGCCTTGACACTCACTCGTAGGCCTTGACACTCGCTCGTAGGCCTTGACACTCACTCGTAGGCCTTGACACTCGCTCGTAGGCCTTGACACTCGCTCGTAGGCCTTGACACTCGCTCGTAGGCCTTGACACTCATTCGTAGGCCTTGACACTCGCTCGTAGGCTTTGACACTCGCTCGTAGGCCTTGACACTCATTCGTAGGCCTTGACACTCATTCATAGGCCTTGACACTCGCTCGTAGGCCTTGACACTCACTCGTAGGCCTTGACACTCGCTCGTAGGCCTTGACACTCATTCGTAGGCCTTGACACTCACTCGTAGGCCTTGACACTCGCTCGTAGGCCTTGACACTCGCTCGTAGGCCTTGACACTCGCTCGTAGGCCTTGACACTCATTCGTAGGCCTTGACACTCATTCGTAGGCCTTGACACTCGCCCGTAGGCCTTGACACTCGCTCGTAGGCCTTGACACTCGCCCGTAGGCCTTGACACTCGCTCGTAGGCCTTGACACTCGCTCGTAGGCCTTGACACACATTCGTAGGCCTTGACACTCGCTCGTAGGCCTTGACACTCACTCGTAGGCCTTGACACTCGCTCGTAGGCCTTGACACTCGCTCGTAGGCCTTGACACACATTCGTAGGCCTTGACACTCGCTCGTAGGCCTTGACACTCACTCGTAGGCCTTGACACTCGCTCGTAGGCCTTGACACTCATTCGTAGGCCTTGACACTCACTCGTAGGCCTTGACACTCGCTCGTAGACCTTGACACTCACTCGTAGGCCTTGACACTCGCTCGTAGGCCTTGACACTCACTCGTAGGCCTTGACACTCGCTCGTAGGCCTTGACACTCATTCGCAGGCCTTGACACTCACTCGTAGGCCTTGACACTCGCTCGTAGGCCTTGACACTCATTCGTAGGCCTTGACACTCGCTCGTAGGCCTTGACACTCACTCGTAGGCCTTGACACTCGCTCGTAGGCCTTGACACTCATTCGCAGGCCTTGACACTCACTCGTAGGCCTTGACACTCACTCGTAGACCTTGACACTCGCTCGTAGGCCTTGACACTCGCTCGTAGGCCTTGACACTCGCTCGTAGGCCTTGACACTCGCTCCTAGGCCTTGACACTCGCTCGTAGGCCTTGACACTCACTCGTAGGCCTTGACACTCGCTCGTAGGCCTTGACACTCGCTCGTAGGCCTTGACACTCACTCGTAGGCCTTGACACTCGCTCGTAGGCCTTGACACTCATTCGCAGGCCTTGACACTCACTCGTAGACCTTGACACTCACTCGTAGGCCTTGACACTCGCTCGTAGGCCTTGACACTCGCTCGTAGGCCTTGACACTCGCTCGTAGGCCTTGACACTCGCTCGTAGGCCTTGACACTCATTCGTAGGCCTTGACACTCACTCGTAGGCCTTGACACTCGCTCGTAGGCCTTGACACTCATTCGTAGGCCTTGACACTCATTCATAGGCCTTGACACTCGCTCGTAGGCCTTGACACTCACTCGTAGGCCTTGACACTCGCTCGTAGGCCTTGACACTCATTCGTAGGCCTTGACACTCACTCGTAGGCCTTGACACTCGCTCGTAGACCTTGACACTCACTCGTAGGCCTTGACACTCGCTCGTAGACCTTGACACTCGCTCGTAGGCCTTGACACTCGCTCGTAGGCCTTGACACTCGCCCGTAGGCCTTGAGACTCGCTCGTAGGCCTTGACACTCGCCCGTAGGCCTTGACACTCGCCCGTAGGCCTTGACACTCGCTCGTAGGCCTTGACACTCGCTCGTAGACCTTGACACTCATTCGTAGGCCTTGACACTCGCTCGTAGGCCTTGGCACTCACTCGTAGGCCTTGACACTCGCTCGTAGGCCTTGACACTCATTCGTAGGCCTTGACACTCATTCATAAGCCTTGACACTCGCTCGTAGGCCTTGACACTCACTCGTAGGCCTTGACACTCGCTCGTAGGCCTTGACACTCATTCGTAGGCCTTGACACTCACTCGTAGGCCTTGACACTCGCTCGTAGACCTTGACACTCGCTCGTAGGCCTTGACACTTGCTCGTAGGCCTTGACACTCGCCCGTAGGCCTTGACACTCGCTCGTAGGCCTTGACACTCATTCATAGGCCTTGACACTCATTCGTAGGCCTTGACACTCGCTCGTAGGCCTTGACACTCACTCGTAGGCCTTGACACTCGCTCGTAGGCCTTGACACTTTCGCAGGCCTTGACACTCATTCGTAGGCCTTGACACTCGCTCGTAGGCCTTGACACTCACTCGTAGGCCTTGACACTCGCTCGTAGGCCTTGACACTCATTCGCAGGCCTTGACACTCACTCGTAGACCTTGACACTCACTCGTAGGCCTTGACACTCGCTCGTAGGCCTTGACACTCGCTCGTAGGCCTTGACACTCGCTCGTAGGCCTTGACACTCGCTCGTAGGCCTTGACACTCATTCGTAGGCCTTGACACTCATTCGTAGGCCTTGACACTCGCCCGTAGGCCTTGACACTCGCTCGTAGGCCTGGACACTCGCCCGTAGGCCTTGACACTCGCCCGTAGGCCTTGACACTCGCTCGTAGGCCTTGACACTCGCTCGTAGGCCTTGACACTCATTCGTAGGCCTTGACACTCGCACGTAGGCCTTGACACTCACTCGTAGGCCTTGACACTCGCTCGTAGGCCTTGACACTCATTCGTAGGCCTTGACACTCACTCGTAGGCCTCGACACTCGCTCGTAGACCTTGACACTCGCTCGTAGGCCTTGACACTCGCTCGTAGGCCTTGACACTCGCCCGTAGGCCTTGACACTCGCTCGTAGGCCTTGACACTCGCCCGTAGGCCTTGACACTCGCCCGTAGGCCTTGACACTCGCTCGTAGGCCTTGACACTCGCTCGTAGACCTTGACACTCATTCGTAGGCCTTGACACTCATTCATAGGCCTTGACACTCGCTCGTAGGCCTTGACATTCACTCGTAGGCCTTGACACTCGCTCGTAGGCCTTGACACTCATTCGTAGGCCTTGACACTCACTCGTAGGCCTTGACACTCACTCGTAGGCCTTGACACTCGCTCGTAGGCCTTGACACTCACTCGTAGGCCTTGACACTCGCTCGTAGGCCTTGACACTCGCTCGTAGGCCTTGACACTCGCTCGTAGGCCTTGACACTCATTCGTAGGCCTTGACACTCGCTCGTAGGCCTTGACACTCGCTCGTAGGCCTTGACACTCATTCGTAGGCCTTGACACTCATTCATAGGCCTTGACACTCGCTCGTAGGCCTTGACACTCACTCGTAGGCCTTGACACTCGCTCGTAGGCCTTGACACTCATTCGTAGGCCTTGACACTCACTCGTAGGCCTTGACACTCGCTCGTAGGCCTTGACACTCGCTCGTAGGCCTTGACACTCGCTCGTAGGCCTTGACACTCATTCGTAGGCCTTGACACTCATTCGTAGGCCTTGACACTCGCCCGTAGGCCTTGACACTCGCTCGTAGGCCTTGACACTCGCCCGTAGGCCTTGACACTCGCTCGTAGGCCTTGACACTCGCTCGTAGGCCTTGACACACATTCGTAGGCCTTGACACTCGCTCGTAGGCCTTGACACTCGCTCGTAGGCCTTGACACTCACTCGTAGGCCTTGAAACTCGCTCGTAGGCCTTGACACTCATTCGTAGGCCTTGACACTCACTCGTAGGCCTTGACACTCGCTCGTAGGCCTTGACACTCGCTCGTAGGCCTTGACACTCGCTCGTAGGCCTTGACACTCATTCGTAGGCCTTGACACTCATTCGTAGGCCTTGACACTCGCCCGTAGGCCTTGACACTCGCTCGTAGGCCTTGACACTCGCCCGTAGGCCTTGACACTCGCTCGTAGGCCTTGACACTCGCCCGTAGGCCTTGACACTCGCTCGTAGGCCTTGACACTCGCTCGTAGGCCTTGACACACATTCGTAGGCCTTGACACTCGCTCGTAGGCCTTGACACTCACTCGTAGGCCTTGACACTCGCTCGTAGGCCTTGGCACTCACTCGTAGGCCTTGACACTCGCTCGTAGGCCTTGACACTCATTCGTAGGCCTTGACACTCATTCATAAGCCTTGACACTCGCTCGTAGGCCTTGACACTCACTCGTAGGCCTTGACACTCGCTCGTAGGCCTTGACACTCATTCGTAGGCCTTGACACTCACTCGTAGGCCTTGACACTCGCTCGTAGACCTTGACACTCGCTCGTAGGCCTTGACACTTGCTCGTAGGCCTTGACACTCGCCCGTAGGCCTTGACACTCGCTCGTAGGCCTTGACACTCATTCATAGGCCTTGACACTCATTCGTAGGCCTTGACACTCGCTCGTAGGCCTTGACACTCACTCGTAGGCCTTGACACTCGCTCGTAGGCCTTGACACTTTCGCAGGCCTTGACACTCATTCGTAGGCCTTGACACTCGCTCGTAGGCCTTGACACTCACTCGTAGGCCTTGACACTCGCTCGTAGGCCTTGACACTCATTCGCAGGCCTTGACACTCACTCGTAGACCTTGACACTCACTCGTAGGCCTTGACACTCGCTCGTAGGCCTTGACACTCGCTCGTAGGCCTTGACACTCGCTCGTAGGCCTTGACACTCGCTCGTAGGCCTTGACACTCATTCGTAGGCCTTGACACTCATTCGTAGGCCTTGACACTCGCCCGTAGGCCTTGACACTCGCTCGTAGGCCTGGACACTCGCCCGTAGGCCTTGACACTCGCCCGTAGGCCTTGACACTCGCTCGTAGGCCTTGACACTCGCTCGTAGGCCTTGACACTCATTCGTAGGCCTTGACACTCGCTCGTAGGCCTTGACACTCACTCGTAGGCCTTGACACTCGCTCGTAGGCCTTGACACTCATTCGTAGGCCTTGACACTCACTCGTAGGCCTCGACACTCGCTCGTAGACCTTGACACTCGCTCGTAGGCCTTGACACTCGCTCGTAGGCCTTGACACTCGCCCGTAGGCCTTGACACTCGCTCGTAGGCCTTGACACTCGCCCGTAGGCCTTGACACTCGCCCGTAGGCCTTGACACTCGCTCGTAGGCCTTGACACTCGCTCGTAGACCTTGACACTCATTCGTAGGCCTTGACACTCGCTCGTAGGCCTTGACACTCACTCGTAGGCCTTGACACTCTCTCGTAGGCCTTGACACTCATTCGTAGGCCTTGACACTCATTCATAGGCCTTGACACTCGCTCGTAGGCCTTGACATTCACTCGTAGGCCTTGACACTCGCTCGTAGGCCTTGACACTCATTCGTAGGCCTTGACACTCACTCGTAGGCCTTGACACTCGCTCGTAGACCTTGACACTCGCTCGTAGGCCTTGACACTTGCTCGTAGGCCTTGACACTCGCCCGTAGGCCTTGACACTCGCTCGTAGGCCTTGACACTTTCGCAGGCCTTGACACTCACTCGTAGGCCTTGACACTCACTCGTAGGCCTTGACACTCGCTCGTAGGCCTTGACACTCGCTCGTAGGCCTTGACACTCGCTCGTAGGCCTTGACACTCATTCGTAGGCCTTGACACTCGCTCGTAGGCCTTGACACTCGCTCGTAGGCCTTGACACTCATTCGTAGGCCTTGACACTCATTCATAGGCCTTGACACTCGCTCGTAGGCCTTGACACTCACTCGTAGGCCTTGACACTCGCTCGTAGGCCTTGACACTCATTCGTAGGCCTTGACACTCACTCGTAGGCCTTGACACTCGCTCGTAGGCCTTGACACTCGCTCGTAGGCCTTGACACTCGCTCGTAGGCCTTGACACTCATTCGTAGGCCTTGACACTCATTCGTAGGCCTTGACACTCGCCCGTAGGCCTTGACACTCGCTCGTAGGCCTTGACACTCGCCCGTAGGCCTTGACACTCGCTCGTAGGCCTTGACACTCGCTCGTAGGCCTTGACACACATTCGTAGGCCTTGACACTCGCTCGTAGGCCTTGACACTCACTCGTAGGCCTTGACACTCGCTCGTAGGCCTTGACACTCATTCGTAGGCCTTGACACTCATTCATAGGCCTTGACACTCGCTCGTAGGCCTTGACACTCACTCGTAGGCCTTGACACTCGCTCGTAGGCCTTGACACTCATTCGTAGGCCTTGACACTCACTCGTAGGCCTTGACACTCGCTCGTAGACCTTGACACTCACTCGTAGGCCTTGACACTCGCTCGTAGGCCTTGACACTCATTCGTAGGCCTTGACACTCACTCGTAGGCCTTGACACTCGCTCGTAGACCTTGACACTCGCTCGTAGGCCTTGACACTCGCTCGTAGGCCTTGACACTCGCCCGTAGGCCTTGAGACTCGCTCGTAGGCCTTGACACTCGCCCGTAGGCCTTGACACTCGCCCGTAGGCCTTGACACTCGCTCGTAGGCCTTGACACTCGCTCGTAGACCTTGACACTCATTCGTAGGCCTTGACACTCGCTCGTAGGCCTTGGCACTCACTCGTAGGCCTTGACACTCGCTCGTAGGCCTTGACACTCATTCGTAGGCCTTGACACTCATTCATAAGCCTTGACACTCACTCGTAGGCCTTGACACTCGCTCGTAGGCCTTGACACTCGCTCGTAGGCCTTGACACTCGCTCGTAGGCCTTGACACTCGCCCGTAGGCCTTGACACTCGCTCGTAGGCCTTGACACTCGCTCGTAGGCCTTGACACACATTCGTAGGCCTTGACACTCGCTCGTAGGCCTTGACACTCATTCGTAGGCCTTGACACTCACTCGTAGGCCTTGACACTCGCTCGTAGACCTTGACACTCGCTCGTAGGCCTTGACACTTGCTCGTAGGCCTTGACACTCGCCCGTAGGCCTTGACACTCGCTCGTAGGCCTTGACACTCATTCATAGGCCTTGACACTCATTCGTAGGCCTTGACACTCGCTCGTAGGCCTTGACACTCACTCGTAGGCCTTGACACTCGCTCGTAGGCCTTGACACTTTCGCAGGCCTTGACACTCATTCGTAGGCCTTGACACTCGCTCGTAGGCCTTGACACTCACTCGTAGGCCTTGACACTCGCTCGTAGGCCTTGACACTCATTCGCAGGCCTTGACACTCACTCGTAGACCTTGACACTCACTCGTAGGCCTTGACACTCGCTCGTAGGCCTTGACACTCGCTCGTAGGCCTTGACACTCGCTCGTAGGCCTTGACACTCGCTCGTAGGCCTTGACACTCATTCGTAGGCCTTGACACTCATTCGTAGGCCTTGACACTCGCCCGTAGGCCTTGACACTCGCTCGTAGGCCTGGACACTCGCCCGTAGGCCTTGACACTCGCCCGTAGGCCTTGACACTCGCTCGTAGGCCTTGACACTCGCTCGTAGGCCTTGACACTCATTCGTAGGCCTTGACACTCGCTCGTAGGCCTTGACACTCACTCGTAGGCCTTGACACTCGCTCGTAGGCCTTGACACTCATTCGTAGGCCTTGACACTCACTCGTAGGCCTCGACACTCGCTCGTAGACCTTGACACTCGCTCGTAGGCCTTGACACTCGCTCGTAGGCCTTGACACTCGCCCGTAGGCCTTGACACTCGCTCGTAGGCCTTGACACTCGCCCGTAGGCCTTGACACTCGCCCGTAGGCCTTGACACTCGCTCGTAGGCCTTGACACTCGCTCGTAGACCTTGACACTCATTCGTAGGCCTTGACACTCGCTCGTAGGCCTTGACACTCACTCGTAGGCCTTGACACTCTCTCGTAGGCCTTGACACTCATTCGTAGGCCTTGACACTCATTCATAGGCCTTGACACTCGCTCGTAGGCCTTGACATTCACTCGTAGGCCTTGACACTCGCTCGTAGGCCTTGACACTCATTCGTAGGCCTTGACACTCACTCGTAGGCCTTGACACTCGCTCGTAGACCTTGACACTCGCTCGTAGGCCTTGACACTTGCTCGTAGGCCTTGACACTCGCCCGTAGGCCTTGACACTCGCTCGTAGGCCTTGACACTTTCGCAGGCCTTGACACTCACTCGTAGGCCTTGACACTCACTCGTAGGCCTTGACACTCGCTCGTAGGCCTTGACACTCGCTCGTAGGCCTTGACACTCGCTCGTAGGCCTTGACACTCATTCGTAGGCCTTGACACTCGCTCGTAGGCCTTGACACTCGCTCGTAGGCCTTGACACTCATTCGTAGGCCTTGACACTCATTCATAGGCCTTGACACTCGCTCGTAGGCCTTGACACTCACTCGTAGGCCTTGACACTCGCTCGTAGGCCTTGACACTCATTCGTAGGCCTTGACACTCACTCGTAGGCCTTGACACTCGCTCGTAGGCCTTGACACTCGCTCGTAGGCCTTGACACTCGCTCGTAGGCCTTGACACTCATTCGTAGGCCTTGACACTCATTCGTAGGCCTTGACACTCGCCCGTAGGCCTTGACACTCGCTCGTAGGCCTTGACACTCGCCCGTAGGCCTTGACACTCGCTCGTAGGCCTTGACACTCGCTCGTAGGCCTTGACACACATTCGTAGGCCTTGACACTCGCTCGTAGGCCTTGACACTCACTCGTAGGCCTTGACACTCGCTCGTAGGCCTTGACACTCATTCGTAGGCCTTGACACTCATTCATAGGCCTTGACACTCGCTCGTAGGCCTTGACACTCACTCGTAGGCCTTGACACTCGCTCGTAGGCCTTGACACTCATTCGTAGGCCTTGACACTCACTCGTAGGCCTTGACACTCGCTCGTAGACCTTGACACTCGCTCGTAGGCCTTGACACTCATTCGTAGGCCTTGACACTCATTCGTAGGCCTTGACACTCGCCCGTAGGCCTTGACACTCGCTCGTAGGCCTGGACACTCGCCCGTAGGCCTTGACACTCGCCCGTAGGCCTTGACACTCGCTCGTAGGCCTTGACACTCGCTCGTAGGCCTTGACACTCATTCGTAGGCCTTGACACTCGCTCGTAGGCCTTGACACTCACTCGTAGGCCTTGACACTCGCTCGTAGGCCTTGACACTCATTCGTAGGCCTTGACACTCACTCGTAGGCCTCGACACTCGCTCGTAGACCTTGACACTCGCTCGTAGGCCTTGACACTCGCTCGTAGGCCTTGACACTCGCCCGTAGGCCTTGACACTCGCTCGTAGGCCTTGACACTCGCCCGTAGGCCTTGACACTCGCCCGTAGGCCTTGACACTCGCTCGTAGGCCTTGACACTCGCTCGTAGACCTTGACACTCATTCGTAGGCCTTGACACTCGCTCGTAGGCCTTGACACTCACTCGTAGGCCTTGACACTCTCTCGTAGGCCTTGACACTCATTCGTAGGCCTTGACACTCATTCATAGGCCTTGACACTCGCTCGTAGGCCTTGACATTCACTCGTAGGCCTTGACACTCGCTCGTAGGCCTTGACACTCATTCGTAGGCCTTGACACTCACTCGTAGGCCTTGACACTCGCTCGTAGACCTTGACACTCGCTCGTAGGCCTTGACACTTGCTCGTAGGCCTTGACACTCGCCCGTAGGCCTTGACACTCGCTCGTAGGCCTTGACACTTTCGCAGGCCTTGACACTCACTCGTAGGCCTTGACACTCACTCGTAGGCCTTGACACTCGCTCGTAGGCCTTGACACTCGCTCGTAGGCCTTGACACTCGCTCGTAGGCCTTGACACTCATTCGTAGGCCTTGACACTCGCTCGTAGGCCTTGACACTCGCTCGTAGGCCTTGACACTCATTCGTAGGCCTTGACACTCATTCATAGGCCTTGACACTCGCTCGTAGGCCTTGACACTCACTCGTAGGCCTTGACACTCGCTCGTAGGCCTTGACACTCATTCGTAGGCCTTGACACTCACTCGTAGGCCTTGACACTCGCTCGTAGGCCTTGACACTCGCTCGTAGGCCTTGACACTCGCTCGTAGGCCTTGACACTCATTCGTAGGCCTTGACACTCATTCGTAGGCCTTGACACTCGCCCGTAGGCCTTGACACTCGCTCGTAGGCCTTGACACTCGCCCGTAGGCCTTGACACTCGCTCGTAGGCCTTGACACTCGCTCGTAGGCCTTGACACACATTCGTAGGCCTTGACACTCGCTCGTAGGCCTTGACACTCACTCGTAGGCCTTGACACTCGCTCGTAGGCCTTGACACTCATTCGTAGGCCTTGACACTCATTCATAGGCCTTGACACTCGCTCGTAGGCCTTGACACTCACTCGTAGGCCTTGACACTCGCTCGTAGGCCTTGACACTCATTCGTAGGCCTTGACACTCACTCGTAGGCCTTGACACTCGCTCGTAGACCTTGACACTCACTCGTAGGCCTTGACACTCGCTCGTAGGCCTTGACACTCATTCGTAGGCCTTGACACTCACTCGTAGGCCTTGACACTCGCTCGTAGACCTTGACACTCGCTCGTAGGCCTTGACACTCGCTCGTAGGCCTTGACACTCGCCCGTAGGCCTTGAGACTCGCTCGTAGGCCTTGACACTCGCCCGTAGGCCTTGACACTCGCCCGTAGGCCTTGACACTCGCTCGTAGGCCTTGACACTCGCTCGTAGACCTTGACACTCATTCGTAGGCCTTGACACTCGCTCGTAGGCCTTGGCACTCACTCGTAGGCCTTGACACTCGCTCGTAGGCCTTGACACTCATTCGTAGGCCTTGACACTCATTCATAAGCCTTGACACTCACTCGTAGGCCTTGACACTCGCTCGTAGGCCTTGACACTCGCTCGTAGGCCTTGACACTCGCTCGTAGGCCTTGACACTCGCCCGTAGGCCTTGACACTCGCTCGTAGGCCTTGACACTCGCTCGTAGGCCTTGACACACATTCGTAGGCCTTGACACTCGCTCGTAGGCCTTGACACTCGCTCGTAGGCCTTGACACTCACTCGTAGGCCTTGAAACTCGCTCGTAGGCCTTGACACTCATTCGTAGGCCTTGACACTCACTCGTAGGCCTTGACACTCGCTCGTAGGCCTTGACACTCGCTCGTAGGCCTTGACACTCGCTCGTAGGCCTTGACACTCATTCGTAGGCCTTGACACTCATTCGTAGGCCTTGACACTCGCCCGTAGGCCTTGACACTCGCTCGTAGGCCTTGACACTCGCCCGTAGGCCTTGACACTCGCTCGTAGGCCTTGACACTCGCCCGTAGGCCTTGACACTCGCTCGTAGGCCTTGACACTCGCTCGTAGGCCTTGACACACATTCGTAGGCCTTGACACTCGCTCGTAGGCCTTGACACTCACTCGTAGGCCTTGACACTCGCTCGTAGGCCTTGACACTCATTCGTAGGCCTTGACACTCATTCATAGGCCTTGACACTCGCTCGTAGGCCTTGACACTCACTCGTAGGCCTTGACACTCGCTCGTAGGCCTTGACACTTTCGCAGGCCTTGACACTCATTCGTAGGCCTTGACACTCGCTCGTAGGCCTTGACACTCACTCGTAGGCCTTGACACTCGCTCGTAGGCCTTGACACTCATTCGCAGGCCTTGACACTCACTCGTAGACCTTGACACTCACTCGTAGGCCTTGACACTCGCTCGTAGGCCTTGACACTCGCTCGTAGGCCTTGACACTCGCTCGTAGGCCTTGACACTCGCTCGTAGGCCTTGACACTCATTCGTAGGCCTTGACACTCATTCGTAGGCCTTGACACTCGCCCGTAGGCCTTGACACTCGCTCGTAGGCCTGGACACTCGCCCGTAGGCCTTGACACTCGCCCGTAGGCCTTGACACTCGCTCGTAGGCCTTGACACTCGCTCGTAGGCCTTGACACTCATTCGTAGGCCTTGACACTCGCTCGTAGGCCTTGACACTCACTCGTAGGCCTTGACACTCGCTCGTAGGCCTTGACACTCATTCGTAGGCCTTGACACTCACTCGTAGGCCTCGACACTCGCTCGTAGACCTTGACACTCGCTCGTAGGCCTTGACACTCGCTCGTAGGCCTTGACACTCGCCCGTAGGCCTTGACACTCGCTCGTAGGCCTTGACACTCGCCCGTAGGCCTTGACACTCGCCCGTAGGCCTTGACACTCGCTCGTAGGCCTTGACACTCGCTCGTAGACCTTGACACTCATTCGTAGGCCTTGACACTCGCTCGTAGGCCTTGACACTCACTCGTAGGCCTTGACACTCTCTCGTAGGCCTTGACACTCATTCGTAGGCCTTGACACTCATTCATAGGCCTTGACACTCGCTCGTAGGCCTTGACATTCACTCGTAGGCCTTGACACTCGCTCGTAGGCCTTGACACTCATTCGTAGGCCTTGACACTCACTCGTAGGCCTTGACACTCGCTCGTAGACCTTGACACTCGCTCGTAGGCCTTGACACTTGCTCGTAGGCCTTGACACTCGCCCGTAGGCCTTGACACTCGCTCGTAGGCCTTGACACTTTCGCAGGCCTTGACACTCACTCGTAGGCCTTGACACTCGCTCGTAGGCCTTGACACTCACTCGTAGGCCTTGACACTCGCTCGTAGGCCTTGACACTCGCTCGTAGGCCTTGACACTCGCTCGTAGGCCTTGACACTCATTCGTAGGCCTTGACACTCGCTCGTAGGCCTTGACACTCGCTCGTAGGCCTTGACACTCATTCGTAGGCCTTGACACTCATTCATAGGCCTTGACACTCGCTCGTAGGCCTTGACACTCACTCGTAGGCCTTGACACTCGCTCGTAGGCCTTGACACTCATTCGTAGGCCTTGACACTCACTCGTAGGCCTTGACACTCGCTCGTAGGCCTTGACACTCGCTCGTAGGCCTTGACACTCGCTCGTAGGCCTTGACACTCATTCGTAGGCCTTGACACTCATTCGTAGGCCTTGACACTCGCCCGTAGGCCTTGACACTCGCTCGTAGGCCTTGACACTCGCCCGTAGGCCTTGACACTCGCTCGTAGGCCTTGACACTCGCTCGTAGGCCTTGACACACATTCGTAGGCCTTGACACTCGCTCGTAGGCCTTGACACTCACTCGTAGGCCTTGACACTCGCTCGTAGGCCTTGACACTCATTCGTAGGCCTTGACACTCATTCATAGGCCTTGACACTCGCTCGTAGGCCTTGACACTCACTCGTAGGCCTTGACACTCGCTCGTAGGCCTTGACACTCATTCGTAGGCCTTGACACTCACTCGTAGGCCTTGACACTCGCTCGTAGACCTTGACACTCACTCGTAGGCCTTGACACTCGCTCGTAGGCCTTGACACTCATTCGTAGGCCTTGACACTCACTCGTAGGCCTTGACACTCGCTCGTAGACCTTGACACTCGCTCGTAGGCCTTGACACTCGCTCGTAGGCCTTGACACTCATTCGTAGGCCTTGACACTCATTCATAAGCCTTGACACTCACTCGTAGGCCTTGACACTCGCTCGTAGGCCTTGACACTCGCTCGTAGGCCTTGACACTCATTCGTAGGCCTTGACACTCATTCATAAGCCTTGACACTCGCTCGTAGGCCTTGACACTCACTCGTAGGCCTTGACACTCGCTCGTAGGCCTTGACACTCATTCATAAGCCTTGACACTCACTCGTAGGCCTTGACACTCGCTCGTAGGCCTTGACACTCGCTCGTAGGCCTTGACACTCGCTCGTAGGCCTTGACACTCACTCGTAGGCCTTGACACTCGCTCGTAGACCTTGACACTCGCTCGTAGGCCTTGACACTCGCTCGTAGGCCTTGACACTCATTCGTAGGCCTTGACACTCATTCATAAGCCTTGACACTCACTCGTAGGCCTTGACACTCGCTCGTAGGCCTTGACACTCGCTCGTAGGCCTTGACACTCGCTCGTAGGCCTTGACACTCGCCCGTAGGCCTTGACACTCGCTCGTAGGCCTTGACACTCGCTCGTAGGCCTTGACACACATTCGTAGGCCTTGACACTCGCTCGTAGGCCTTGACACTCGCTCGTAGGCCTTGACACTCACTCGTAGGCCTTGAAACTCGCTCGTAGGCCTTGACACTCATTCGTAGGCCTTGACACTCACTCGTAGGCCTTGACACTCGCTCGTAGGCCTTGACACTCGCTCGTAGGCCTTGACACTCGCTCGTAGGCCTTGACACTCATTCGTAGGCCTTGACACTCATTCGTAGGCCTTGACACTCGCCCGTAGGCCTTGACACTCGCTCGTAGGCCTTGACACTCGCCCGTAGGCCTTGACACTCGCTCGTAGGCCTTGACACTCGCCCGTAGGCCTTGACACTCGCTCGTAGGCCTTGACACTCGCTCGTAGGCCTTGACACACATTCGTAGACCTTGACACTCGCTCGTAGGCCTTGACACTCACTCGTAGGCCTTGACACTCGCTCGTAGGCCTTGACACTCATTCGTAGGCCTTGACACTCATTCATAGGCCTTGACACTCGCTCGTAGGCCTTGACACTCACTCGTAGGCCTTGACACTCGCTCGTAGGCCTTGACACTCATTCGTAGGCCTTGACACTCATTCATAAGCCTTGACACTCATTCGTAGGCCTTGACACTCGCCCGTAGGCCTTGACACTCGCTCGTAGGCCTTGACACTCGCTCGTAGGCCTTGACACTCATTCGTAGGCCTTGACACTCATTCGTAGGCCTTGACACTCGCCCGTAGGCCTTGACACTCGCTCGTAGGCCTTGACACTCGCCCGTAGGCCTTGACACTCGCTCGTAGGCCTTGACACTCGCCCGTAGGCCTTGAGACTCGCTCGTAGGCCTTGACACTCGCCCGTAGGCCTTGACACTCGCCCGTAGGCCTTGACACTCGCTCGTAGGCCTTGACACTCGCTCGTAGACCTTGACACTCATTCGTAGGCCTTGACACTCGCTCGTAGGCCTTGGCACTCACTCGTAGGCCTTGACACTCGCTCGTAGGCCTTGACACTCATTCGTAGGCCTTGACACTCATTCATAAGCCTTGACACTCGCTCGTAGGCCTTGACACTCACTCGTAGGCCTTGACACTCGCTCGTAGGCCTTGACACTCATTCGTAGGCCTTGACACTCACTCGTAGGCCTTGACACTCGCTCGTAGACCTTGACACTCGCTCGTAGGCCTTGACACTTGCTCGTAGGCCTTGACACTCGCCCGTAGGCCTTGACACTCGCTCGTAGGCCTTGACACTCATTCATAGGCCTTGACACTCATTCGTAGGCCTTGACACTCGCTCGTAGGCCTTGACACTCACTCGTAGGCCTTGACACTCGCTCGTAGGCCTTGACACTTTCGCAGGCCTTGACACTCATTCGTAGGCCTTGACACTCGCTCGTAGGCCTTGACACTCACTCGTAGGCCTTGACACTCGCTCGTAGGCCTTGACACTCATTCGCAGGCCTTGACACTCACTCGTAGACCTTGACACTCACTCGTAGGCCTTGACACTCGCTCGTAGGCCTTGACACTCGCTCGTAGGCCTTGACACTCGCTCGTAGGCCTTGACACTCGCTCGTAGGCCTTGACACTCATTCGTAGGCCTTGACACTCATTCGTAGGCCTTGACACTCGCCCGTAGGCCTTGACACTCGCTCGTAGGCCTGGACACTCGCCCGTAGGCCTTGACACTCGCCCGTAGGCCTTGACACTCGCTCGTAGGCCTTGACACTCGCTCGTAGGCCTTGACACTCATTCGTAGGCCTTGACACTCGCTCGTAGGCCTTGACACTCACTCGTAGGCCTTGACACTCGCTCGTAGGCCTTGACACTCATTCGTAGGCCTTGACACTCACTCGTAGGCCTCGACACTCGCTCGTAGACCTTGACACTCGCTCGTAGGCCTTGACACTCGCTCGTAGGCCTTGACACTCGCCCGTAGGCCTTGACACTCGCTCGTAGGCCTTGACACTCGCCCGTAGGCCTTGACACTCGCCCGTAGGCCTTGACACTCGCTCGTAGGCCTTGACACTCGCTCGTAGACCTTGACACTCATTCGTAGGCCTTGACACTCGCTCGTAGGCCTTGACACTCACTCGTAGGCCTTGACACTCTCTCGTAGGCCTTGACACTCATTCGTAGGCCTTGACACTCATTCATAGGCCTTGACACTCGCTCGTAGGCCTTGACATTCACTCGTAGGCCTTGACACTCGCTCGTAGGCCTTGACACTCATTCGTAGGCCTTGACACTCACTCGTAGGCCTTGACACTCGCTCGTAGACCTTGACACTCGCTCGTAGGCCTTGACACTTGCTCGTAGGCCTTGACACTCGCCCGTAGGCCTTGACACTCGCTCGTAGGCCTTGACACTTTCGCAGGCCTTGACACTCACTCGTAGGCCTTGACACTCGCTCGTAGGCCTTGACACTCACTCGTAGGCCTTGACACTCGCTCGTAGGCCTTGACACTCGCTCGTAGGCCTTGACACTCGCTCGTAGGCCTTGACACTCATTCGTAGGCCTTGACACTCGCTCGTAGGCCTTGACACTCGCTCGTAGGCCTTGACACTCATTCGTAGGCCTTGACACTCATTCATAGGCCTTGACACTCGCTCGTAGGCCTTGACACTCACTCGTAGGCCTTGACACTCGCTCGTAGGCCTTGACACTCATTCGTAGGCCTTGACACTCACTCGTAGGCCTTGACACTCGCTCGTAGGCCTTGACACTCGCTCGTAGGCCTTGACACTCGCTCGTAGGCCTTGACACTCATTCGTAGGCCTTGACACTCATTCGTAGGCCTTGACACTCGCCCGTAGGCCTTGACACTCGCTCGTAGGCCTTGACACTCGCCCGTAGGCCTTGACACTCGCTCGTAGGCCTTGACACTCGCTCGTAGGCCTTGACACACATTCGTAGGCCTTGACACTCGCTCGTAGGCCTTGACACTCACTCGTAGGCCTTGACACTCGCTCGTAGGCCTTGACACTCATTCGTAGGCCTTGACACTCATTCATAGGCCTTGACACTCGCTCGTAGGCCTTGACACTCACTCGTAGGCCTTGACACTCGCTCGTAGGCCTTGACACTCATTCGTAGGCCTTGACACTCACTCGTAGGCCTTGACACTCGCTCGTAGACCTTGACACTCACTCGTAGGCCTTGACACTCGCTCGTAGGCCTTGACACTCATTCGTAGGCCTTGACACTCACTCGTAGGCCTTGACACTCGCTCGTAGACCTTGACACTCGCTCGTAGGCCTTGACACTCGCTCGTAGGCCTTGACACTCGCCCGTAGGCCTTGAGACTCGCTCGTAGGCCTTGACACTCGCCCGTAGGCCTTGACACTCGCCCGTAGGCCTTGACACTCGCTCGTAGGCCTTGACACTCGCTCGTAGACCTTGACACTCATTCGTAGGCCTTGACACTCGCTCGTAGGCCTTGGCACTCACTCGTAGGCCTTGACACTCGCTCGTAGGCCTTGACACTCATTCGTAGGCCTTGACACTCATTCATAAGCCTTGACACTCGCTCGTAGGCCTTGACACTCACTCGTAGGCCTTGACACTCGCTCGTAGGCCTTGACACTCATTCGTAGGCCTTGACACTCACTCGTAGGCCTTGACACTCGCTCGTAGACCTTGACACTCGCTCGTAGGCCTTGACACTTGCTCGTAGGCCTTGACACTCGCCCGTAGGCCTTGACACTCGCTCGTAGGCCTTGACACTCATTCATAGGCCTTGACACTCATTCGTAGGCCTTGACACTCGCTCGTAGGCCTTGACACTCACTCGTAGGCCTTGACACTCGCTCGTAGGCCTTGACACTTTCGCAGGCCTTGACACTCATTCGTAGGCCTTGACACTCGCTCGTAGGCCTTGACACTCACTCGTAGGCCTTGACACTCGCTCGTAGGCCTTGACACTCATTCGCAGGCCTTGACACTCACTCGTAGACCTTGACACTCACTCGTAGGCCTTGACACTCGCTCGTAGGCCTTGACACTCGCTCGTAGGCCTTGACACTCGCTCGTAGGCCTTGACACTCGCTCGTAGGCCTTGACACTCATTCGTAGGCCTTGACACTCATTCGTAGGCCTTGACACTCGCCCGTAGGCCTTGACACTCGCTCGTAGGCCTGGACACTCGCCCGTAGGCCTTGACACTCGCCCGTAGGCCTTGACACTCGCTCGTAGGCCTTGACACTCATTCGTAGGCCTTGACACTCGCTCGTAGGCCTTGACACTCACTCGTAGGCCTTGACACTCGCTCGTAGGCCTTGACACTCATTCATAGGCCTTGACACTCGCTCGTAGGCCTTGACACTCATTCGTAGGCCTTGACACTCGCCCGTAGGCCTTGACACTCGCTCGTAGGCCTTGACACTCGCCCGTAGGCCTTGACACTCGCTCGTAGGCCTTGACACTCGCTCGTAGGCCTTGACACACATTCGTAGGCCTTGACACTCGCTCGTAGGCCTTGACACTCACTCGTAGGCCTTGACACTCGCTCGTAGGCCTTGACACTCATTCGTAGGCCTTGACACTCATTCATAGGCCTTGACACTCGCTCGTAGGCCTTGACACTCACTCGTAGGCCTTGACACTCGCTCGTAGGCCTTGACACTCATTCGTAGGCCTTGACACTCACTCGTAGGCCTTGACACTCGCTCGTAGACCTTGACACTCACTCGTAGGCCTTGACACTCGCTCGTAGGCCTTGACACTCATTCGTAGGCCTTGACACTCACTCGTAGGCCTTGACACTCGCTCGTAGACCTTGACACTCGCTCGTAGGCCTTGACACTCGCTCGTAGGCCTTGACACTCGCCCGTAGGCCTTGAGACTCGCTCGTAGGCCTTGACACTCGCCCGTAGGCCTTGACACTCGCCCGTAGGCCTTGACACTCGCTCGTAGGCCTTGACACTCGCTCGTAGACCTTGACACTCATTCGTAGGCCTTGACACTCGCTCGTAGGCCTTGGCACTCACTCGTAGGCCTTGACACTCGCTCGTAGGCCTTGACACTCATTCGTAGGCCTTGACACTCATTCATAAGCCTTGACACTCGCTCGTAGGCCTTGACACTCACTCGTAGGCCTTGACACTCGCTCGTAGGCCTTGACACTCATTCGTAGGCCTTGACACTCACTCGTAGGCCTTGACACTCGCTCGTAGACCTTGACACTCGCTCGTAGGCCTTGACACTTGCTCGTAGGCCTTGACACTCGCCCGTAGGCCTTGACACTCGCTCGTAGGCCTTGACACTCATTCATAGGCCTTGACACTCATTCGTAGGCCTTGACACTCGCTCGTAGGCCTTGACACTCACTCGTAGGCCTTGACACTCGCTCGTAGGCCTTGACACTTTCGCAGGCCTTGACACTCATTCGTAGGCCTTGACACTCGCTCGTAGGCCTTGACACTCACTCGTAGGCCTTGACACTCGCTCGTAGGCCTTGACACTCATTCGCAGGCCTTGACACTCACTCGTAGACCTTGACACTCACTCGTAGGCCTTGACACTCGCTCGTAGGCCTTGACACTCGCTCGTAGGCCTTGACACTCGCTCGTAGGCCTTGACACTCGCTCGTAGGCCTTGACACTCATTCGTAGGCCTTGACACTCATTCGTAGGCCTTGACACTCGCCCGTAGGCCTTGACACTCGCTCGTAGGCCTGGACACTCGCCCGTAGGCCTTGACACTCGCCCGTAGGCCTTGACACTCGCTCGTAGGCCTTGACACTCGCTCGTAGGCCTTGACACTCGCCCGTAGGCCTTGACACTCGCCCGTAGGCCTTGACACTCGCTCGTAGGCCTTGACACTCGCTCGTAGACCTTGACACTCATTCGTAGGCCTTGACACTCGCTCGTAGGCCTTGACACTCACTCGTAGGCCTTGACACTCGCTCGTAGGCCTTGACACTCATTCGTAGGCCTTGACACTCATTCATAGGCCTTGACACTCGCTCGTAGGCCTTGACATTCACTCGTAGGCCTTGACACTCGCTCGTAGGCCTTGACACTCATTCGTAGGCCTTGACACTCACTCGTAGGCCTTGACACTCGCTCGTAGACCTTGACACTCGCTCGTAGGCCTTGACACTTGCTCGTAGGCCTTGACACTCGCCCGTAGGCCTTGACACTCGCTCGTAGGCCTTGACACTTTCGCAGGCCTTGACACTCACTCGTAGGCCTTGACACTCGCTCGTAGGCCTTGACACTCACTCGTAGGCCTTGACACTCGCTCGTAGGCCTTGACACTCGCTCGTAGGCCTTGGCACTCGCTCGTAGGCCTTGACACTCATTCGTAGGCCTTGACACTCGCTCGTAGGCCTTGACACTCGCTCGTAGGCCTTGACACTCATTCGTAGGCCTTGACACTCATTCATAGGCCTTGACACTCACTCGTAGGCCTTGACACTCGCTCGTAGGCCTTGACACTCATTCGTAGGCCTTGACACTCACTCGTAGGCCTTGACACTCGCTCGTAGGCCTTGACACTCGCTCGTAGGCCTTGACACTCATTCGTAGGCCTTGACACTCGCTCGTAGGCCTTGACACTCACTCGTAGGCCTTGACACTCATTCATAGGCCTTGACACTCATTCGTAGGCCTTGACACTCGCTCGTAGGCCTTGACACTCGCTCGTAGGCCTTGACACTCGCTCGTAGGCCTTGACACTCATTCGCAGGCCTTGACACTCGCTCGTAGGCCTTGACACTCACTCGTAGGCCTTGACACTCGCTCGTAGGCCTTGACACTCATTCGTAGGCCTTGGCACTCATTCATAGGCCTTGACACTCGCTCGTAGGCCTTGACACTCATTCGTAGGCCTTGACACTCACTCGTAGGCCTTGACACTCGCTCGTAGGCCTTGACACTCATTCGTAGGCCTTGACACTCGCTCGTAGGCCTTGACACTCACTCGTAGGCCTTGACACTCATTCATAGGCCTTGACACTCATTCGTAGGCCTTGACACTCGCTCGTAGGCCTTGACACTCACTCGTAGGCCTTGACACTCGCTCGTAGGCCTTGACACTCATTCGCAGGCCTTGACACTCACTCGTAGGCCTTGACACTCGCTCGTAGGCCTTGACACTCATTCGTAGGCCTTGACACTCGCTCGTAGGCCTTGACACTCATTCGTAGGCCTTGACACTCGCTCGTAGGCCTTGACACTCGCTCGTAGGCCTTGACACTCATTCGTAGGCCTTGACACTCGCTCGTAGGCCTTGACACTCACTCGTAGGCCTTGACACTCGCTCGTAGGCCTTGACACTTTCGCAGGCCTTGACACTCACTCGTAGGCCTTGACACTCGCTCGTAGGCCTTGACACTCATTCGTAGGCCTTGACACTCGCTCGTAGGCCTTGACACTCACTCGTAGGCCTTGACACTCGCTAGTAGGCCTTGACACTCATTCGCAGGCCTTGACACTCACTCGTAGACCTTGACACTCGCTCGTAGGCCTTGACACTCGCTCGTAGGCCTTGACACTCGCTCGTAGGCCTTGACACTCGCTCCTAGGCCTTGACACTCGCTCGTAGGCCTTGACACTCACTCGTAGGCCTTGACACTCGCTCGTAGGCCTTGACACTCGCTCGTAGGCCTTGACACTCACTCGTAGGCCTTGACACTCGTTCGTAGGCCTTGACACTCATTCGCAGGCCTTGACACTCACTCGTAGACCTTGACACTCACTCGTAGGCCTTGACACTCGCTCGTAGGCCTTGACACTCGCTCGTAGGCCTTGACACTCATTCGTAGGCCTTGACACTCGCTCGTAGGCCTTGACACTCATTCGTAGGCCTTGACACTCACTCGTAGGCCTCGACACTCCACTCACTCGTAGACCTTGACACTCGCTCGTAGGCCTTGACACTCGCTCGTAGGCCTTGACACTCATTCGTAGGCCTTGACACTCATTCGTAGGCCTTGACACTCGCCCGTAGGCCTTGACACTCATTCATAAGCCTTGACACTCATTCGTAGGCCTTGACACTCACTCGTAGGCCTCGACACTCCACTCACTCGTAGACCTTGACACTCGCTCGTAGGCCTTGACACTCGCTCGTAGGCCTTGACACTCATTCGTAGGCCTTGACACTCACTCGTAGGCCTCGACACTCCACTCATTCGTAGGCCTTGACACTCATTCATAAGCCTTGACACTCGCTCGTAGGCCTTGACACTCACTCGTAGGCCTTGACACTCGCTCGTAGGCCTTGACACTCATTCGTAGGCCTTGACACTCACTCGTAGGCCTTGACACTCGCTCGTAGACCTTGACACTCGCTCGTAGGCCTTGACACTTGCTCGTAGGCCTTGACACTCGCCCGTAGGCCTTGACACTCGCTCGTAGGCCTTGACACTCATTCATAGGCCTTGACACTCATTCGTAGGCCTTGACACTCGCTCGTAGGCCTTGACACTCACTCGTAGGCCTTGACACTCGCTCGTAGGCCTTGACACTTTCGCAGGCCTTGACACTCATTCGTAGGCCTTGACACTCGCTCGTAGGCCTTGACACTCACTCGTAGGCCTTGACACTCGCTCGTAGGCCTTGACACTCATTCGCAGGCCTTGACACTCACTCGTAGACCTTGACACTCACTCGTAGGCCTTGACACTCGCTCGTAGGCCTTGACACTCGCTCGTAGGCCTTGACACTCGCTCGTAGGCCTTGACACTCGCTCGTAGGCCTTGACACTCATTCGTAGGCCTTGACACTCATTCGTAGGCCTTGACACTCGCCCGTAGGCCTTGACACTCGCTCGTAGGCCTGGACACTCGCCCGTAGGCCTTGACACTCGCCCGTAGGCCTTGACACTCGCTCGTAGGCCTTGACACTCGCTCGTAGGCCTTGACACTCATTCGTAGGCCTTGACACTCGCTCGTAGGCCTTGACACTCACTCGTAGGCCTTGACACTCGCTCGTAGGCCTTGACACTCATTCGTAGGCCTTGACACTCATTCATAGGCCTTGACACTCGCTCGTAGGCCTTGACACTCGCTCGTAGGCCTTGACACTCATTCGTAGGCCTTGACACTCACTCGTAGGCCTCGACACTCGCTCGTAGACCTTGACACTCGCTCGTAGGCCTTGACACTCGCTCGTAGGCCTTGACACTCGCCCGTAGGCCTTGACACTCGCTCGTAGGCCTTGACACTCGCCCGTAGGCCTTGACACTCGCCCGTAGGCCTTGACACTCGCTCGTAGGCCTTGACACTCGCTCGTAGACCTTGACACTCATTCGTAGGCCTTGACACTCGCTCGTAGGCCTTGACACTCACTCGTAGGCCTTGACACTCGCTCGTAGGCCTTGACACTCATTCGTAGGCCTTGACACTCATTCATAGGCCTTGACACTCGCTCGTAGGCCTTGACATTCACTCGTAGGCCTTGACACTCGCTCGTAGGCCTTGACACTCATTCGTAGGCCTTGACACTCACTCGTAGGCCTTGACACTCGCTCGTAGACCTTGACACTCGCTCGTAGGCCTTGACACTTGCTCGTAGGCCTTGACACTCGCCCGTAGGCCTTGACACTCGCTCGTAGGCCTTGACACTTTCGCAGGCCTTGACACTCACTCGTAGGCCTTGACACTCGCTCGTAGGCCTTGACACTCACTCGTAGGCCTTGACACTCGCTCGTAGGCCTTGACACTCGCTCGTAGGCCTTGGCACTCGCTCGTAGGCCTTGACACTCATTCGTAGGCCTTGACACTCGCTCGTAGGCCTTGACACTCGCTCGTAGGCCTTGACACTCATTCGTAGGCCTTGACACTCATTCATAGGCCTTGACACTCACTCGTAGGCCTTGACACTCGCTCGTAGGCCTTGACACTCATTCGTAGGCCTTGACACTCACTCGTAGGCCTTGACACTCGCTCGTAGGCCTTGACACTCGCTCGTAGGCCTTGACACTCATTCGTAGGCCTTGACACTCGCTCGTAGGCCTTGACACTCACTCGTAGGCCTTGACACTCATTCATAGGCCTTGACACTCATTCGTAGGCCTTGACACTCGCTCGTAGGCCTTGACACTCGCTCGTAGGCCTTGACACTCGCTCGTAGGCCTTGACACTCATTCGCAGGCCTTGACACTCGCTCGTAGGCCTTGACACTCACTCGTAGGCCTTGACACTCGCTCGTAGGCCTTGACACTCATTCGTAGGCCTTGGCACTCATTCATAGGCCTTGACACTCGCTCGTAGGCCTTGACACTCATTCGTAGGCCTTGACACTCACTCGTAGGCCTTGACACTCGCTCGTAGGCCTTGACACTCATTCGTAGGCCTTGACACTCGCTCGTAGGCCTTGACACTCACTCGTAGGCCTTGACACTCATTCATAGGCCTTGACACTCATTCGTAGGCCTTGACACTCGCTCGTAGGCCTTGACACTCGCTCCTAGGCCTTGACACTCGCTCGTAGGCCTTGACACTCACTCGTAGGCCTTGACACTCGCTCGTAGGCCTTGACACTCGCTCGTAGGCCTTGACACTCACTCGTAGGCCTTGACACTCGTTCGTAGGCCTTGACACTCATTCGCAGGCCTTGACACTCACTCGTAGACCTTGACACTCACTCGTAGGCCTTGACACTCGCTCGTAGGCCTTGACACTCGCTCGTAGGCCTTGACACTCATTCGTAGGCCTTGACACTCGCTCGTAGGCCTTGACACTCATTCGTAGGCCTTGACACTCACTCGTAGGCCTCGACACTCCACTCACTCGTAGACCTTGACACTCGCTCGTAGGCCTTGACACTCGCTCGTAGGCCTTGACACTCATTCGTAGGCCTTGACACTCATTCGTAGGCCTTGACACTCGCCCGTAGGCCTTGACACTCGCTCGTAGGCCTTGACACTCGCTCGTAGGCCTTGACACTCACTCGTAGGCCTTGACACTCGCTCGTAGGCCTTGACACTCATTCGTAGGCCTTGACACTCACTCGTAGGCCTTGACACTCGCCCGTAGGCCTTGACACTCGCCCGTAGGCCTTGACACTCGCTCGTAGGCCTTGACACTCGCTCGTAGGCCTTGACACTCATTCGTAGGCCTTGACACTCGCTCGTAGGCCTTGACACTCACTCGTAGGCCTTGACACTCGCTAGTAGGCCTTGACACTCATTCGCAGGCCTTGACACTCACTCGTAGACCTTGACACTCGCTCGTAGGCCTTGACACTCGCTCGTAGGCCTTGACACTCGCTCGTAGGCCTTGACACTCGCTCCTAGGCCTTGACACTCGCTCGTAGGCCTTGACACTCACTCGTAGGCCTTGACACTCGCTCGTAGGCCTTGACACTCGCTCGTAGGCCTTGACACTCACTCGTAGGCCTTGACACTCGCTCGTAGGCCTTGACACTCATTCGCAGGCCTTGACACTCACTCGTAGACCTTGACACTCACTCGTAGGCCTTGACACTCGCTCGTAGGCCTTGACACTCGCTCGTAGGCCTTGACACTCATTCGTAGGCCTTGACACTCGCTCGTAGGCCTTGACACTCATTCGTAGGCCTTGACACTCACTCGTAGGCCTCGACACTCCACTCACTCGTAGACCTTGACACTCGCTCGTAGGCCTTGACACTCGATCGTAGGCCTTGACACTCATTCGTAGGCCTTGACACTCATTCGTAGGCCTTGACACTCGCCCGTAGGCCTTGACACTCGCTCGTAGGCCTTGACACTCGCTCGTAGGCCTTGACACTCACTCGTAGGCCTTGACACTCGCTCGTAGGCCTTGACACTCATTCGTAGGCCTTGACACTCACTCGTAGGCCTTGACACTCGCCCGTAGGCCTTGACACTCGCCCGTAGGCCTTGACACTCGCTCGTAGGCCTTGACACTCGCTCGTAGGCCTTGACACTCACTCGTAGGCCTTGACTCTCGCTCGTAGGCCTTGACACTCGCCCGTAGGCCTTGACACTCGCTCGTGGGCCTTGACACTCGCTCGTAGGCCTTGACACTCGCTCGTAGGCCTTGACACTCGCTCCTAGGCCTTGACACTCGCTCGTAGGCCTTGACACTCGCTCGTAGGCCTTAACACTCATTCGTAGGCCTTGACACTCATTCGCAGGCCTTGACACTCACTCGTAGACCTTGACACTCGCTCGTAGGCCTTGACACTCACTCGTAGGCCTTGACACTCGCTCCTAGGCCTTGACACTCGCTCGTAGGCCTTGACACTCACTCGTAGGCCTTGACACTCGCTCGTAGGCCTTGACACTCGCTCGTAGGCCTTGACACTCACTCGTAGGCCTTGACACTCGTTCGTAGGCCTTGACACTCATTCGCAGGCCTTGACACTCACTCGTAGACCTTGACACTCACTCGTAGGCCTTGACACTCGCTCGTAGGCCTTGACACTCGCTCGTAGGCCTTGACACTCATTCGTAGGCCTTGACACTCGCTCGTAGGCCTTGACACTCATTCGTAGGCCTTGACACTCACTCGTAGGCCTCGACACTCCACTCACTCGTAGACCTTGACACTCGCTCGTAGGCCTTGACACTCGCTCGTAGGCCTTGACACTCATTCGTAGGCCTTGACACTCATTCGTAGGCCTTGACACTCGCCCGTAGGCCTTGACACTCGCTCGTAGGCCTTGACACTCGCTCGTAGGCCTTGACACTCACTCGTAGGCCTTGACACTCGCTCGTAGGCCTTGACACTCATTCGTAGGCCTTGACACTCACTCGTAGGCCTTGACACTCGCCCGTAGGCCTTGACACTCGCCCGTAGGCCTTGACACTCGCTCGTAGGCCTTGACACTCGCTCGTAGGCCTTGACACTCATTCGTAGGCCTTGACACTCGCTCGTAGGCCTTGACACTCACTCGTAGGCCTTGACACTCGCTAGTAGGCCTTGACACTCATTCGCAGGCCTTGACACTCACTCGTAGACCTTGACACTCGCTCGTAGGCCTTGACACTCGCTCGTAGGCCTTGACACTCGCTCGTAGGCCTTGACACTCGCTCCTAGGCCTTGACACTCGCTCGTAGGCCTTGACACTCACTCGTAGGCCTTGACACTCGCTCGTAGGCCTTGACACTCGCTCGTAGGCCTTGACACTCACTCGTAGGCCTTGACACTCGCTCGTAGGCCTTGACACTCATTCGCAGGCCTTGACACTCACTCGTAGACCTTGACACTCACTCGTAGGCCTTGACACTCGCTCGTAGGCCTTGACACTCGCTCGTAGGCCTTGACACTCATTCGTAGGCCTTGACACTCGCTCGTAGGCCTTGACACTCATTCGTAGGCCTTGACACTCACTCGTAGGCCTCGACACTCCACTCACTCGTAGACCTTGACACTCGCTCGTAGGCCTTGACACTCGCTCGTAGGCCTTGACACTCATTCGTAGGCCTTGACACTCATTCGTAGGCCTTGACACTCGCCCGTAGGCCTTGACACTCGCTCGTAGGCCTTGACACTCGCTCGTAGGCCTTGACACTCACTCGTAGGCCTTGACACTCGCTCGTAGGCCTTGACACTCATTCGTAGGCCTTGACACTCACTCGTAGGCCTTGACACTCGCCCGTAGGCCTTGACACTCGCCCGTAGGCCTTGACACTCGCTCGTAGGCCTTGACACTCGCTCGTAGGCCTTGACACTCACTCGTAGGCCTTGACTCTCGCTCGTAGGCCTTGACACTCGCCCGTAGGCCTTGACACTCGCTCGTGGGCCTTGACACTCGCTCGTAGGCCTTGACACTCGCTCGTAGGCCTTGACACTCGCTCCTAGGCCTTGACACTCGCTCGTAGGCCTTGACACTCACTCGTAGGCCTTGACACTCGCTCGTAGGCCTTGACACTCGCTCGTAGGCCTTGACACTCACTCGTAGGCCTTGACACTCGCTCGTAGGCCTTGACACTCATTCGCAGGCCTTGACACTCACTCGTAGACCTTGACACTCGCTCGTAGGCCTTGACACTCGCTCGTAGGCCTTGACACTCATTCGTAGGCCTTGACACTCATTCGTAGGCCTTGACACTCGCCCGTAGGCCTTGACACTCGCTCGTAGGCCTTGACACTCGCTCGTAGGCCTTGACACTCACTCGTAGGCCTTGACACTCATTCGTAGGCCTTGACACTCGCTCGTAGGCCTTGACACTCATTCGTAGGTCTTGACACTCACTCGTAGGTCTTGACACTCGCTCGTAGGCCTTGACACTCATTCGTAGGCCTTGACACTCGCTCGTAGGCCTTGACACTCGCTCGTAGGCCTTCACACTCACTCGTAGGCCTTGACACTCGCTCGTAGGCCTTGACACTCATTCGTAGGCCTTGACACTCACTCGTAGGCCTTGACACTCGCTCGTAGGCCTTGACACTCGCTCGTAGGCCTTGACACTCGCTCGTAGGCCTTGGCACTCGCCCGTAGGCCTTGACACTCATTCGTAGGCCTTGACACTCATTCGTAGGCCTTGACACTCGCCCGTAGGCCTTGACACTCGCTCGTAGGCCTTGACACTCGCTCGTAGGCCTTGACACCCGCTCGTAGGCCTTGACACTCGCTCGTAGGCCTTGACACTCGCTCATAGGCCTTGACACTCGCTCGTAGGCCTTGACACTCATTCGTAGGTCTTGACACTCACTCGTAGGTCTTGACACTCGCTCGTAGGCCTTGGCACTCATTCGTAGGCCTTGACACTCATTCGCAGGCCTTGACACTCGCTCGTAGGCCTTGACACTCGCTCGTAGGCCTTGACACTCGCTCGTAGGCCTTGACACTCATTCGTAGGCCTTGACACTCGCTCGTAGGCCTTGACACTCACTCGTAGGCCTTGACACTCGCTCGTAGGCCTTGACACTCATTCGTAGGCCTTGACACTCGCTCGTAGGCCTTGACACTCGCTCGTAGGCCTTGACACTCATTCGCAGGCCTTGACACTCACTCGTAGACCTTGACACTCGCTCGTAGGCCTTGACACTCGCTCGTAGGCCTTGACACTCATTCGTAGGCCTTGACACTCATTCGTAGGCCTTGACACTCGCCCGTAGGCCTTGACACTCGCTCGTAGGCCTTGACACTCACTCGTAGGCCTTGACACCCGCTCGTAGGCCTTGACACTCGCTCGTAGGCCTTGACACTCATTCGTAGGCCTTGACACTCGCTCGTAGGCCTTGACACTCATTCGTAGGTCTTGACACTCACTCGTAGGTCTTGACACTCGCTCGTAGGCCTTGACACTCATTCGTAGGCCTTGACACTCATTCGTAGGCCTTGACACTCGCTCGTAGGCCTTGACACTCGCTCGTAGGCCTTGACACTCGCTCGTAGGCCTTGACACTCATTCGTAGGCCTTGACACTCGCTCGTAGGCCTTGACACTCACTCGTAGGCCTTGACACTCGCTCGTAGGCCTTGACACTCATTCGTAGGCCTTGACACTCGCTCGTAGGCCTTGACACTCGCTCGTAGGCCTTCACACTCACTCGTAGGCCTTGACACTCGCTCGTAGGCCTTGACACTCATTCGTAGGCCTTGACACTCACTCGTAGGCCTTGACACTCGCTCGTAGGCCTTGACACTCGCTCGTAGGCCTTGACACTCGCTCGTAGGCCTTGGCACTCGCCCGTAGGCCTTGACACTCGCTCGTAGGCCTTGACACTCATTCGTAGGCCTTGACACTCATTCGTAGGCCTTGACACTCGCCCGTAGGCCTTGACACTCGCTCGTAGGCCTTGACACTCGCTCGTAGGCCTTGACACCCGCTCGTAGGCCTTGACACTCGCTCGTAGGCCTTGACACTCGCTCATAGGCCTTGACACTCGCTCGTAGGCCTTGACACTCATTCGTAGGTCTTGACACTCACTCGTAGGTCTTGACACTCGCTCGTAGGCCTTGACACTCATTCGCAGGCCTTGACACTCGCTCGTAGGCCTTGACACTCGCTCGTAGGCCTTGACACTCGCTCGTAGGCCTTGACACTCATTCGTAGGCCTTGACACTCGCTCGTAGGCCTTGACACTCGCTCGTAGGCCTTGACACTCGCTCGTAGGCCTTGACACTCGCTCGTAGGCCTTGACACTCGCTCGTAGGCCTTGGCACTCGCCCGTAGGCCTTGACACTCGCTCGTAGGCCTTGACACTCATTCGTAGGCCTTGACACTCATTCGTAGGCCTTGACACTCGCCCGTAGGCCTTGACACTCGCTCGTAGGCCTTGACACTCGCTCGTAGGCCTTGACACCCGCTCGTAGGCCTTGACACTCGCTCGTAGGCCTTGACACTCGCTCATAGGCCTTGACACTCGCTCGTAGGCCTTGACACTCATTCGTAGGTCTTGACACTCACTCGTAGGTCTTGACACTCGCTCGTAGGCCTTGACACTCATTCGCAGGCCTTGACACTCGCTCGTAGGCCTTGACACTCGCTCGTAGGCCTTGACACTCGCTCGTAGGCCTTGACACTCATTCGTAGGCCTTGACACTCGCTCGTAGGCCTTGACACTCATTCGTAGGCCTTGACACTCGCTCGTAGGCCTTGACACTCGCTCGTAGGCCTTGACACTCACTCGTAGGCCTTGACACTCATTCGTAGGCCTTGACACTCGCTCGTAGGCCTTGACACTCATTCGTAGGTCTTGACACTCACTCGTAGGTCTTGACACTCGCTCGTAGGCCTTGACACTCATTCGTAGGCCTTGACACTCGCTCGTAGGCCTTGACACTCGCTCGTAGGCCTTCACACTCACTCGTAGGCCTTGACACTCGCTCGTAGGCCTTGACACTCATTCGTAGGCCTTGACACTCACTCGTAGGCCTTGACACTCGCTCGTAGGCCTTGACACTCGCTCGTAGGCCTTGACACTCGCTCGTAGGCCTTGGCACTCGCCCGTAGGCCTTGACACTCATTCGTAGGCCTTGACACTCATTCGTAGGCCTTGACACTCGCCCGTAGGCCTTGACACTCGCTCGTAGGCCTTGACACTCGCTCGTAGGCCTTGACACCCGCTCGTAGGCCTTGACACTCGCTCGTAGGCCTTGACACTCGCTCATAGGCCTTGACACTCGCTCGTAGGCCTTGACACTCATTCGTAGGTCTTGACACTCACTCGTAGGTCTTGACACTCGCTCGTAGGCCTTGGCACTCATTCGTAGGCCTTGACACTCATTCGCAGGCCTTGACACTCGCTCGTAGGCCTTGACACTCGCTCGTAGGCCTTGACACTCGCTCGTAGGCCTTGACACTCATTCGTAGGCCTTGACACTCGCTCGTAGGCCTTGACACTCACTCGTAGGCCTTGACACTCGCTCGTAGGCCTTGACACTCATTCGTAGGCCTTGACACTCGCTCGTAGGCCTTGACACTCGCTCGTAGGCCTTGACACTCATTCGCAGGCCTTGACACTCACTCGTAGACCTTGACACTCGCTCGTAGGCCTTGACACTCGCTCGTAGGCCTTGACACTCATTCGTAGGCCTTGACACTCATTCGTAGGCCTTGACACTCGCCCGTAGGCCTTGACACTCGCTCGTAGGCCTTGACACTCACTCGTAGGCCTTGACACCCGCTCGTAGGCCTTGACACTCGCTCGTAGGCCTTGACACTCATTCGTAGGCCTTGACACTCACTCGTAGGCCTTGACACCCGCTCGTAGGCCTTGACACTCGCTCGTAGGCCTTGACACTCATTCGTAGGCCTTGACACTCGCTCGTAGGCCTTGACACTCATTCGTAGGCCTTGACACTCGCTCGTAGGCCTTGACACTCGCTCGTAGGCCTTGACACTCATTCGCAGGCCTTGACACTCACTCGTAGACCTTGACACTCGCTCGTAGGCCTTGACACTCGCTCGTAGGCCTTGACACTCATTCGTAGGCCTTGACACTCATTCGTAGGCCTTGACACTCGCCCGTAGGCCTTGACACTCGCTCGTAGGCCTTGACACTCACTCGTAGGCCTTGACACCCGCTCGTAGGCCTTGACACTCGCTCGTAGGCCTTGACACTCATTCGTAGGCCTTGACACTCGCTCGTAGGCCTTGACACTCATTCGTAGGTCTTGACACTCACTCGTAGGTCTTGACACTCGCTCGTAGGCCTTGACACTCATTCGTAGGCCTTGACACTCATTCGTAGGCCTTGACACTCGCTCGTAGGCCTTGACACTCGCTCGTAGGCCTTGACACTCGCTCGTAGGCCTTGACACTCATTCGTAGGCCTTGACACTCGCTCGTAGGCCTTGACACTCACTCGTAGGCCTTGACACTCGCTCGTAGGCCTTGACACTCATTCGTAGGCCTTGACACTCGCTCGTAGGCCTTGACACTCGCTCGTAGGCCTTCACACTCACTCGTAGGCCTTGACACTCGCTCGTAGGCCTTGACACTCATTCGTAGGCCTTGACACTCACTCGTAGGCCTTGACACTCGCTCGTAGGCCTTGACACTCGCTCGTAGGCCTTGACACTCGCTCGTAGGCCTTGGCACTCGCCCGTAGGCCTTGACACTCGCTCGTAGGCCTTGACACTCATTCGTAGGCCTTGACACTCATTCGTAGGCCTTGACACTCGCCCGTAGGCCTTGACACTCGCTCGTAGGCCTTGACACTCGCTCGTAGGCCTTGACACCCGCTCGTAGGCCTTGACACTCGCTCGTAGGCCTTGACACTCGCTCATAGGCCTTGACACTCGCTCGTAGGCCTTGGCACTCATTCGTAGGCCTTGACACTCGCTCGTAGGCCTTGACACTCATTCGTAGGCCTTGACACTCATTCGTAGGCCTTGACACTCGCTCGTAGGCCTTGACACTCGCTCGTAGGCCTTGACACTCGCTCGTAGGCCTTGACACTCATTCGTAGGCCTTGACACTCGCTCGTAGGCCTTGACACTCACTCGTAGGCCTTGACACTCGCTCGTAGGCCTTGACACTCATTCGTAGGCCTTGACACTCGCTCGTAGGCCTTGACACTCGCTCGTAGGCCTTCACACTCACTCGTAGGCCTTGACACTCGCTCGTAGGCCTTGACACTCATTCGTAGGCCTTGACACTCACTCGTAGGCCTTGACACTCGCTCGTAGGCCTTGACACTCGCTCGTAGGCCTTGACACTCGCTCGTAGGCCTTGGCACTCGCCCGTAGGCCTTGACACTCGCTCGTAGGCCTTGACACTCATTCGTAGGCCTTGACACTCATTCGTAGGCCTTGACACTCGCCCGTAGGCCTTGACACTCGCTCGTAGGCCTTGACACTCGCTCGTAGGCCTTGACACCCGCTCGTAGGCCTTGACACTCGCTCGTAGGCCTTGACACTCGCTCATAGGCCTTGACACTCGCTCGTAGGCCTTGACACTCATTCGTAGGTCTTGACACTCACTCGTAGGTCTTGACACTCATTCGTAGGCCTTGACACTCACTCGTAGGCCTTGACACTCGCTCGTAGGCCTTGACACTCGCTCGTAGGCCTTGACACTCGCTCGTAGGCCTTGGCACTCGCCCGTAGGCCTTGACACTCGCTCGTAGGCCTTGACACTCATTCGTAGGCCTTGACACTCATTCGTAGGCCTTGACACTCGCCCGTAGGCCTTGACACTCGCTCGTAGGCCTTGACACTCGCCCGTAGGCCTTGACACTCGCTCGTAGGCCTTGACACTCGCTCGTAGGCCTTGACACTCACTCGTAGGCCTTGACACTCGCTCGTAGGCCTTGACACTCATTCGTAGGCCTTGACACTCACTCGTAGGCCTTGACACTCGCTCGTAGACCTTGACACTCGCTCGTAGGCCTTGACACTCGCTCGTAGGCCTTGACACTCGCTCGTAGACCTTGACACTCGCTCGTAGGCCTTGACACTCGCTCGTAGGCCTTGACACTCGCCCGTAGGCCTTGACACTCGCTCGTAGGCCTTGACACTCATTCATAGGCCTTGACACTCATTCGTAGGCCTTGACACTCGCCCGTAGGCCTTGACACTCGCTCGTAGGCCTTGACACTCGCCCGTAGGCCTTGACACTCGCCCGTAGGCCTTGACACTCACTCGTAGGCCTTGACACTCGCTCGTAGGCCTTGACACTCATTCGCAGGCCTTGACACTCACTCGTAGGCCTTGACACTCGCTCGTAGGCCTTGACACTCATTCGTAGGCCTTGACACTCGCTCGTAGGCCTTGACACTCGCTCGTAGGCCTTGACACTCGCTCGTAGGCCTTGACACTCGCTCGTAGGCCTTGACACTCGCTCGTAGGCCTTCACACTCACTCGTAGGCCTTGACACTCGCTCGTAGGCCTTGACACTCATTCGTAGGCCTTGACAGTCACTCGTAGGCCTTGACACTCGCTCGTAGGCCTTGACACTCGCTCGTAGGCCTTGACACTCGCTCGTAGGCCTTGGCACTCGCCCGTAGGCCTTGACACTCGCTCGTAGGCCTTGACACTCATTCGTAGGCCTTGACACTCATTCGTAGGCCTTGACACTCGCTCGTAGACCTTGACACTCGCTCGTAGGCCTTGACACTCGCTCGTAGGCCTTGACACTCGCCCGTAGGCCTTGACACTCGCTCGTAGGCCTTGACACTCATTCATAGGCCTTGACACTCATTCGTAGGCCTTGACACTCGCCCGTAGGCCTTGACACTCGCTCGTAGGCCTTGACACTCGCCCGTAGGCCTTGACACTCATTCGCAGGCCTTGACACTCACTCGTAGACCTTGACACTCATTCGTAGGTCTTGACACTCACTCGTAGGTCTTGACACTCGCTCGTAGGCCTTGACACTCATTCGCAGGCCTTGACACTCGCTCGTAGGCCTTGACACTCGCTCGTAGGCCTTGACACTCGCTCGTAGGCCTTGACACTCATTCGTAGGCCTTGACACTCGCTCGTAGGCCTTGACACTCACTCGTAGGCCTTGACACTCGCTCGTAGGCCTTGACACTCATTCGTAGGCCTTGACACTCGCTCGTAGGCCTTGACACTCGCTCGTAGGCCTTGACACTCACTCGTAGGCCTTGACACTCATTCGTAGGCCTTGACACTCGCTCGTAGGCCTTGACACTCGTTCGTAGGCCTTGACACTCGCCCGTAGGCCTTGACACTCGCCCGTAGGCCTTGACACTCGCTCGTAGGCCTTGACACTCGCTCGTAGGCCTTGACACTCACTCGTAGGCCTTGACTCTCGCTCGTAGGCCTTGACACTCGCCCGTAGGCCTTGACACTCGCTCGTGGGCCTTGGCACTCGCTCGTAGGCCTTGACACTCGCTCGTAGGCCTTGACACTCGCTCCTAGGCCTTGACACTCGCTCGTAGGCCTTGACACTCACTCGTAGGCCTTGACACTCGCTCGTAGGCCTTGACACTCGCTCGTAGGCCTTGACACTCACTCGTAGGCCTTGACACTCGCTCGTAGGCCTTGACACTCATTCGTAGGCCTTGACACTCGCTCGTAGGCCTTGACACTCATTCGCAGGCCTTGACACTCACTCGTAGACCTTGACACTCGCTCGTAGGCCTTGACACTCGCTCGTAGGCCTTGACACCCGCTCGTAGGCCTTGACACTCGCTCGTAGGCCTTGACACTCATTCGCAGGCCTTGACACTCACTCGTAGACCTTGACACTCATTCGTAGGTCTTGACACTCACTCGTAGGTCTTGACACTCGCTCGTAGGCCTTGACACTCATTCGTAGGCCTTGACACTCATTCGCAGGCCTTGACACTCGCTCGTAGGCCTTGACACTCGCTCGTAGGCCTTGACACTCGCTCGTAGGCCTTGACACTCATTCGTAGGCCTTGACACTCGCTCGTAGGCCTTGACACTCACTCGTAGGCCTTGACACTCGCTCGTAGGCCTTGACACTCATTCGTAGGCCTTGACACTCGCTCGTAGGCCTTGACACTCGCTCGTAGGCCTTGACACTCACTCGTAGGCCTTGACACTCATTCGTAGGCCTTGACACTCGCTCGTAGGCCTTGACACTCGTTCGTAGGCCTTGACACTCGCCCGTAGGCCTTGACACTCGCCCGTAGGCCTTGACACTCGCTCGTAGGCCTTGACACTCGCTCGTAGGCCTTGACACTCACTCGTAGGCCTTGACTCTCGCTCGTAGGCCTTGACACTCGCCCGTAGGCCTTGACACTCGCTCGTGGGCCTTGACACTCGCTCGTAGGCCTTGACACTCGCTCGTAGGCCTTGACACTCGCTCCTAGGCCTTGACACTCGCTCGTAGGCCTTGACACTCACTCGTAGGCCTTGACACTCGCTCGTAGGCCTTGACACTCGCTCGTAGGCCTTGACACTCACTCGTAGGCCTTGACACTCGCTCGTAGGCCTTGACACTCATTCGTAGGCCTTGACACTCGCTCGTAGGCCTTGACACTCATTCGCAGGCCTTGACACTCACTCGTAGACCTTGACACTCGCTCGTAGGCCTTGACACTCGCTCGTAGGCCTTGACACTCATTCGTAGGCCTTGACACTCGCTCGTAGACCTTGACACTCGCTCGTAGGCCTTGACACTCATTCGTAGGCCTTGACACCCGCTCGTAGGCCTTGACACTCGCTCGTAGGCCTTGACACTCATTCGCAGGCCTTGACACTCACTCGTAGACCTTGACACTCGCTCGTAGGCCTTGACACTCATTCGTAGGCCTTGACACTCGCTCGTAGGCCTTGACACTCACTCGTAGGCCTTGACACTCGCTCGTAGGCCTTGACACTCATTCGTAGGCCTTGACACTCGCTCGTAGGCCTTGACACTCGCTCGTAGGCCTTGACACTCACTCGTAGGCCTTGACACTCATTCGTAGGCCTTGACACTCGCTCGTAGGCCTTGACACTCGCTCGTAGGCCTTGACACTCATTCGTAGGCCTTGACACTCGCTCGTAGGCCTTGACACTCGCTCGTAGGCCTTGACACTCACTCGTAGGCCTTGACACTCATTCGTAGGCCTTGACACTCGCTCGTAGGCCTTGACACTCGCTCGTAGGCCTTGACACTCGCTCGTGGGCCTTGACACTCGCTCGAAGGCCTTGACACTCGCTCGTAGGCCTTGACACTCGCTCGTGGGCCTTGACACTCGCTCGTAGGCCTTGACACTCGCTCGTAGGCCTTGACACTCGCTCCTAGGCCTTGACACTCGCTCGTAGGCCTTGACACTCACTCGTAGGCCTTGACACTCGCTCGTAGGCCTTGACACTCGCTCGTAGGCCTTGACACTCACTCGTAGGCCTTGACACTCGCTCGTAGGCCTTGACACTCGCTCCTAGGCCTTGACACTCGCTCGTAGGCCTTGACACTCACTCGTAGGCCTTGACACTCGCTCGTAGGCCTTGACACTCACTCGTAGGCCTTGACACTCGCTCGTAGGCCTTGACACTCGCTCGTAGGCCTTGACACTCATTCGCAGGCCTTGACACTCGCTCGTAGGCCTTGACACTCATTCGTAGGCCTTGACACCCGCTCGTAGGCCTTGACACTCGCTCGTAGGCCTTGACACTCATTCGCAGGCCTTGACACTCACTCGTAGACCTTGACACTCATTCGTAGGTCTTGACACTCACTCGTAGGTCTTGACACTCGCTCGTAGGCCTTGACACTCATTCGTAGGCCTTGACACTCATTCGCAGGTCTTGACACTCGCTCGTAGGCCTTGACACTCATTCGTAGGCCTTGACACTCGCTCGTAGGCCTTGACACTCATTCGCAGGCCTTGACACTCACTCGTAGACCTTGACACTCGCTCGTAGGCCTTGACACTCGCTCGTAGGCCTTGACACCCGCTCGTAGGCCTTGACACTCGCTCGTAGGCCTTGACACTCATTCGCAGGCCTTGACACTCACTCGTAGACCTTGACACTCATTCGTAGGTCTTGACACTCACTCGTAGGTCTTGACACTCGCTCGTAGGCCTTGACACTCATTCGTAGGCCTTGACACTCATTCGCAGGCCTTGACACTCGCTCGTAGGCCTTGACACTCGCTCGTAGGCCTTGACACTCGCTCGTAGGCCTTGACACTCATTCGTAGGCCTTGACACTCGCTCGTAGGCCTTGACACTCACTCGTAGGCCTTGACACTCGCTCGTAGGCCTTGACACTCATTCGTAGGCCTTGACACTCGCTCGTAGGCCTTGACACTCGCTCGTAGGCCTTGACACTCACTCGTAGGCCTTGACACTCATTCGTAGGCCTTGACACTCGCTCGTAGGCCTTGACACTCGTTCGTAGGCCTTGACACTCGCCCGTAGGCCTTGACACTCGCCCGTAGGCCTTGACACTCGCTCGTAGGCCTTGACACTCGCTCGTAGGCCTTGACACTCACTCGTAGGCCTTGACTCTCGCTCGTAGGCCTTGACACTCGCCCGTAGGCCTTGACACTCGCTCGTGGGCCTTGACACTCGCTCGTAGGCCTTGACACTCGCTCGTAGGCCTTGACACTCGCTCCTAGGCCTTGACACTCGCTCGTAGGCCTTGACACTCACTCGTAGGCCTTGACACTCGCTCGTAGGCCTTGACACTCGCTCGTAGGCCTTGACACTCACTCGTAGGCCTTGACACTCGCTCGTAGGCCTTGACACTCATTCGTAGGCCTTGACACTCGCTCGTAGGCCTTGACACTCATTCGCAGGCCTTGACACTCACTCGTAGACCTTGACACTCGCTCGTAGGCCTTGACACTCGCTCGTAGGCCTTGACACTCATTCGTAGGCCTTGACACTCGCTCGTAGACCTTGACACTCGCTCGTAGGCCTTGACACTCATTCGTAGGCCTTGACACCCGCTCGTAGGCCTTGACACTCGCTCGTAGGCCTTGACACTCATTCGCAGGCCTTGACACTCACTCGTAGACCTTGACACTCGCTCGAAGGCCTTGACACTCATTCGTAGGCCTTGACACTCGCTCGTAGGCCTTGACACTCACTCGTAGGCCTTGACACTCGCTCGTAGGCCTTGACACTCATTCGTAGGCCTTGACACTCGCTCGTAGGCCTTGACACTCGCTCGTAGGCCTTGACACTCACTCGTAGGCCTTGACACTCATTCGTAGGCCTTGACACTCGCTCGTAGGCCTTGACACTCGCTCGTAGGCCTTGACACTCATTCGTAGGCCTTGACACTCGCTCGTAGGCCTTGACACTCGCTCGTAGGCCTTGACACTCACTCGTAGGCCTTGACACTCATTCGTAGGCCTTGACACTCGCTCGTAGGCCTTGACACTCGCTCGTAGGCCTTGACACTCGCTCGTGGGCCTTGACACTCGCTCGAAGGCCTTGACACTCGCTCGTAGGCCTTGACACTCGCTCGTGGGCCTTGACACTCGCTCGTAGGCCTTGACACTCGCTCGTAGGCCTTGACACTCGCTCCTAGGCCTTGACACTCGCTCGTAGGCCTTGACACTCACTCGTAGGCCTTGACACTCGCTCGTAGGCCTTGACACTCGCTCGTAGGCCTTGACACTCACTCGTAGGCCTTGACACTCGCTCGTAGGCCTTGACACTCGCTCCTAGGCCTTGACACTCGCTCGTAGGCCTTGACACTCACTCGTAGGCCTTGACACTCGCTCGTAGGCCTTGACACTCACTCGTAGGCCTTGACACTCGCTCGTAGGCCTTGACACTCGCTCGTAGGCCTTGACACTCATTCGCAGGCCTTGACACTCGCTCGTAGGCCTTGACACTCATTCGTAGGCCTTGACACCCGCTCGTAGGCCTTGACACTCGCTCGTAGGCCTTGACACTCATTCGCAGGCCTTGACACTCACTCGTAGACCTTGACACTCATTCGTAGGTCTTGACACTCACTCGTAGGTCTTGACACTCGCTCGTAGGCCTTGACACTCATTCGTAGGCCTTGACACTCATTCGCAGGCCTTGACACTCGCTCGTAGGCCTTGACACTCGCTCGTAGGCCTTGACACTCGCTCGTAGGCCTTGACACTCATTCGTAGGCCTTGTCACTCGCTCGTAGTCCTTGACACTCACTCGTAGGCCTTGACACTCGCTCGTAGGCCTTGACACTCATTCGTAGGCCTTGACACTCGCTCGTAGGCCTTGACACTCGCTCGTAGGCCTTGACACTCACTCGTAGGCCTTGGCACTCATTCGTAGGCCTTGACACTCGCTCGTAGGCCTTGACACTCGCCCGTAGGCCTTGACACTCGCTCGTGGGCCTTGACACTCGCTCGAAGGCCTTGACACTCGCTCGTAGGCCTTGACACTCGCTCCTAGGCCTTGACACTCGCTCGTAGGCCTTGACACTCACTCGTAGGCCTTGACACTCGCTCGTAGGCCTTGACACTCGCTCGTAGGCCTTGACACTCACTCGTAGGCCTTGACACTCGCTCGTAGGCCTTGACACTCATTCGCAGGCCTTGACACTCACTCGTAGACCTTGACACTCGCTCGTAGGCCTTGACACTCGCTCGTAGGCCTTGACACTCATTCGTAGGCCTTGACACTCATTCGTAGGCCTTGACACTCGCTCGTAGGCCTTGACACTCGCTCGTAGGCCTTGACACTCGCTCGTAGGCCTTGACACTCGCTCGTAGGCCTTGACACTCACTCGTAGGCCTTGACACTCGCTCGTAGGCCTTGACACTCATTCGCAGGCCTTGACACTCACTCGTAGACCTTGACACTCGCTCGTAGGCCTTGACACTCGCTCGTAGGCCTTGACACTCATTCGTAGGCCTTGACACTCATTCGTAGGCCTTGACACTCGCCCGTAGGCCTTGACACTCGCTCGTAGGCCTTGACACTCGCTCGTAGGCCTTGACACTCACTCGTAGGCCTTGACACTCGCTCGTAGGCCTTGACACTCGCTCGTAGGCCTTGACACTCATTCGCAGGCCTTGACACTCACTCGTAGACCTTGACACTCATTCGTAGGTCTTGACACTCACTCGTAGGTCTTGACACTCGCTCGTAGGCCTTGACACTCATTCGTAGGCCTTGACACTCATTCGCAGGCCTTGACACTCGCTCGTAGGCCTTGACACTCGCTCGTAGGCCTTGACACTCGCTCGTAGGCCTTGACACTCATTCGTAGGCCTTGACACTCGCTCGTAGGCCTTGACACTCGCTCGTAGGCCTTGACACTCATTCGTAGGTCTTGACACTCACTCGTAGGTCTTGACACTCGCTCGTAGGCCTTGACACTCGCTCGTAGGCCTTGACACTCGCTCCTAGGCCTTGACACTCGCTCGTAGGCCTTGACACTCACTCGTAGGCCTTGACACTCGCTCGTAGGCCTTGACACTCGCTCGCAGGCCTTGACACTCACTCGTAGGCCTTGACACTCGCTCGTAGGCCTTGACACTCATTCGCAGGCCTTGACACTCACTCGTAGACCTTGACACTCGCTCGTAGGCCTTGACACTCGCTCGTAGGCCTTGACACTCATTCGTAGGCCTTGACACTCATTCGTAGGCCTTGACACTCGCCCGTAGGCCTTGACACTCGCTCGTAGGCCTTGACACTCGCTCGTAGGCCTTGACACTCACTCGTAGGCCTTGACACTCGCTCGTAGGCCTTGACACTCATTCGTAGGCCTTGACACTCACTCGTAGGCCTTGACACTCGCTCGTAGACCTTGACACTCGCCCGTAGGCCTTGACACTCGCTCGTAGGCCTTGACACTCGCTCGTAGGCCTTGACACTCGCTCGTAGGCCTTGACACTCACTCGTAGGCCTTGACACTCGCTCGTAGGCCTTGACACTCATTCGCAGGCCTTGACACTCACTCGTAGACCTTGACACTCGCTCGTAGGCCTTGACACTCGCTCGTAGGCCTTGACACTCATTCGTAGGCCTTGACACTCGCCCGTAGGCCTTGACACTCGCTCGTAGGCCTTGACACTCGCTCGTAGGCCTTGACACTCACTCGTAGGCCTTGACACTCGCTCGTAGGCCTTGACACTCATTCGTAGGCCTTGACACTCACTCGTAGGCCTTGACACTCGCCCGTAGGCCTTGACACTCGCTCGTGGGCCTTGACACTCGCTCGTAGGCCTTGACACTCATTCGTAGGCCTTGACACTCATTCGTAGGCCTTGACACTCGCCCGTAGGCCTTGACACTCGCTCGTAGGCCTTGACACTCGCTCGTAGGCCTTGACACTCACTCGTAGGCCTTGACACTCGCTCGTAGGCCTTGACACTCATTCGTAGGCCTTGACACTCACTCGTAGGCCTTGACACTCGCTCGTAGACCTTGACACTCGCCCGTAGGCCTTGACACTCGCTCGTAGGCCTTGACACTCGCTCGTAGGCCTTGACACTCGCTCGTAGGCCTTGACACTCGCTCGTAGGCCTTGACACTCACTCGTAGGCCTTGACACTCGCTCGTAGGCCTTGACACTCATTCGCAGGCCTTGACACTCACTCGTAGACCTTGACACTCGCTCGTAGGCCTTGACACTCGCTCGTAGGCCTTGACACTCATTCGTAGGCCTTGACACTCGCCCGTAGGCCTTGACACTCGCTCGTAGGCCTTGACACTCGCTCGTAGGCCTTGACACTCACTCGTAGGCCTTGACACTCGCTCGTAGGCCTTGACACTCATTCGTAGGCCTTGACACTCACTCGTAGGCCTTGACACTCGCCCGTAGGCCTTGACACTCGCTCGTGGGCCTTGACACTCGCTCGTAGGCCTTGACACTCGCTCGTAGGCCTTGACACTCGCTCCTAGGCCTTGACACTCGCTCGTAGGCCTTGACACTCACTCGTAGGCCTTGACACTCGCTCGTAGGCCTTGACACTCGCTCGTAGGCCTTGACACTCACTCGTAGGCCTTGACACTCGCTCGTAGGCCTTGACACTCATTCGCAGGCCTTGACACTCACTCGTAGACCTTGACACTCGCTCGTAGGCCTTGACACTCGCTCGTAGGCCTTGACACTCATTCGTAGGCCTTGACACTCATTCGTAGGCCTTGACACTCGCCCGTAGGCCTTGACACTCGCTCGTAGGCCTTGACACTCGCTCGTAGGCCTTGACACTCACTCGTAGGCCTTGACACTCGCTCGTAGGCCTTGACACTCGCTCGTAGGCCTCGACACTCATTCGCAGGCCTTGACACTCACTCGTAGACCTTGACACTCATTCGTAGGTCTTGACACTCACTCGTAGGTCTTGACACTCGCTCGTAGGCCTTGACACTCATTCGTAGGCCTTGACACTCATTCGCAGGCCTTGACACTCGCTCGTAGGCCTTGACACTCGCTCGTAGGCCTTGACACTCGCTCGTAGGCCTTGACACTCATTCGTAGGCCTTGACACTCGCTCGTAGGCCTTGACACTCGCTCGTAGGCCTTGACACTCGCTCGTAGGCCTTGACACTCATTCGTAGGCCTTGACACTCACTCGTAGGCCTTGACACTCGCTCGTAGGCCTTGACACTCATTCGTAGGCCTTGACACTCATTCGTAGGCCTTGACACTCGCCCGTAGGCCTTGACACTCGCCCGTAGGCCTTGACACTCGCTCGTAGGCCTTGACACTCGCTCGTAGGCCTTGACACTCACTCGTAGGCCTTGACACTCGCTCGTAGGCCTTGACACTCATTCGCAGGCCTTGACACTCACTCGTAGACCTTGACACTCGCTCGTAGGCCTTGACACTCGCTCGTAGGCCTTGACACTCATTCGTAGGCCTTGACACTCATTCGTAGGCCTTGACACTCGCCCGTAGGCCTTGACACTCGCTCGTAGGCCTTGACACTCGCTCGTAGGCCTTGACACTCATTCGTAGGCCTTGACACTCATTCGTAGGCCTTGACACTCACTCGTAGGCCTTGACACTCGCTCGTAGACCTTGACACTCGCCCGTAGGCCTTGACACTCGCTCGTAGGCCTTGACACTCGCTCGTAGGCCTTGACACTCGCTCGTAGGCCTTGACACTCGCTCGTAGGCCTTGACACTCACTCGTAGGCCTTGACACTCGCTCGTAGGCCTTGACACTCATTCGCAGGCCTTGACACTCGCTCGTAGGCCTTGACACTCGCTCGTAGGCCTTGACACTCACTCGTAGGCCTTGACACTCGCTCGTAGGCCTTGACACTCATTCGTAGGCCTTGACACTCACTCGTAGGCCTTGACACTCGCCCGTAGGCCTTGACACTCGCTCGTGGGCCTTGACACTCGCTCGTAGGCCTTGACACTCGCTCGTAGGCCTTGACACTCGCTCCTAGGCCTTGACACTCGCTCGTAGGCCTTGACACTCACTCGTAGGCCTTGACACTCGCTCGTAGGCCTTGACACTCGCTCGTAGGCCTTGACACTCACTCGTAGGCCTTGACACTCGCTCGTAGGCCTTGACACTCATTCGCAGGCCTTGACACTCACTCGTAGACCTTGACACTCGCTCGTAGGCCTTGACACTCGCTCGTAGGCCTTGACACTCATTCGTAGGCCTTGACACTCATTCGTAGGCCTTGACACTCGCCCGTAGGCCTTGACACTCGCTCGTAGGCCTTGACACTCGCTCGTAGGCCTTGACACTCACTCGTAGGCCTTGACACTCGCTCGTAGGCCTTGACACTCGCTCGTAGGCCTTGACACTCATTCGCAGGCCTTGACACTCACTCGTAGACCTTGACACTCATTCGTAGGTCTTGACACTCACTCGTAGGTCTTGACACTCGCTCGTAGGCCTTGACACTCATTCGTAGGCCTTGACACTCATTCGCAGGCCTTGACACTCGCTCGTAGGCCTTGACACTCGCTCGTAGGCCTTGACACTCGCTCGTAGGCCTTGACACTCATTCGTAGGCCTTGACACTCGCTCGTAGGCCTTGACACTCGCTCGTAGGCCTTGACACTCGCTCGTAGGCCTTGACACTCATTCGTAGGCCTTGACACTCACTCGTAGGCCTTGACACTCGCTCGTAGGCCTTGACACTCATTCGTAGGCCTTGACACTCATTCGTAGGCCTTGACACTCGCCCGTAGGCCTTGACACTCGCCCGTAGGCCTTGACACTCGCTCGTAGGCCTTGACACTCGCTCGTAGGCCTTGACACTCGCTCGTAGGCCTTGACACTCACTCGTAGGCCTTGACACTCGCTCGTAGGCCTTGACACTCATTCGCAGGCCTTGACACTCACTCGTAGACCTTGACACTCGCTCGTAGGCCTTGACACTCGCTCGTAGGCCTTGACACTCATTCGTAGGCCTTGACACTCATTCGTAGGCCTTGACACTCGCCCGTAGGCCTTGACACTCGCTCGTAGGCCTTGACACTCGCTCGTAGGCCTTGACACTCACTCGTAGGCCTTGACACTCGCTCGTAGGCCTTGACACTCGCTCGTAGGCCTTGACACTCATTCGCAGGCCTTGACACTCACTCGTAGACCTTGACACTCATTCGTAGGTCTTGACACTCACTCGTAGGTCTTGACACTCGCTCGTAGGCCTTGACACTCATTCGTAGGCCTTGACACTCATTCGCAGGCCTTGACACTCGCTCGTAGGCCTTGACACTCGCTCGTAGGCCTTGACACTCGCTCGTAGGCCTTGACACTCATTCGTAGGCCTTGACACTCGCTCGTAGGCCTTGACACTCGCTCGTAGGCCTTGACACTCATTCGTAGGTCTTGACACTCACTCGTAGGTCTTGACACTCGCTCGTAGGCCTTGACACTCGCTCGTAGGCCCTGACACTCGCTCCTAGGCCTTGACACTCGCTCGTAGGCCTTGACACTCACTCGTAGGCCTTGACACTCGCTCGTAGGCCTTGACACTCGCTCGTAGGCCTTGACACTCACTCGTAGGCCTTGACACTCGCTCGTAGGCCTTGACACTCATTCGCAGGCCTTGACACTCACTCGTAGACCTTGACACTCGCTCGTAGGCCTTGACACTCGCTCGTAGGCCTTGACACTCATTCGTAGGCCTTGACACTCATTCGTAGGCCTTGACACTCGCCCGTAGGCCTTGACACTCGCTCGTAGGCCTTGACACTCGCTCGTAGGCCTTGACACTCGCTCGTAGGCCTTGACACTCGCTCGTAGGCCTTGACACTCACTCGTAGGCCTTGACACTCGCTCGTAGGCCTTGACACTCATTCGCAGGCCTTGACACTCACTCGTAGACCTTGACACTCGCTCGTAGGCCTTGACACTCGCTCGTAGGCCTTGACACTCATTCGTAGGCCTTGACACTCGCCCGTAGGCCTTGACACTCGCTCGTAGGCCTTGACACTCGCTCGTAGGCCTTGACACTCACTCGTAGGCCTTGACACTCGCTCGTAGGCCTTGACACTCATTCGTAGGCCTTGACACTCACTCGTAGGCCTTGACACTCGCCCGTAGGCCTTGACACTCGCCCGTAGGCCTTGACACTCGCTCGTAGGCCTTGACACTCGCTCGTAGGCCTTGACACTCACTCGTAGGCCCTGACTCTCGCTCGTAGGCCTTGACACTCGCCCGTAGGCCTTGACACTCGCTCGTGGGCCTTGACACTCGCTCGTAGGCCTTGACACTCGCTCGTAGGCCTTGACACTCGCTCCTAGGCCTTGACACTCGCTCGTAGGCCTTGACACTCACTCGTAGGCCTTGACACTCGCTCGTAGGCCTTGACACTCGCTCGTAGGCCTTGACACTCACTCGTAGGCCTTGACACTCGCTCGTAGGCCTTGACACTCATTCGCAGGCCTTGACACTCACTCGTAGACCTTGACACTCGCTCGTAGGCCTTGACACTCGCTCGTAGGCCTTGACACTCATTCGTAGGCCTTGACACTCATTCGAAGGCCTTGACACTCGCCCGTAGGCCTTGACACTCGCTCGTAGGCCTTGACACTCGCTCGTAGGCCTTGACACTCACTCGTAGGCCTTGACACCCGCTCGTAGGCCTTGACACTCGCTCGTAGGCCTTGACACTCATTCGTAGGCCTTGACACTCGCTCGTAGGCCTTGACACTCATTCGTAGGTCTTGACACTCACTCGTAGGTCTTGACACTCGCTCGTAGGCCTTGACACTCATTCGTAGGCCTTGACACTCATTCGTAGGCCTTGACACTCGCTCGTAGGCCTTGACACTCGCTCGTAGGCCTTGACACTCACTCGTAGGCCTTGACACTCGCTCGTAGGCCTTGACACTCATTCGTAGGCCTTGACACTCGCTCGTAGGCCTTGACACTCGCTCGTAGGCCTTCACACTCACTCGTAGGCCTTGACACTCGCTCGTAGGCCTTGACACTCATTCGTAGGCCTTGACACTCACTCGTAGGCCTTGACACTCGCTCGTAGGCCTTGACACTCGCTCGTAGGCCTTGACACTCGCTCGTAGGCCTTGGCACTCGCCCGTAGGCCTTGACACTCGCTCGTAGGCCTTGACACTCATTCGTAGGCCTTGACACTCGCTCGTAGGCCTTGACACTCGCTCGTAGGCCTTGACACTCGCTCGTAGGCCTTGACACTCGCTCATAGGCCTTGACACTCGCTCGTAGGCCTTGACACTCATTCGTAGGTCTTGACACTCACTCGTAGGTCTTGACACTCGCTCGTAGGCCTTGACACTCATTCGTAGGCCTTGACACTCATTCGCAGGCCTTGACACTCGCTCGTAGGCCTTGACACTCGCTCGTAGGCCTTGACACTCGCTCGTAGGCCTTGACACTCATTCGTAGGCCTTGACACTCGCTCGTAGGCCTTGACACTCACTCGTAGGCCTTGACACTCGCTCGTAGGCCTTGACACTCATTCGTAGGCCTTGACACTCGCTCGTAGGCCTTGACACTCGCTCGTAGGCCTTGACACTCATTCGCAGGCCTTGACACTCATTCGTAGGCCTTGACACTCATTCGTAGGCCTTGACACTCGCCCGTAGGCCTTGACACTCGCTCGTAGGCCTTGACACTCACTCGTAGGCCTTGACACCCGCTCGTAGGCCTTGACACTCGCTCGTAGGCCTTGACACTCATTCGTAGGCCTTGACACTCGCTCGTAGGTCTTGACACTCGCTCGTAGGCCTTGACACTCATTCGTAGGCCTTGACACTCATTCGCAGGCCTTGACACTCGCTCGTAGGCCTTGACACTCGCTCGTAGGCCTTGACACTCGCTCGTAGGCCTTGACACTCATTCGTAGGCCTTGACACTCGCTCGTAGGCCTTGACACTCACTCGTAGGCCTTGACACTCGCTCGTAGGCCTTGACACTCATTCGTAGGCCTTGACACTCGCTCGTAGGCCTTGACACTCGCTCGTAGGCCTTGACACTCATTCGCAGGCCTTGACACTCACTCGTAGACCTTGACACTCGCTCGTAGGCCTTGACACTCGCTCGTAGGCCTTGACACTCATTCGTAGGCCTTGACACTCATTCGTAGGCCTTGACACTCGCCCGTAGGCCTTGACACTCGCTCGTAGGCCTTGACACTCGCTCGTAGGCCTTGACACTCACTCGTAGGCCTTGACACCCGCTCGTAGGCCTTGACACTCGCTCGTAGGCCTTGACACTCATTCGTAGGCCTTGACACTCGCTCGTAGGCCTTGACACTCATTCGTAGGTCTTGACACTCACTCGTAGGTCTTGACACTCGCTCGTAGGCCTTGACACTCATTCGTAGGCCTTGACACTCATTCGTAGGCCTTGACACTCGCTCGCAGGCCTTGACACTCGCTCGTAGGCCTTGACACTCGCTCGTAGGCCTTGACACTCATTCGTAGGCCTTGACACTCGCTCGTAGGCCTTGACACTCACTCGTAGGCCTTGACACTCGCTCGTAGGCCTTGACACTCATTCGTAGGCCTTGACACTCGCTCGTAGGCCTTGACACTCGCTCGTAGGCCTTCACACTCACTCGTAGGCCTTGACACTCGCTCGTAGGCCTTGACACTCATTCGTAGGCCTTGACACTCACTCGTAGGCCTTGACACTCGCTCGTAAGCCTTGACACTCGCTCGTAGGCCTTGACACTCGCTCGTAGGCCTTGGCACTCGCTCGTAGGCCTTGACACTCGCTCGTAGGCCTTGACACTCATTCGTAGGCCTTGACACTCATTCGTAGGCCTTGACACTCGCCCGTAGGCCTTGACACTCGCTCGTAGGCCTTGACACTCGCTCGTAGGCCTTGACACCCGCTCGTAGGCCTTGACACTCGCTCGTAGGCCTTGACACTCGCTCATAGGCCTTGACACTCGCTCGTAGGCCTTGACACTCATTCGTAGGTCTTGACACTCACTCGTAGGTCTTGACACTCCCTCGTAGGCCTTGACACTCATTCGTAGGCCTTGACACTCATTCGCAGGCCTTGACACTCGCTCGTAGGCCTTGACACTCGCTCGTAGGCCTTGACACTCGCTCGTAGGCCTTGACACTCATTCGTAGGCCTTGACACTCGCTCGTAGGCCTTGACACTCACTCGTAGGCCTTGACACTCGCTCGTAGGCCTTGACACTCATTCGTAGGCCTTGACACTCGCTCGTAGGCCTTGACACTCGCTCGTAGGCCTTGACACTCACTCGTAGGCCTTGACACTCATTCGTAGGCCTTGACACTCGCTCGTAGGCCTTGACACTCGTTCGTAGGCCTTGACACTCGCCCGTAGGCCTTGACACTCGCCCGTAGGCCTTGACACTCGCTCGTAGGCCTTGACACTCGCTCGTAGGCCTTGACTCTCGCTCGTAGGCCTTGACACTCGCCCGTAGGCCTTGACACTCGCTCGTGGGCCTTGACACTCGCTCGTAGGCCTTGACACTCGCTCGTAGGCCTTGACACTCGCTCCTAGGCCTTGACACTCGCTCGTAGGCCTTGACACTCACTCGTAGGCCTTGACACTCGCTCGTAGGCCTTGACACTCGCTCGTAGGCCTTGACACTCACTCGTAGGCCTTGACACTCGCTCGTAGGCCTTGACACTCATTCGCAGGCCTTGACACTCACTCGTAGACCTTGACACTCGCTCGTAGGCCTTGACACTCGCTCGTAGGCCTTGACACTCATTCGTAGGCCTTGACACTCATTCGTAGGCCTTGACACTCGCCCGTAGGCCTTGACACTCGCTCGTAGGCCTTGACACTCGCTCGTAGGCCTTGACACTCACTCGTAGGCCTTGACACTCGCTCGTAGGCCTTGACACTCATTCGTAGGCCTTGACACTCACTCGTAGGCCTTGACACTCGCTCGTAGACCTTGACACTCGCTCGTAGGCCTTGACACTCATTCGTAGGCCTTGACACCCGCTCGTAGGCCTTGACACTCGCTCGTAGGCCTTGACACTCATTCGCAGGCCTTGACACTCACTCGTAGACCTTGACACTCATTCGTAGGTCTTGACACTCACTCGATGGTCTTGACACTCGCTCGTAGGCCTTGACACTCATTCGTAGGCCTTGACACTCATTCGCAGGCCTTGACACTCGCTCGTAGGCCTTGACACTCGCTCGTAGGCCTTGACACTCGCTCGTAGGCCTTGACACTCATTCGTAGGCCTTGACACTCGCTCGTATGCCTTGACACTCACTCGTAGGCCTTGACACTCGCTCGTAGGCCTTGACACTCATTCGTAGGCCTTGACACTCGCTCGTAGGCCTTGACACTCGCTCGTAGGCCTTGACACTCACTCGTAGGCCTTGACACTCATTCGTAGGCCTTGACACTCGCTCGTAGGCCTTGACACTCATTCGTAGGCCTTGACAGTCGCTCGTAGGCCTTGACACTCACTCGTAGGCCTTGACTCTCGCTCGTAGGCCTTGACACTCACTCGTAGGCCTTGACACTCGCTCGTAGGCCTTGACACTCGCTCGTAGGCCTTGACACTCACTCGTAGGCCTTGACACTCGCTCGTAGGCCTTGACACTCATTCGCAGGCCTTGACACTCACTCGTAGACCTTGACACTCGCTCGTAGGCCTTGACACTCGCTCGTAGGCCTTGACACTCATTCGTAGGCCTTGACACTCATTCGTAGGCCTTGACACTCGCCCGTAGGCCTTGACACTCGCTCGTAGGCCTTGACACTCGCTCGTAGGCCTTGACACTCACTCGTAGGCCTTGACACTCGCTCGTAGGCCTTGACACTCATTCGTAGGCCTTGACACTCACTCGTAGGCCTTGACACTCGCTCGTAGACCTTGACACTCGCTCGTAGGCCTTGACACTCATTCGTAGGCCTTGACACCCGCTCGTAGGCCTTGACACTCGCTCGTAGGCCTTGACACTCATTCGCAGGCCTTGACACTCACTCGTAGACCTTGACACTCATTCGTAGGTCTTGACACTCACTCGTAGGTCTTGACACTCGCTCGTAGGCCTTGACACTCATTCGTAGGCCTTGACACTCATTCGCAGGCCTTGACACTCGCTCGTAGGCCTTGACACTCGCTCGTAGGCCTTGACACTCGCTCGTAGGCCTTGACACTCATTCGTAGGCCTTGACACTCGCTCGTAGGCCTTGACACTCGCTCGTAGGCCTTGACACTCACTCGTAGGCCTTGACACTCATTCGTAGGCCTTGACACTCGCTCGTAGGCCTTGACACTCATTCGTAGGCCTTGACAGTCGCTCGTAGGCCTTGACACTCACTCGTAGGCCTTGACTCTCGCTCGTAGGCCTTGACACTCGCCCGTAGGCCTTGACACTCGCTCGTGGGCCTTGACACTCGCTCGTAGGCCTTGACACTCGCTCGTAGGCCTTGACACTCGCTCGTAGGCCTTGACACTCATTCGTAGGCCTTGACACTCGCTCGTATGCCTTGACACTCACTCGTAGGCCTTGACACTCGCTCGTAGGCCTTGACACTCATTCGTAGGCCTTGACACTCGCTCGTAGGCCTTGACACTCGCTCGTAGGCCTTGACACTCACTCGTAGGCCTTGACACTCATTCGTAGGCCTTGACACTCGCTCGTAGGCCTTGACACTCATTCGTAGGCCTTGACAGTCGCTCGTAGGCCTTGACACTCACTCGTAGGCCTTGACTCTCGCTCGTAGGCCTTGACACTCACTCGTAGGCCTTGACACTCGCTCGTAGGCCTTGACACTCGCTCGTAGGCCTTGACACTCACTCGTAGGCCTTGACACTCGCTCGTAGGCCTTGACACTCATTCGCAGGCCTTGACACTCACTCGTAGACCTTGACACTCGCTCGTAGGCCTTGACACTCGCTCGTAGGCCTTGACACTCATTCGTAGGCCTTGACACTCATTCGTAGGCCTTGACACTCGCCCGTAGGCCTTGACACTCGCTCGTAGGCCTTGACACTCGCTCGTAGGCCTTGACACTCACTCGTAGGCCTTGACACTCGCTCGTAGGCCTTGACACTCATTCGTAGGCCTTGACACTCACTCGTAGGCCTTGACACTCGCTCGTAGACCTTGACACTCGCTCGTAGGCCTTGACACTCATTCGTAGGCCTTGACACCCGCTCGTAGGCCTTGACACTCGCTCGTAGGCCTTGACACTCATTCGCAGGCCTTGACACTCACTCGTAGACCTTGACACTCATTCGTAGGTCTTGACACTCACTCGTAGGTCTTGACACTCGCTCGTAGGCCTTGACACTCATTCGTAGGCCTTGACACTCATTCGCAGGCCTTGACACTCGCTCGTAGGCCTTGACACTCGCTCGTAGGCCTTGACACTCGCTCGTAGGCCTTGACACTCATTCGTAGGCCTTGACACTCGCTCGTATGCCTTGACACTCACTCGTAGGCCTTGACACTCGCTCGTAGGCCTTGACTCTCATTCGTAGGCCTTGACACTCGCTCGTAGGCCTTGACACTCGCTCGTAGGCCTTGACACTCACTCGTAGGCCTTGACACTCATTCGTAGGCCTTGACACTCGCTCGTAGGCCTTGACACTCATTCGTAGGCCTTGACAGTCGCTCGTAGGCCTTGACACTCACTCGTAGGCCTTGACTCTCGCTCGTAGGCCTTGACACTCGCCCGTAGGCCTTGACACTCGCTCGTGGGCCTTGACACTCGCTCGTAGGCCTTGACACTCGCTCGTAGGCCTTGACACTCGCTCCTAGGCCTTGACACTCGCTCGTAGGCCTTGACACTCACTCGTAGGCCTTGACACTCGCTCGTAGGCCTTGACACTCGCTCGTAGGCCTTGACACTCACTCGTAGGCCTTGACACTCACTCGTAGGCCTTGACACTCGCTCGTAGGCCTTGACACTCGCTCGTAGGCCTTGACACTCACTCGTAGGCCTTGACACTCATTCGCAGGCCTTGACACTCACTCGTAGACCTTGACACTCGCTCGTAGGCCTTGACACTCGCTCGTAGGCCTTGACACTCATTCGTAGGCCTTGACACTCATTCGTAGGCCTTGACACTCATTCGCAGGCCTTGACACTCGCTCGTAGGCCTTGACACTCGCTCGTAGGCCTTGACACTCGCTCGTAGGCCTTGACACTCATTCGTAGGCCTTGACACTCGCTCGTATGCCTTGACACTCACTCGTAGGCCTTGACACTCGCTCGTAGGCCTTGACACTCATTCGTAGGCCTTGACACTCGCTCGTAGGCCTTGACACTCGCTCGTAGGCCTTGACACTCACTCGTAGGCCTTGACACTCATTCGTAGGCCTTGACACTCGCTCGTAGGCCTTGACACTCATTCGTAGGCCTTGACAGTCGCTCGTAGGCCTTGACACTCACTCGTAGGCCTTGACTCTCGCTCGTAGGCCTTGACACTCGCCCGTAGGCCTTGACACTCGCTCGTGGGCCTTGACACTCGCTCGTAGGCCTTGACACTCGCTCGTAGGCCTTGACACTCATTCGTAGGCCTTGACACTCGCCCGTAGGCCTTGACACTCGCTCGTAGGCCTTGACACTCGCTCGTAGGCCTTGACACTCGCTCGTAGGCCTTGACACTCACTCGTAGGCCTTGACACTCGCTCGTAGGCCTTGACACTCATTCGTAGGCCTTGACATTCACTCGTAGGCCTTGACACTCGCTCGTAGACCTTGACACTCGCTCGTAGGCCTTGACACTCGCTCGTAGGCCTTGACACTCGCTCGTAGACCTTGACACTCGCTCGTAGGCCTTGACACTCGCTCGTAGGCCTTGACACTCGCCCGTAGGCCTTGACACTCGCTCGTAGGCCTTGACACTCATTCATAGGCCTTGACACTCATTCGTAGGCCTTGACACTCGCCCGTAGGCCTTGACACTCGCCCGTAGGCCTTGACACTCGCTCGTGGGCCTTGACACTCGCTCGTAGGCCTTGACACTCGCTCGTAGGCCTTGACACTCGCTCCTAGGCCTTGACACTCGCTCGTAGGCCTTGACACTCACTCGTAGGCCTTGACACTCGCTCGTAGGCCTTGACACTCGCTCGTAGGCCTTGACACTCACTCGTAGGCCTTGACACTCGCTCGTAGGCCTTGACACTCATTCGCAGGCCTTGACACTCACTCGTAGACCTTGACACTCGCTCGTAGGCCTTGACACTCGCTCGTAGGCCTTGACACTCATTCGTAGGCCTTGACACTCATTCGTAGGCCTTGACACTCGCCCGTAGGCCTTGACACTCGCTCGTAGGCCTTGACACTCGCTCGTAGGCCTTGACACTCACTCGTAGGCCTTGACACTCGCTCGTAGGCCTTGACACTCATTCGTAGGCCTTGACACTCACTCGTAGGCCTTGACACTCGCTCGTAGACCTTGACACTCGCTCGTAGGCCTTGACACTCATTCGTAGGCCTTGACACCCGCTCGTAGGCCTTGACACTCGCTCGTAGGCCTTGACACTCATTCGCAGGCCTTGACACTCACTCGTAGACCTTGACACTCATTCGTAGGTCTTGACACTCACTCGATGGTCTTGACACTCGCTCGTAGGCCTTGACACTCATTCGTAGGCCTTGACACTCATTCGCAGGCCTTGACACTCGCTCGTAGGCCTTGACACTCGCTCGTAGGCCTTGACACTCGCTCGTAGGCCTTGACACTCATTCGTAGGCCTTGACACTCGCTCGTATGCCTTGACACTCACTCGTAGGCCTTGACACTCGCTCGTAGGCCTTGACACTCATTCGTAGGCCTTGACACTCGCTCGTAGGCCTTGACACTCGCTCGTAGGCCTTGACACTCATTCGTAGGCCTTGACACTCGCTCGTATGCCTTGACACTCACTCGTAGGCCTTGACACTCGCTCGTAGGCCTTGACACTCATTCGTAGGCCTTGACACTCGCTCGTAGGCCTTGACACTCGCTCGTAGGCCTTGACACTCACTCGTAGGCCTTGACACTCATTCGTAGGCCTTGACACTCGCTCGTAGGCCTTGACACTCATTCGTAGGCCTTGACAGTCGCTCGTAGGCCTTGACACTCACTCGTAGGCCTTGACTCTCGCTCGTAGGCCTTGACACTCACTCGTAGGCCTTGACACTCGCTCGTAGGCCTTGACACTCGCTCGTAGGCCTTGACACTCACTCGTAGGCCTTGACACTCGCTCGTAGGCCTTGACACTCATTCGCAGGCCTTGACACTCACTCGTAGACCTTGACACTCGCTCGTAGGCCTTGACACTCGCTCGTAGGCCTTGACACTCATTCGTAGGCCTTGACACTCATTCGTAGGCCTTGACACTCGCCCGTAGGCCTTGACACTCGCTCGTAGGCCTTGACACTCGCTCGTAGGCCTTGACACTCACTCGTAGGCCTTGACACTCGCTCGTAGGCCTTGACACTCATTCGTAGGCCTTGACACTCACTCGTAGGCCTTGACACTCGCTCGTAGACCTTGACACTCGCTCGTAGGCCTTGACACTCATTCGTAGGCCTTGACACCCGCTCGTAGGCCTTGACACTCGCTCGTAGGCCTTGACACTCATTCGCAGGCCTTGACACTCACTCGTAGACCTTGACACTCATTCGTAGGTCTTGACACTCACTCGTAGGTCTTGACACTCGCTCGTAGGCCTTGACACTCATTCGTAGGCCTTGACACTCATTCGCAGGCCTTGACACTCGCTCGTAGGCCTTGACACTCGCTCGTAGGCCTTGACACTCGCTCGTAGGCCTTGACACTCATTCGTAGGCCTTGACACTCGCTCGTAGGCCTTGACACTCGCTCGTAGGCCTTGACACTCACTCGTAGGCCTTGACACTCATTCGTAGGCCTTGACACTCGCTCGTAGGCCTTGACACTCATTCGTAGGCCTTGACAGTCGCTCGTAGGCCTTGACACTCACTCGTAGGCCTTGACTCTCGCTCGTAGGCCTTGACACTCGCCCGTAGGCCTTGACACTCGCTCGTGGGCCTTGACACTCGCTCGTAGGCCTTGACACTCGCTCGTAGGCCTTGACACTCGCTCGTAGGCCTTGACACTCATTCGTAGGCCTTGACACTCGCTCGTATGCCTTGACACTCACTCGTAGGCCTTGACACTCGCTCGTAGGCCTTGACACTCATTCGTAGGCCTTGACACTCGCTCGTAGGCCTTGACACTCGCTCGTAGGCCTTGACACTCACTCGTAGGCCTTGACACTCATTCGTAGGCCTTGACACTCGCTCGTAGGCCTTGACACTCATTCGTAGGCCTTGACAGTCGCTCGTAGGCCTTGACACTCACTCGTAGGCCTTGACTCTCGCTCGTAGGCCTTGACACTCACTCGTAGGCCTTGACACTCGCTCGTAGGCCTTGACACTCGCTCGTAGGCCTTGACACTCACTCGTAGGCCTTGACACTCGCTCGTAGGCCTTGACACTCATTCGCAGGCCTTGACACTCACTCGTAGACCTTGACACTCGCTCGTAGGCCTTGACACTCGCTCGTAGGCCTTGACACTCATTCGTAGGCCTTGACACTCATTCGTAGGCCTTGACACTCGCCCGTAGGCCTTGACACTCGCTCGTAGGCCTTGACACTCGCTCGTAGGCCTTGACACTCGCTCGTAGGCCTTGACACTCACTCGTAGGCCTTGACACTCGCTCGTAGGCCTTGACACTCATTCGTAGGCCTTGACACTCACTCGTAGGCCTTGACACTCGCTCGTAGACCTTGACACTCGCTCGTAGGCCTTGACACTCATTCGTAGGCCTTGACACCCGCTCGTAGGCCTTGACACTCGCTCGTAGGCCTTGACACTCATTCGCAGGCCTTGACACTCACTCGTAGACCTTGACACTCATTCGTAGGTCTTGACACTCACTCGTAGGTCTTGACACTCGCTCGTAGGCCTTGACACTCATTCGTAGGCCTTGACACTCATTCGCAGGCCTTGACACTCGCTCGTAGGCCTTGACACTCGCTCGTAGGCCTTGACACTCGCTCGTAGGCCTTGACACTCATTCGTAGGCCTTGACACTCGCTCGTATGCCTTGACACTCACTCGTAGGCCTTGACACTCGCTCGTAGGCCTTGACTCTCATTCGTAGGCCTTGACACTCGCTCGTAGGCCTTGACACTCGCTCGTAGGCCTTGACACTCACTCGTAGGCCTTGACACTCATTCGTAGGCCTTGACACTCGCTCGTAGGCCTTGACACTCATTCGTAGGCCTTGACAGTCGCTCGTAGGCCTTGACACTCACTCGTAGGCCTTGACTCTCGCTCGTAGGCCTTGACACTCGCCCGTAGGCCTTGACACTCGCTCGTGGGCCTTGACACTCGCTCGTAGGCCTTGACACTCGCTCGTAGGCCTTGACACTCGCTCGTAGGCCTTGACACTCGCTCGTAGGCCTTGACACTCACTCGTAGGCCTTGACACTCACTCGTAGGCCTTGACACTCGCTCGTAGGCCTTGACACTCACTCGTAGGCCTTGACACTCATTCGCAGGCCTTGACACTCACTCGTAGACCTTGACACTCGCTCGTAGGCCTTGACACTCGCTCGTAGGCCTTGACACTCATTCGTAGGCCTTGACACTCATTCGTAGGCCTTGACACTCATTCGCAGGCCTTGACACTCGCTCGTAGGCCTTGACACTCGCTCGTAGGCCTTGACACTCGCTCGTAGGCCTTGACACTCGCTCGTAGGCCTTGACACTCGCTCGTAGGCCTTGACACTCGCTCGTAGGCCTTGACACTCACTCGTAGGCCTTGACACTCATTCGCAGGCCTTGACACTCACTCGTAGACCTTGACACTCGCTCGTAGGCCTTGACACTCGCTCGTAGGCCTTGACACTCATTCGTAGGCCTTGACACTCATTCGTAGGCCTTGACACTCATTCGCAGGCCTTGACACTCGCTCGTAGGCCTTGACACTCGCTCGTAGGCCTTGACACTCGCTCGTAGGCCTTGACACTCATTCGTAGGCCTTGACACTCGCTCGTATGCCTTGACACTCACTCGTAGGCCTTGACACTCGCTCGTAGGCCTTGACACTCATTCGTAGGCCTTGACACTCGCTCGTAGGCCTTGACACTCGCTCGTAGGCCTTGACACTCACTCGTAGGCCTTGACACTCATTCGTAGGCCTTGACACTCGCTCGTAGGCCTTGACACTCATTCGTAGGCCTTGACAGTCGCTCGTAGGCCTTGACACTCACTCGTAGGCCTTGACTCTCGCTCGTAGGCCTTGACACTCGCCCGTAGGCCTTGACACTCGCTCGTGGGCCTTGACACTCGCTCGTAGGCCTTGACACTCGCTCGTAGGCCTTGACACTCATTCGTAGGCCTTGACACTCGCCCGTAGGCCTTGACACTCGCTCGTAGGCCTTGACACTCGCTCGTAGGCCTTGACACTCGCTCGTAGGCCTTGACACTCACTCGTAGGCCTTGACACTCGCTCGTAGGCCTTGACACTCATTCGTAGGCCTTGACATTCACTCGTAGGCCTTGACACTCGCTCGTAGACCTTGACACTCGCTCGTAGGCCTTGACACTCGCTCGTAGGCCTTGACACTCGCTCGTAGACCTTGACACTCGCTCGTAGGCCTTGACACTCGCTCGTAGGCCTTGACACTCGCCCGTAGGCCTTGACACTCGCTCGTAGGCCTTGACACTCATTCATAGGCCTTGACACTCATTCGTAGGCCTTGACACTCGCCCGTAGGCCTTGACACTCGCTCGTAGGCCTTGACACTCGCCCGTAGGCCTTGACACTCGCCCGTAGGCCTTGACACTCGCTCGTAGGCCTTGACACTCGCTCGTAGGCCTTGACACTCGCTCGTAGGCCTTGACACTCGCTCGTAGGCCTTGACACTCGCTCGTAGGCCTTCACACTCACTCGTAGGCCTTGACACTCGCTCGTAGGCCTTGACACTCATTCGTAGGCCTTGACACTCACTCGTAGGCCTTGACACTCGCTCGTAGGCCTTGACACTCGCTCGTAGGCCTTGACACTCGCTCGTAGGCCTTGGCACTCGCCCGTAGGCCTTGACACTCGCTCGTAGGCCTTGACACTCATTCGTAGGCCTTGACACTCATTCGTAGGCCTTGACACTCGCCCGTAGGCCTTGACACTCGCTCGTAGGCCTTGACACTCGCTCGTAGGCCTTGACACCCGCTCGTAGGCCTTGACACTCGCTCGTAGGCCTTGACACTCGCTCATAGGCCTTGACACTCGCTCGTAGGCCTTGACACTCATTCGTAGGTCTTGACACTCACTCGTAGGTCTTGACACTCGCTCGTAGGCCTTGACACTCGCTCGTAGGCCTTGACACTCGCTCGTAGGCCTTGACACTCACTCGTAGGCCTTGACACTCGCTCGTAGGCCTTGACACTCGCTCGTAGGCCTTGACACTCGCCCGTAGGCCTTGACACTCGCCCGTAGGCCTTGACACTCGCCCGTAGGCCTTGACACTCGCTCGTGGGCCTTGACACTCGCTCGTAGGCCTTGACACTCGCTCGTAGGCCTTGACACTCATTCGTAGGCCTTGACACTCGCCCGTAGGCCTTGACACTCGCTCGTAGGCCTTGACACTCGCTCGTAGGCCTTGACACTCGCTCGTAGGCCTTGACACTCACTCGTAGGCCTTGACACTCGCTCGTAGGCCTTGACACTCATTCGTAGGCCTTGACATTCACTCGTAGGCCTTGACACTCGCTCGTAGACCTTGACACTCGCTCGTAGGCCTTGACACTCGCTCGTAGGCCTTGACACTCGCTCGTAGACCTTGACACTCGCTCGTAGGCCTTGACACTCGCTCGTAGGCCTTGACACTCGCCCGTAGGCCTTGACACTCGCTCGTAGGCCTTGACACTCATTCATAGGCCTTGACACTCATTCGTAGGCCTTGACACTCGCCCGTAGGCCTTGACACTCGCTCGTAGGCCTTGACACTCGCCCGTAGGCCTTGACACTCGCCCGTAGGCCTTGACACTCGCTCGTAGGCCTTGACACTCGCTCGTAGGCCTTGACACTCATTCGTAGGCCTTGACACTCGCTCGTAGGCCTTGACACTCACTCGTAGGCCTTGACACTCGCTCGTAGGCCTTGACACTCATTCGCAGGCCTTGACACTCACTCGTAGGCCTTGACACGCGCTCGTAGGCCTTGACACTCATTCGTAGGCCTTGACACTCGCTCGTAGGCCTTGACACTCGCTCGTAGGCCTTGACACTCGCTCGTAGGCCTTGACACTCGCTCGTAGGCCTTGACACTCGCTCGTAGGCCTTCACACTCACTCGTAGGCCTTGACACTCGCTCGTAGGCCTTGACACTCATTCGTAGGCCTTGACACTCACTCGTAGGCCTTGACACTCGCTCGTAGGCCTTGACACTCGCTCGTAGGCCTTGACACTCGCTCGTAGGCCTTGGCACTCGCCCGTAGGCCTTGACACTCGCTCGTAGGCCTTGACACTCATTCGTAGGCCTTGACACTCATTCGTAGGCCTTGACACTCGCCCGTAGGCCTTGACACTCGCTCGTAGGCCTTGACACTCGCTCGTAGGCCTTGACACCCGCTCGTAGGCCTTGACACTCGCTCGTAGGCCTTGACACTCGCTCATAGGCCTTGACACTCGCTCGTAGGCCTTGACACTCATTCGTAGGTCTTGACACTCACTCGTAGGTCTTGACACTCGCTCGTAGGCCTTGACACTCATTCGTAGGCCTTGACACTCATTCGCAGGCCTTGACACTCGCTCGTAGGCCTTGACACTCGCTCGTAGGCCTTGACACTCGCTCGTAGGCCTTGACACTCATTCGTAGGCCTTGACACTCACTCGTAGGCCTTGACACTCACTCGTAGGCCTTGACACTCGCTCGTAGGCCTTGACACTCATTCGCAGGCCTTGACACTCACTCGTAGACCTTGACACTCGCTCGTAGGCCTTGACACTCATTCGTAGGCCTTGACACTCATTCGTAGGCCTTGACACTCGCCCGTAGGCCTTGACACTCGCTCGTAGGCCTTGACACTCGCTCGTAGGCCTTGACACTCGCCCGTAGGCCTTGACACTCGCTCGTAGGCCTTGACACTCGCCCGTAGGCCTTGACACTCGCCCGTAGGCCTTGACACTCGCTCGTAGGCCTTGACACTCGCTCGTAGGCCTTGACACTCATTCGTAGGCCTTGACACTCGCTCGTAGGCCTTGACACTCACTCGTAGGCCTTGACACTCGCTCGTAGGCCTTGACACTCATTCGCAGGCCTTGACACTCACTCGTAGGCCTTGACACTCGCTCGTAGGCCTTGACACTCATTCGTAGGCCTTGACACTCGCTCGTAGGCCTTGACACTCGCTCGTAGGCCTTGACACTCGCTCGTAGGCCTTGACACTCGCTCGTAGGCCTTGACACTCGCTCGTAGGCCTTCACACTCACTCGTAGGCCTTGACATTCACTCGTAGGCCTTGACACTCGCTCGTAGACCTTGACACTCGCTCGTAGGCCTTGACACTCGCTCGTAGGCCTTGACACTCGCTCGTAGACCTTGACACTCGCTCGTAGGCCTTGACACTCGCTCGTAGGCCTTGACACTCGCCCGTAGGCCTTGACACTCGCTCGTAGGCCTTGACACTCATTCATAGGCCTTGACACTCATTCGTAGGCCTTGACACTCGCCCGTAGGCCTTGACACTCGCTCGTAGGCCTTGACACTCGCCCGTAGGCCTTGACACTCGCCCGTAGGCCTTGACACTCGCTCGTAGGCCTTGACACTCGCTCGTAGGCCTTGACACTCATTCGTAGGCCTTGACACTCGCTCGTAGGCCTTGACACTCACTCGTAGGCCTTGACACTCGCTCGTAGGCCTTGACACTCATTCGCAGGCCTTGACACTCACTCGTAGGCCTTGACACTCGCTCGTAGGCCTTGACACTCATTCGTAGGCCTTGACACTCGCTCGTAGGCCTTGACACTCGCTCGTAGGCCTTGACACTCGCTCGTAGGCCTTGACACTCGCTCGTAGGCCTTGACACTCGCTCGTAGGCCTTCACACTCACTCGTGGCCTTGACACTCGCTCGTAGGCCTTGACACTCATTCGTAGGCCTTGACACTCACTCGTAGGCCTTGACACTCGCTCGTAGGCCTTGACACTCGCTCGTAGGCCTTGACACTCGCTCGTAGGCCTTGGCACTCGCCCGTAGGCCTTGACACTCGCTCGTAGGCCTTGACACTCATTCGTAGGCCTTGACACTCATTCGTAGGCCTTGACACTCGCCCGTAGGCCTTGACACTCGCTCGTAGGCCTTGACACTCGCTCGTAGGCCTTGACACCCGCTCGTAGGCCTTGACACTCGCTCGTAGGCCTTGACACTCGCTCATAGGCCTTGACACTCGCTCGTAGGCCTTGACACTCATTCGTAGGTCTTGACACTCACTCGTAGGTCTTGACACTCGCTCGTAGGCCTTGACACTCATTCGTAGGCCTTGACACTCATTCGCAGGCCTTGACACTCGCTCGTAGGCCTTGACACTCGCTCGTAGGCCTTGACACTCGCTCGTAGGCCTTGACACTCATTCGTAGGCCTTGACACTCACTCGTAGGCCTTGACACTCACTCGTAGGCCTTGACACTCGCTCGTAGGCCTTGACACTCATTCGCAGGCCTTGACACTCACTCGTAGACCTTGACACTCGCTCGTAGGCCTTGACACTCGCTCGTAGGCCTTGACACTCATTCGTAGGCCTTGACACTCATTCGTAGGCCTTGACACTCGCCCGTAGGCCTTGACACTCGCTCGTAGGCCTTGACACTCGCTCGTAGGCCTTGACACTCGCCCGTAGGCCTTGACACTCGCTCGTAGGCCTTGACACTCGCCCGTAGGCCTTGACACTCGCCCGTAGGCCTTGACACTCGCTCGTAGGCCTTGACACTCGCTCGTAGGCCTTGACACTCATTCGTAGGCCTTGACACTCGCTCGTAGGCCTTGACACTCACTCGTAGGCCTTGACACTCGCTCGTAGGCCTTGACACTCATTCGCAGGCCTTGACACTCACTCGTAGGCCTTGACACTCGCTCGTAGGCCTTGACACTCATTCGTAGGCCTTGACACTCGCTCGTAGGCCTTGACACTCGCTCGTAGGCCTTGACACTCGCTCGTAGGCCTTGACACTCGCTCGTAGGCCTTGACACTCGCTCGTAGGCCTTCACACTCACTCGTAGGCCTTGACACTCGCTCGTAGGCCTTGACACTCATTCGTAGGCCTTGACACTCACTCGTAGGCCTTGACACTCGCTCGTAGGCCTTGACACTCGCTCGTAGGCCTTGACACTCGCTCGTAGGCCTTGGCACTCGCCCGTAGGCCTTGACACTCGCTCGTAGGCCTTGACACTCATTCGTAGGCCTTGACACTCATTCGTAGGCCTTGACACTCGCCCGTAGGCCTTGACACTCGCTCGTAGGCCTTGACACTCGCTCGTAGGCCTTGACACCCGCTCGTAGGCCTTGACACTCGCTCGTAGGCCTTGACACTCGCTCATAGGCCTTGACACTCGCTCGTAGGCCTTGACACTCATTCGTAGGTCTTGACACTCACTCGTAGGTCTTGACACTCGCTCGTAGGCCTTGACACTCATTCGTAGGCCTTGACACTCATTCGCAGGCCTTGACACTCGCTCGTAGGCCTTGACACTCGCTCGTAGGCCTTGACACTCGCTCGTAGGCCTTGACACTCATTCGTAGGCCTTGACACTCACTCGTAGGCCTTGACACTCACTCGTAGGCCTTGACACTCGCTCGTAGGCCTTGACACTCATTCGCAGGCCTTGACACTCACTCGTAGACCTTGACACTCGCTCGTAGGCCTTGACACTCGCTCGTAGGCCTTGACACTCATTCGTAGGCCTTGACACTCATTCGTAGGCCTTGACACTCGCCCGTAGGCCTTGACACTCGCTCGTAGGCCTTGACACTCGCTCGTAGGCCTTGACACTCACTCGTAGGCCTTGACACTCGCTCGTAGGCCTTGACACTCTTTCGTAGGCCTTGACACTCGCTCGTAGACCTTGACACTCGCTCGTAGGCCTTGACACTCGCTCGTAGGCCTTGACACTCGCTCGTAGACCTTGACACTCGCTCGTAGGCCTTGACACTCGCTCGTAGGCCTTGACACTCATTCATAGGCCTTGACACTCATTCGTAGGCCTTGACACTCGCCCGTAGGCCTTGACACTCGCTCGTAGGCCTTGACACTCGCCCGTAGGCCTTGACACTCGCCCGTAGGCCTTGACACTCGCTCGTAGGCCTTGACACTCGCTCGTAGGCCTTGACACTCATTCGTAGGCCTTGACACTCGCTCGTAGGCCTTGACACTCGCTCGTAGGCCTTGACACTCATTCGTAGGCCTTGACACTCGCTCGTAGGCCTTGACACTCATTCGCAGGCCTTGACACTCACTCGTAGGCCTTGACACTCGCTCGTAGGCCTTGACACTCATTCGTAGGCCTTGACACTCATTCGTAGGCCTTGACACTCGCTCCTAGGCCTTGACACTCGCTCGTAGGCCTTGACACTCATTCGTAGGCCTTGACACTCATTCGTAGGCCTTGACACTCGCCCGTAGGCCTTGACACTCGCTCGTAGGCCTTGACACTCGCCCGTAGGCCTTGACACTCGCCCGTAGGCCTTGACACTCGCTCGTAGGCCTTGACACTCACTCGTAGGCCTTGACACTCGCCCGTAGGCCTTGACACTCGCTCGTAGGCCTTGACACTCATTCATAGGCCTTGACACTCATTCGTAGGCCTTGACACTCGCTCGTAGGCCTTGACACTCACTCGTAGGCCTTGACACTCGCTCGTAGGCCTTGACACTCATTCGCAGCCCTTGACACTCACTCGTAGGCCTTGACACTCGCTCGTAGGCCTTGACACTCATTCGTAGGCCTTGACACTCGCTCGTAGGCCTTGACACTCACTCGTAGGCCTTGACACTCGCTCGTAGGCCTTGACACTCATTCGCAGGCCTTGACACTCACTCGTAGGCCTTGACACTCGCCCGTAGGCCTTGACACTCGCCCGTAGGCCTTGACACTCGCCCGTAGGCCTTGACACTCGCTCGTAGGCCTTGACACTCGCTCGTAGACCTTGACACTCATTCGTAGGCCTTGACACTCGCTCGTAGGCCTTGACACTCACTCGTAGGCCTTGACACTCGCTCGTAGGCCTTGACACTCATTCGTAGGCCTTGACACTCATTCATAGGCCTTGACACTCGCTCGTAGGCCTTGACACTCACTCGTAGGCCTTGACACTCGCTCGTAGGCCTTGACACTCATTCGTAGGCCTTGACACTCATTCATAGGCCTTGACACTCATTCGTAGGCCTTGACACTCGCTCGTAGGCCTTGACACTCGCTCGTAGGCCTTGACACTCATTCATAGGCCTTGACACTCATTCGTAGGCCTTGACACTCGCTCGTAGGCCTTGACACTCGCTCGTAGGCCTTGACACTCGCTCGTAGACCTTGACACTCATTCGTAGGCCTTGACACTCGCTCGTAGGCCTTGACACTCACTCGTAGGCCTTGACACTCGCTCGTAGGCCTTGACACTCATTCGTAGGCCTTGACACTCATTCATAGGCCTTGACACTCGCTCGTAGGCCTTGACACTCGCTCGTAGGCCTTGACACTCATTCGTAGGCCTTGACACTCATTCATAGGCCTTGACACTCGCTCGTAGGCCTTGACACTCACTCGTAGGCCTTGACACTCGCCCGTAGGCCTTGACACTCGCTCGTAGGCCTTGACACTCATTCATAGGCCTTGACACTCATTCGTAGGCCTTGACACTCGCTCGTAGGCCTTGACACTCACTCGTAGACCTTGACACTCACTCGTAGGCCTTGACACTCGCTCGTAGGCCTTGACACTCGCTCGTAGGCCTTGACACTCATTCGTAGGCCTTGACACTCGCTCGTAGGCCTTGACACTCATTCGTAGGCCTTGACACTCACTCGTAGGCCTCGACACTCGCTCGTAGACCTTGACACTCGCTCGTAGGCCTTGACACTCGCTCGTAGGCCTTGACACTCGCCCGTAGGCCTTGACACTCGCCCGTAGGCCTTGACACTCGCCCGTAGGCCTTGACACTCGCTCGTAGGCCTTGACACTCGCTCGTAGACCTTGACACTCATTCGTAGGCCTTGACACTCGCTCGTAGGCCTTGACACTCACTCGTAGGCCTTGACACTCGCTCGTAGGCCTTGACACTCATTCGTAGGCCTTGACACTCATTCATAGGCCTTGACACTCGCTCGTAGGCCTTGACACTCACTCGTAGGCCTTGACACTCGCTCGTAGGCCTTGACACTCATTCGTAGGCCTTGACACTCACTCGTAGGCCTTGACACTCGCTCGTAGACCTTGACACTCGCTCGTAGGCCTTGACACTTGCTCGTAGGCCTTGACACTCGCCCGTAGGCCTTGACACTCGCTCGTAGGCCTTGACACTCACTCGTAGGCCTTGACACTCATTCATAGGCCTTGACACTCATTCGTAGGCCTTGACACTCGCTCGTAGGCCTTGACACTCACTCGTAGGCCTTGACACTCGCTCGTAGGCCTTGACACTCATTCGCAGGCCTTGACACTCGCTCGTAGGCCTTGACACTCGCTCGTAGGCCTTGACACTCGCTCGTAGACCTTGACACTCATTCGTAGGCCTTGACACTCGCTCGTAGGCCTTGACACTCACTCGTAGGCCTTGACACTCGCTCGTAGGCCTTGACACTCATTCGTAGGCCTTGACACTCATTCATAGGCCTTGACACTCGCTCGTAGGCCTTGACACTCGCTCGTAGGCCTTGACACTCATTCGTAGGCCTTGACACTCATTCATAGGCCTTGACACTCGCTCGTAGGCCTTGACACTCACTCGTAGGCCTTGACACTCGCCCGTAGGCCTTGACACTCGCTCGTAGGCCTTGACACTCATTCATAGGCCTTGACACTCATTCGTAGGCCTTGACTCTCGCTCGTAGGCCTTGACACTCACTCGTAGACCTTGACACTCATTCGTAGGCCTTGACTCTCGCTCGTAGGCCTTGACACTCACTCGTAGACCTTGACACTCACTCGTAGGCCTTGACACTCGCTCGTAGGCCTTGACACTCACTCGTAGGCCTTGACACTCGCTCGTAGGCCTTGACACTCATTCGTAGGCCTTGACACTCATTCATAGGCCTTGACACTCGCTCGTAGGCCTTGACACTCACTCGTAGGCCTTGACACTCGCTCGTAGGCCTTGACACTCATTCGTAGGCCTTGACACTCATTCATAGGCCTTGACACTCATTCGTAGGCCTTGACACTCGCTCGTAGGCCTTGACACTCGCTCGTAGGCCTTGACACTCATTCATAGGCCTTGACACTCATTCGTAGGCCTTGACACTCATTCGTAGGCCTTGACACTCATTCATAGGCCTTGACACTCGCTCGTAGGCCTTGACACTCACTCGTAGGCCTTGACACTCGCCCGTAGGCCTTGACACTCGCTCGTAGGCCTTGACACTCATTCATAGGCCTTGACACTCATTCGTAGGCCTTGACACTCGCTCGTAGGCCTTGACACTCACTCGTAGACCTTGACACTCACTCGTAGGCCTTGACACTCGCTCGTAGGCCTTGACACTCATTCGCAGGCCTTGACACTCACTCGTAGGCCTTGACACTCGCTCGTAGGCCTTGACACTCATTCGTAGGCCTTGACACTCATTCGTAGGCCTTGACACTCGCTCCTAGGCCTTGACACTCGCTCGTAGGCCTTGACACTCATTCGTAGGCCTTGACACTCATTCGTAGGCCTTGACACTCGCCCGTAGGCCTTGACACTCGCTCGTAGGCCTTGACACTCGCCCGTAGGCCTTGACACTCGCCCGTAGGCCTTGACACTCGCTCGTAGGCCTTGACACTCACTCGTAGGCCTTGACACTCGCCCGTAGGCCTTGACACTCGCTCGTAGGCCTTGACACTCATTCATAGGCCTTGACACTCATTCGTAGGCCTTGACACTCGCTCGTAGGCCTTGACACTCACTCGTAGGCCTTGACACTCGCTCGTAGGCCTTGACACTCATTCGCAGCCCTTGACACTCACTCGTAGGCCTTGACACTCGCTCGTAGGCCTTGACACTCATTCGTAGGCCTTGACACTCGCTCGTAGGCCTTGACACTCACTCGTAGGCCTTGACACTCGCTCGTAGGCCTTGACACTCATTCGCAGGCCTTGACACTCACTCGTAGGCCTTGACACTCGCCCGTAGGCCTTGACACTCGCCCGTAGGCCTTGACACTCGCCCGTAGGCCTTGACACTCGCTCGTAGGCCTTGACACTCGCTCGTAGACCTTGACACTCATTCGTAGGCCTTGACACTCGCTCGTAGGCCTTGACACTCACTCGTAGGCCTTGACACTCGCTCGTAGGCCTTGACACTCATTCGTAGGCCTTGACACTCATTCATAGGCCTTGACACTCGCTCGTAGGCCTTGACACTCACTCGTAGGCCTTGACACTCGCTCGTAGGCCTTGACACTCATTCGTAGGCCTTGACACTCATTCATAGGCCTTGACACTCATTCGTAGGCCTTGACACTCGCTCGTAGGCCTTGACACTCGCTCGTAGGCCTTGACACTCATTCATAGGCCTTGACACTCATTCGTAGGCCTTGACACTCGCTCGTAGGCCTTGACACTCGCTCGTAGGCCTTGACACTCGCTCGTAGACCTTGACACTCATTCGTAGGCCTTGACACTCGCTCGTAGGCCTTGACACTCACTCGTAGGCCTTGACACTCGCTCGTAGGCCTTGACACTCATTCGTAGGCCTTGACACTCATTCATAGGCCTTGACACTCGCTCGTAGGCCTTGACACTCGCTCGTAGGCCTTGACACTCATTCGTAGGCCTTGACACTCATTCATAGGCCTTGACACTCGCTCGTAGGCCTTGACACTCACTCGTAGGCCTTGACACTCGCCCGTAGGCCTTGACACTCGCTCGTAGGCCTTGACACTCATTCATAGGCCTTGACACTCATTCGTAGGCCTTGACACTCGCTCGTAGGCCTTGACACTCACTCGTAGACCTTGACACTCACTCGTAGGCCTTGACACTCGCTCGTAGGCCTTGACACTCGCTCGTAGGCCTTGACACTCATTCGTAGGCCTTGACACTCGCTCGTAGGCCTTGACACTCATTCGTAGGCCTTGACACTCACTCGTAGGCCTCGACACTCGCTCGTAGACCTTGACACTCGCTCGTAGGCCTTGACACTCGCTCGTAGGCCTTGACACTCGCCCGTAGGCCTTGACACTCGCCCGTAGGCCTTGACACTCGCCCGTAGGCCTTGACACTCGCTCGTAGGCCTTGACACTCGCTCGTAGACCTTGACACTCATTCGTAGGCCTTGACACTCGCTCGTAGGCCTTGACACTCACTCGTAGGCCTTGACACTCGCTCGTAGGCCTTGACACTCATTCGTAGGCCTTGACACTCATTCATAGGCCTTGACACTCGCTCGTAGGCCTTGACACTCACTCGTAGGCCTTGACACTCGCTCGTAGGCCTTGACACTCATTCGTAGGCCTTGACACTCACTCGTAGGCCTTGACACTCGCTCGTAGACCTTGACACTCGCTCGTAGGCCTTGACACTTGCTCGTAGGCCTTGACACTCGCCCGTAGGCCTTGACACTCGCTCGTAGGCCTTGACACTCACTCGTAGGCCTTGACACTCATTCATAGGCCTTGACACTCATTCGTAGGCCTTGACACTCGCTCGTAGGCCTTGACACTCACTCGTAGGCCTTGACACTCGCTCGTAGGCCTTGACACTCATTCGCAGGCCTTGACACTCGCTCGTAGGCCTTGACACTCACTCGTAGGCCTTGACACTCGCTCGTAGGCCTTGACACTCATTCGTAGGCCTTGACACTCACTCGTAGGCCTTGACACTCGCTCGTAGGCCTTGACACTCATTCGTAGGCCTTGACACTCATTCATAGGCCTTGACACTCGCTCGTAGGCCTTGACACTCGCTCGTAGGCCTTGACACTCATTCGTAGGCCTTGACACTCATTCATAGGCCTTGACACTCGCTCGTAGGCCTTGACACTCACTCGTAGGCCTTGACACTCGCCCGTAGGCCTTGACACTCGCTCGTAGGCCTTGACACTCATTCATAGGCCTTGACACTCATTCGTAGGCCTTGACACTCGCTCGTAGGCCTTGACACTCACTCGTAGACCTTGACACTCACTCGTAGGCCTTGACACTCGCTCGTAGGCCTTGACACTCGCTCGTAGGCCTTGACACTCATTCGTAGGCCTTGACACTCGCTCGTAGGCCTTGACACTCATTCGTAGGCCTTGACACTCACTCGTAGGCCTCGACACTCGCTCGTAGACCTTGACACTCGCTCGTAGGCCTTGACACTCGCTCGTAGGCCTTGACACTCGCCCGTAGGCCTTGACACTCGCCCGTAGGCCTTGACACTCGCCCGTAGGCCTTGACACTCGCTCGTAGGCCTTGACACTCGCTCGTAGACCTTGACACTCATTCGTAGGCCTTGACACTCGCTCGTAGGCCTTGACACTCACTCGTAGGCCTTGACACTCGCTCGTAGGCCTTGACACTCATTCGTAGGCCTTGACACTCATTCATAGGCCTTGACACTCGCTCGTAGGCCTTGACACTCACTCGTAGGCCTTGACACTCGCTCGTAGGCCTTGACACTCATTCGTAGGCCTTGACACTCACTCGTAGGCCTTGACACTCGCTCGTAGACCTTGACACTCGCTCGTAGGCCTTGACACTTGCTCGTAGGCCTTGACACTCGCCCGTAGGCCTTGACACTCGCTCGTAGGCCTTGACACTCACTCGTAGGCCTTGACACTCATTCATAGGCCTTGACACTCATTCGTAGGCCTTGACACTCGCTCGTAGGCCTTGACACTCACTCGTAGGCCTTGACACTCGCTCGTAGGCCTTGACACTCATTCGCAGGCCTTGACACTCGCTCGTAGGCCTTGACACTCGCTCGTAGGCCTTGACACTCGCTCGTAGACCTTGACACTCATTCGTAGGCCTTGACACTCGCTCGTAGGCCTTGACACTCACTCGTAGGCCTTGACACTCGCTCGTAGGCCTTGACACTCATTCGTAGGCCTTGACACTCATTCATAGGCCTTGACACTCGCTCGTAGGCCTTGACACTCGCTCGTAGGCCTTGACACTCATTCGTAGGCCTTGACACTCATTCATAGGCCTTGACACTCGCTCGTAGGCCTTGACACTCACTCGTAGGCCTTGACACTCGCCCGTAGGCCTTGACACTCGCTCGTAGGCCTTGACACTCATTCATAGGCCTTGACACTCATTCGTAGGCCTTGACTCTCGCTCGTAGGCCTTGACACTCACTCGTAGACCTTGACACTCATTCGTAGGCCTTGACTCTCGCTCGTAGGCCTTGACACTCACTCGTAGACCTTGACACTCACTCGTAGGCCTTGACACTCGCTCGTAGGCCTTGACACTCACTCGTAGGCCTTGACACTCGCTCGTAGGCCTTGACACTCATTCGTAGGCCTTGACACTCATTCATAGGCCTTGACACTCGCTCGTAGGCCTTGACACTCACTCGTAGGCCTTGACACTCGCTCGTAGGCCTTGACACTCATTCGTAGGCCTTGACACTCATTCATAGGCCTTGACACTCATTCGTAGGCCTTGACACTCGCTCGTAGGCCTTGACACTCGCTCGTAGGCCTTGACACTCATTCATAGGCCTTGACACTCATTCGTAGGCCTTGACACTCGCTCGTAGGCCTTGACACTCGCTCGTAGGCCTTGACACTCGCTCGTAGACCTTGACACTCATTCGTAGGCCTTGACACTCGCTCGTAGGCCTTGACACTCACTCGTAGGCCTTGACACTCGCTCGTAGGCCTTGACACTCATTCGTAGGCCTTGACACTCATTCATAGGCCTTGACACTCGCTCGTAGGCCTTGACACTCGCTCGTAGGCCTTGACACTCATTCGTAGGCCTTGACACTCATTCATAGGCCTTGACACTCGCTCGTAGGCCTTGACACTCACTCGTAGGCCTTGACACTCGCCCGTAGGCCTTGACACTCGCTCGTAGGCCTTGACACTCATTCATAGGCCTTGACACTCATTCGTAGGCCTTGACACTCGCTCGTAGGCCTTGACACTCACTCGTAGACCTTGACACTCACTCGTAGGCCTTGACACTCGCTCGTAGGCCTTGACACTCGCTCGTAGGCCTTGACACTCATTCGTAGGCCTTGACACTCGCTCGTAGGCCTTGACACTCATTCGTAGGCCTTGACACTCACTCGTAGGCCTCGACACTCGCTCGTAGACCTTGACACTCGCTCGTAGGCCTTGACACTCGCTCGTAGGCCTTGACACTCGCCCGTAGGCCTTGACACTCGCCCGTAGGCCTTGACACTCGCCCGTAGGCCTTGACACTCGCTCGTAGGCCTTGACACTCGCTCGTAGACCTTGACACTCATTCGTAGGCCTTGACACTCGCTCGTAGGCCTTGACACTCACTCGTAGGCCTTGACACTCGCTCGTAGGCCTTGACACTCATTCGTAGGCCTTGACACTCATTCATAGGCCTTGACACTCGCTCGTAGGCCTTGACACTCACTCGTAGGCCTTGACACTCGCTCGTAGGCCTTGACACTCATTCGTAGGCCTTGACACTCACTCGTAGGCCTTGACACTCGCTCGTAGACCTTGACACTCGCTCGTAGGCCTTGACACTTGCTCGTAGGCCTTGACACTCGCCCGTAGGCCTTGACACTCGCTCGTAGGCCTTGACACTCACTCGTAGGCCTTGACACTCATTCATAGGCCTTGACACTCATTCGTAGGCCTTGACACTCGCTCGTAGGCCTTGACACTCACTCGTAGGCCTTGACACTCGCTCGTAGGCCTTGACACTCATTCGCAGGCCTTGACACTCGCTCGTAGGCCTTGACACTCGCTCGTAGGCCTTGACACTCGCTCGTAGACCTTGACACTCATTCGTAGGCCTTGACACTCGCTCGTAGGCCTTGACACTCACTCGTAGGCCTTGACACTCGCTCGTAGGCCTTGACACTCATTCGTAGGCCTTGACACTCATTCATAGGCCTTGACACTCGCTCGTAGGCCTTGACACTCGCTCGTAGGCCTTGACACTCATTCGTAGGCCTTGACACTCATTCATAGGCCTTGACACTCGCTCGTAGGCCTTGACACTCACTCGTAGGCCTTGACACTCGCCCGTAGGCCTTGACACTCGCTCGTAGGCCTTGACACTCATTCATAGGCCTTGACACTCATTCGTAGGCCTTGACTCTCGCTCGTAGGCCTTGACACTCACTCGTAGACCTTGACACTCACTCGTAGGCCTTGACACTCGCTCGTAGGCCTTGACACTCGCTCGTAGGCCTTGACACTCATTCGTAGGCCTTGACACTCGCTCGTAGGCCTTGACACTCATTCGTAGGCCTTGACACTCACTCGTAGGCCTCGACACTCGCTCGTAGACCTTGACACTCGCTCGTAGGCCTTGACACTCGCTCGTAGGCCTTGACACTCGCCCGTAGGCCTTGACACTCGCCCGTAGGCCTTGACACTCGCCCGTAGGCCTTGACACTCGCTCGTAGGCCTTGACAGTCGCTCGTAGACCTTGACACTCATTCGTAGGCCTTGACACTCGCTCGTAGGCCTTGACACTCACTCGTAGGCCTTGACACTCGCTCGTAGGCCTTGACACTCATTCGTAGGCCTTGACACTCATTCATAGGCCTTGACACTCGCTCGTAGGCCTTGACACTCACTCGTAGGCCTTGACACTCGCTCGTAGGCCTTGACACTCATTCGTAGGCCTTGACACTCACTCGTAGGCCTTGACACTCGCTCGTAGACCTTGACACTCGCTCGTAGGCCTTGACACTTGCTCGTAGGCCTTGACACTCGCCCGTAGGCCTTGACACTCGCTCGTAGGCCTTGACACTTTCGCAGGCCTTGACACTCACTCGTAGGCCTTGACACTCGCTCGTAGGCCTTGACACTCACTCGTAGGCCTTGACACTCGCTCGTAGGCCTTGACACTCGCTCGTAGGCCTTGACACTCGCTCGTAGGCCTTGACACTCATTCGTAGGCCTTGACACTCGCTCGTAGGCCTTGACACTCACTCGTAGGCCTTGACACTCGCTCGTAGGCCTTGACACTCATTCGTAGGCCTTGACACTCATTCATAGGCCTTGACACTCGCTCGTAGGCCTTGACACTCATTCGTAGGCCTTGACACTCGCTCGTAGGCCTTGACACTCACTCGTAGGCCTTGACACTCATTCATAGGCCTTGACACTCATTCGTAGGCCTTGACACTCGCTCGTAGGCCTTGACACTCACTCGTAGGCCTTGACACTCGCTCGTAGGCCTTGACACTCATTCGCAGGCCTTGACACTCGCTCGTAGGCCTTGACACTCACTCGTAGGCCTTGACACTCGCTCGTAGGCCTTGACACTCATTCGTAGGCCTTGACACTCATTCATAGGCCTTGACACTCGCTCGTAGGCCTTGACACTCATTCGTAGGCCTTGACACTCACTCGTAGGCCTTGACACTCGCTCGTAGGCCTTGACACTCATTCGTAGGCCTTGACACTCGCTCGTAGGCCTTGACACTCATTCGTAGGCCTTGACACTCATTCATAGGCCTTGACACTCATTCGTAGGCCTTGACACTCGCTCGTAGGCCTTGACACTTTCGCAGGCCTTGACACTCACTCGTAGGCCTTGACACTCGCTCGTAGGCCTTGACACTCATTCGTAGGCCTTGACACTCGCTCGTAGGCCTTGACACTCACTCGTAGGCCTTGACACTCGCTAGTAGGCCTTGACACTCATTCGCAGGCCTTGACACTCACTCGTAGACCTTGACACTCATTCATAGGCCTTGACACTCGCTCGTAGGCCTTGACACTCACTCGTAGGCCTTGACACTCGCTCGTAGGCCTTGACACTCATTCGCAGGCCTTGACACTCACTCGTAGACCTTGACACTCACTCGTAGGCCTTGACACTCGCTCGTAGGCCTTGACACTCGCTCGTAGGCCTTGACACTCGCTCCTAGGCCTTGACACTCGCTCGTAGGCCTTGACACTCATTCGTAGGCCTTGACACTCATTCGTAGGCCTTGACACTCGCCCGTAGGCCTTGACACTCGCTCGTAGGCCTTGACACTCGCCCGTAGGCCTTGACACTCGCCCGTAGGCCTTGACACTCGCTCGTAGGCCTTGACACTCGCTCGTAGGCCTTGACACTCATTCGTAGGCCTTGACACTCGCTCGTAGGCCTTGACACTCACTCGTAGGCCTTGACACTCGCTCGTAGGCCTTGACACTCATTCGTAGGCCTTGACACTCATTCATAGGCCTTGACACTCGCTCGTAGGCCTTGACACTCACTCGTAGGCCTTGACACTCGCTCGTAGGCCTTGACACTCATTCGTAGGCCTTGACACTCGCTCGTAAGCCTTGACACTCACTCGTAGGCCTTGACACTCGCCCGTAGGCCTTGACACTCGCTCGTAGGCCTTGACACTTTCGCAGGCCTTGACACTCACTCGTAGGCCTTGACACTCGCTCGTAGGCCTTGACACTCACTCGTAGGCCTTGACACTCGCTCGTAGGCCTTGACACTCGCTCGTAGGCCTTGACACTCGCTCGTAGGCCTTGACACTCATTCGTAGGCCTTGACACTCGCTCGTAGGCCTTGACACTCACTCGTAGGCCTTGACACTCGCTCGTAGGCCTTGACACTCATTCGTAGGCCTTGACACTCATTCATAGGCCTTGACACTCGCTCGTAGGCCTTGACACTCATTCGTAGGCCTTGACACTCGCTCGTAGGCCTTGACACTCACTCGTAGGCCTTGACACTCATTCATAGGCCTTGACACTCATTCGTAGGCCTTGACACTCGCTCGTAGGCCTTGACACTCACTCGTAGGCCTTGACACTCGCTCGTAGGCCTTGACACTCATTCGCAGGCCTTGACACTCGCTCGTAGGCCTTGACACTCACTCGTAGGCCTTGACACTCGCTCGTAGGCCTTGACACTCATTCGTAGGCCTTGACACTCATTCATAGGCCTTGACACTCGCTCGTAGGCCTTGACACTCATTCGTAGGCCTTGACACTCACTCGTAGGCCTTGACACTCGCTCGTAGGCCTTGACACTCATTCGTAGGCCTTGACACTCGCTCGTAGGCCTTGACACTCATTCGTAGGCCTTGACACTCATTCATAGGCCTTGACACTCATTCGTAGGCCTTGACACTCGCTCGTAGGCCTTGACACTTTCGCAGGCCTTGACACTCACTCGTAGGCCTTGACACTCGCTCGTAGGCCTTGACACTCATTCGTAGGCCTTGACACTCGCTCGTAGGCCTTGACACTCACTCGTAGGCCTTGACACTCGCTAGTAGGCCTTGACACTCATTCGCAGCCCTTGACACTCACTCGTAGACCTTGACACTCATTCATAGGCCTTGACACTCGCTCGTAGGCCTTGACACTCACTCGTAGGCCTTGACACTCGCTCGTAGGCCTTGACACTCATTCGCAGGCCTTGACACTCACTCGTAGACCTTGACACTCACTCGTAGGCCTTGACACTCGCTCGTAGGCCTTGACACTCGCTCGTAGGCCTTGACACTCGCTCCTAGGCCTTGACACTCGCTCGTAGGCCTTGACACTCATTCGTAGGCCTTGACACTCATTCGTAGGCCTTGACACTCGCCCGTAGGCCTTGACACTCGCTCGTAGGCCTTGACACTCGCCCGTAGGCCTTGACACTCGCCCGTAGGCCTTGACACTCGCTCGTAGGCCTTGACACTCGCTCGTAGGCCTTGACACTCATTCGTAGGCCTTGACACTCGCTCGTAGGCCTTGACACTCACTCGTAGGCCTTGACACTCGCTCGTAGGCCTTGACACTCATTCGTAGGCCTTGACACTCATTCATAGGCCTTGACACTCGCTCGTAGGCCTTGACACTCACTCGTAGGCCTTGACACTCGCTCGTAGGCCTTGACACTCATTCGTAGGCCTTGACACTCGCTCGTAAGCCTTGACACTCACTCGTAGGCCTTGACACTCGCTCGTAGGCCTTGACACTCGCTCGTAGGCCTTGACACTCGCTCGTAGACCTTGACACTCATTCGTAGGCCTTGACACTCGCCCGTAGGCCTTGACACTCGCTCGTAGGCCTTGACACTCGCCCGTAGGCCTTGACACTCGCCCGTAGGCCTTGACACTCGCTCGTAGGCCTTGACACTCGCTCGTAGGCCTTGACACTCATTCGTAGGCCTTGACACTCATTCATAGGCCTTGACACTCGCTCGTAGGCCTTGACACTCGCTCGTAGGCCTTGACACTCGCTCGTAGGCCTTGACACTCGCTCGTAGACCTTGACACTCATTCGTAGGCCTTGACACTCGCCCGTAGGCCTTGACACTCGCTCGTAGGCCTTGACACTCGCCCGTAGGCCTTGACACTCGCCCGTAGGCCTTGACACTCGCTCGTAGGCCTTGACACTCGCTCGTAGGCCTTGACACTCATTCGTAGGCCTTGACACTCGCTCGTAGGCCTTGACACTCACTCGTAGGCCTTGACACTCGCTCGTAGGCCTTGACACTCATTCGTAGGCCTTGACACTCATTCATAGGCCTTGACACTCGCTCGTAGGCCTTGACACTCACTCGTAGGCCTTGACACTCGCTCGTAGGCCTTGACACTCATTCGTAGGCCTTGACACTCGCCCGTAGGCCTTGACACTCGCCCGTAGGCCTTGACACTCGCCCGTAGGCCTTGACACTCGCTCGTAGGCCTTGACACTCGCTCGTAGACCTTGACACTCATTCGTAGGCCTTGACACTCGCTCGTAGGCCTTGACACTCACTCGTAGGCCTTGACACTCGCTCGTAGGCCTTGACACTCATTCGTAGGCCTTGACACTCATTCATAGGCCTTGACACTCGCTCGTAGGCCTTGACACTCACTCGTAGGCCTTGACACTCGCTCGTAGGCCTTGACACTCATTCGTAGGCCTTGACACTCACTCGTAGGCCTTGACACTCGCTCGTAGACCTTGACACTCGCTCGTAGGCCTTGACACTTGCTCGTAGGCCTTGACACTCGCCCGTAGGCCTTGACACTCGCTCGTAGGCCTTGACACTTTCGCAGGCCTTGACACTCACTCGTAGGCCTTGACACTCGCTCGTAGGCCTTGACACTCACTCGTAGGCCTTGACACTCGCTCGTAGGCCTTGACACTCGCTCGTAGGCCTTGACACTCGCTCGTAGGCCTTGACACTCATTCGTAGGCCTTGACACTCGCTCGTAGGCCTTGACACTCACTCGTAGGCCTTGACACTCGCTCGTAGGCCTTGACACTCATTCGTAGGCCTTGACACTCATTCATAGGCCTTGACACTCACTCGTAGGCCTTGACACTCGCTCGTAGGCCTTGACACTCATTCGTAGGCCTTGACACTCGCTCGTAGGCCTTGACACTCACTCGTAGGCCTTGACACTCATTCATAGGCCTTGACACTCATTCGTAGGCCTTGACACTCGCTCGTAGGCCTTGACACTCATTCGTAGGCCTTGACACTCACTCGTAGGCCTTGACACTCGCTCGTAGGCCTTGACACTCATTCGCAGGCCTTGACACTCACTCGTAGACCTTGACACTCGCTCGTAGGCCTTGACACTCGCTCGTAGGCCTTGACACTCGCTCGTAGGCCTTGACACTCGCTCCTAGGCCTTGACACTCGCTCGTAGGCCTTGACACTCACTCGTAGGCCTTGACACTCGCTCGTAGGCCTTGACACTCGCTCGTAGGCCTTGACACTCACTCGTAGGCCTTGACACTCGCTCGTAGGCCTTGACACTCATTCGCAGGCCTTGACACTCGCTCGTAGGCCTTGACACTCGCTCCTAGGCCTTGACACTCGCTCGTAGGCCTTGACACTCATTCGTAGGCCTTGACACTCATTCGTAGGCCTTGACACTCGCCCGTAGGCCTTGACACTCGCTCGTAGGCCTTGACACTCGCCCGTAGGCCTTGACACTCGCCCGTAGGCCTTGACACTCGCTCGTAGGCCTTGACACTCGCTCGTAGGCCTTGACACTCATTCGTAGGCCTTGACACTCGCTCGTAGGCCTTGACACTCACTCGTAGGCCTTGACACTCGCTCGTAGGCCTTGACACTCATTCGTAGGCCTTGACACTCATTCATAGGCCTTGACACTCGCTCGTAGGCCTTGACACTCACTCGTAGGCCTTGACACTCGCTCGTAGGCCTTGACACTCATTCGTAGGCCTTGACACTCGCTCGTAGGCCTTGACACTCACTCGTAGGCCTTGACACTCGCTCGTAGGCCTTGACACTCATTCGTAGGCCTTGACACTCATTCATAGGCCTTGACACTCGCTCGTAGGCCTTGACACTCACTCGTAGGCCTTGACACTCGCTCGTAGGCCTTGACACTCATTCGTAGGCCTTGACACTCACTCGTAGGCCTTGACACTCGCTCGTAGACCTTGACACTCGCTCGTAGGCCTTGACACTCGCTCGTAGGCCTTGACACTCGCCCGTAGGCCTTGACACTCGCTCGTAGGCCTTGACACTCGCCCGTAGGCCTTGACACTCGCCCGTAGGCCTTGACACTCGCTCGTAGGCCTTGACACTCGCTCGTAGACCTTGACACTCATTCGTAGGCCTTGACACTCGCTCGTAGGCCTTGACACTCACTCGTAGGCCTTGACACTCGCTCGTAGACCTTGACACTCGCTCGTAGGCCTTGACACTCGCTCGTAGGCCTTGACACTCATTCGCAGGCCTTGACACTCACTCGTAGACCTTGACACTCACTCGTAGGCCTTGACACTCGCTCGTAGGCCTTGACACTCGCTCGTAGGCCTTGACACTCGCTCCTAGGCCTTGACACTCATTCGTAGGCCTTGACACTCGCCCGTAGGCCTTGACACTCGCTCGTAGGCCTTGACACTCGCTCGTAGGCCTTGGCACTCACTCGTAGGCCTTGACACTCGCTCGTAGGCCTTGACACTCATTCGTAGGCCTTGACACTCACTCGTAGGCCTTGACACTCGCTCGTAGGCCTTGACACTCGCTCCTAGGCCTTGACACTCGCTCGTAGGCCTTGACACTCATTCGTAGGCCTTGACACTCATTCGTAGGCCTTGACACTCGCCCGTAGGCCTTGACACTCGCTCGTAGGCCTTGACACTCGCCCGTAGGCCTTGACACTCGCCCGTAGGCCTTGACACTCGCTCGTAGGCCTTGACACTCGCTCGTAGGCCTTGACACTCATTCGTAGGCCTTGACACTCGCTCGTAGGCCTTGACACTCACTCGTAGGCCTTGACATTCGCTCGTAGGCCTTGACACTCATTCATAGGCCTTGACACTCATTCGTAGGCCTTGACACTCGCTCGTAGGCCTTGACACTCACTCGTAGGCCTTGACACTCATTCATAGGCCTTGACACTCATTCGTAGGCCTTGACACTCGCTCGTAGGCCTTGACACTCACTCGTAGGCCTTGACACTCGCTCGTAGGCCTTGACACTCATTCGCAGGCCTTGACACTCACTCGTAGGCCTTGACACTCGCTCGTAGGCCTTGACACTCATTCGTAGGCCTTGACACTCGCTCGTAGGCCTTGACACTCATTCGTAGGCCTTGACACTCGCTCGTAGGCCTTGACACTCGCTCGTAGGCCTTGACACTCATTCGTAGGCCTTGACACTCGCTCGTAGGCCTTGACACTCACTCGTAGGCCTTGACACTCGCTCGTAGGCCTTGACACTTTCGCAGGCCTTGACACTCACTCGTAGGCCTTGACACTCGCTCGTAGGCCTTGACACTCATTCGTAGGCCTTGACACTCGCTCGTAGGCCTTGACACTCACTCGTAGGCCTTGACACTCGCTAGTAGGCCTTGACACTCATTCGCAGGCCGTGACACTCATTCGCAGGCCTTGACACTCACTCGTAGACCTTGACACTCACTCGTAGGCCTTGACACTCGCTCGTAGGCCTTGACACTCGCTCCTAGGCCTTGACACTCGCTCGTAGGCCTTGACACTCATTCGTAGGCCTTGACACTCATTCGTAGGCCTTGACACTCGCCCGTAGGCCTTGACACTCGCTCGTAGGCCTTGACACTCGCCCGTAGGCCTTGACACTCGCCCGTAGGCCTTGACACTCGCTCGTAGGCCTTGACACTCATTCGCAGGCCTTGACACTCATTCGTAGGCCTTGACACTCACTCGTAGGCCTTGACACTCACTCGTAGGCCTTGACACTCGCTCGTAGGCCTTGACACTCATTCGTAGGCCTTGACACTCATTCATAGGCCTTGACACTCATTCATAGGCCTTGACACTCGCTCGTAGGCCTTGACACTCATTCGTAGGCCTTGACACTCATTCGTAGGCCTTGACACTCGCCCGTAGGCCTTGACACTCGCTCGTAGGCCTTGACACTCGCCCGTAGGCCTTGACACTCGCCCGTAGGCCTTGACACTCGCTCGTAGGCCTTGACACTCATTCGCAGGCCTTGACACTCATTCGTAGGCCTTGACACTCACTCGTAGGCCTTGACACTCACTCGTAGGCCTTGACACTCGCTCGTAGGCCTTGACACTCATTCGTAGGCCTTGACACTCGCTAGTAGGCCTTGACACTCATTCGCAGGCCTTGACACTCGCTCGTAGGCCTTGACACTCGCTCGTAGGCCTTGACACTCATTCGTAGGCCTTGACACTCGCCCGTAGGCCTTGACACTCGCTCGTAGGCCTTGACACTCACTCGTAGGCCTTGACACTCGCTCGTAGGCCTTGACACTCATTCGCAGGCCTTGACACTCATTCGTAGGCCTTGACACTCACTCGTAGGCCTTGACACTCACTCGTAGGCCTTGACACTCGCTCGTAGGCCTTGACACTCATTCGTAGGCCTTGACACTCATTCATAGGCCTTGACACTCATTCATAGGCCTTGACACTCGCTCGTAGGCCTTGACACTCATTCGTAGGCCTTGACACTCATTCGTAGGCCTTGACACTCGCCCGTAGGCCTTGACACTCGCTCGTAGGCCTTGACACTCGCCCGTAGGCCTTGACACTCGCCCGTAGGCCTTGACACTCGCTCGTAGGCCTTGACACTCATTCGCAGGCCTTGACACTCATTCGTAGGCCTTGACACTCACTCGTAGGCCTTGACACTCACTCGTAGGCCTTGACACTCGCTCGTAGGCCTTGACACTCATTCGTAGGCCTTGACACTCATTCATAGGCCTTGACACTCGCTCGTAGGCCTTGACACTCATTCGTAGGCCTTGACACTCGCTCGTAGGCCTTGACACTCACTCGTAGGCCTTGACACTCGCTAGTAGGCCTTGACACTCATTCGCAGGCCTTGACACTCACTCGTAGACCTTGACACTCGCTCGTAGGCCTTGACACTCGCTCGTAGGCCTTGACACTCGCTCGTAGGCCTTGACACTCGCTCCTAGGCCTTGACACTCGCTCGTAGGCCTTGACACTCATTCGTAGGCCTTGACACTCATTCGTAGGCCTTGACACTCGCCCGTAGGCCTTGACACTCGCTCGTAGGCCTTGACACTCGCCCGTAGGCCTTGACACTCGCCCGTAGGCCTTGACACTCGCTCGTAGGCCTTGACACTCATTCGCAGGCCTTGACACTCATTCGTAGGCCTTGACACTCACTCGTAGGCCTTGACACTCACTCGTAGGCCTTGACACTCGCTCGTAGGCCTTGACACTCATTCGTAGGCCTTGACACTCATTCATAGGCCTTGACACTCATTCATAGGCCTTGACACTCGCTCGTAGGCCTTGACACTCATTCGTAGGCCTTGACACTCATTCGTAGGCCTTGACACTCGCCCGTAGGCCTTGACACTCGCTCGTAGGCCTTGACACTCGCCCGTAGGCCTTGACACTCGCCCGTAGGCCTTGACACTCGCTCGTAGGCCTTGACACTCATTCGCAGGCCTTGACACTCATTCGTAGGCCTTGACACTCACTCGTAGGCCTTGACACTCACTCGTAGGCCTTGACACTCGCTCGTAGGCCTTGACACTCATTCGTAGGCCTTGACACTCATTCATAGGCCTTGACACTCGCTCGTAGGCCTTGACACTCATTCGTAGGCCTTGACACTCGCTCGTAGGCCTTGACACTCACTCGTAGGCCTTGACACTCGCTAGTAGGCCTTGACACTCATTCGCAGGCCTTGACACTCACTCGTAGACCTTGACACTCGCTCGTAGGCCTTGACACTCGCTCGTAGGCCTTGACACTCGCTCGTAGGCCTTGACACTCGCTCCTAGGCCTTGACACTCGCTCGTAGGCCTTGACACTCACTCGTAGGCCTTGACACTCGCTCGTAGGCCTTGACACTCGCTCGTAGGCCTTGACACTCACTCGTAGGCCTTGACACTCGCTCGTAGGCCTTGACACTCATTCGCAGGCCTTGACACTCACTCGTAGACCTTGACACTCACTCGTAGGCCTTGACACTCGCTCGTAGGCCTTGACACTCGCTCGTAGGCCTTGACACTCGCTCCTAGGCCTTGACACTCGCTCAGTACTCTGCGTTGATACCACTGCTTCTTGACACTCATTCGTAGGCCTTGACACTCGCCCGTAGGCCTTGACACTCGCTCGTAGGCCTTGACACTCGCCCGTAGGCCTTGACACTCGCCCGTAGGCCTTGACACTCGCTCGTAGGCCTTGACACTCATTCGCAGGCCTTGACACTCATTCGTAGGCCTTGACACTCACTCGTAGGCCTTGACACTCACTCGTAGGCCTTGACACTCGCTCGTAGGCCTTGACACTCATTCGTAGGCCTTGACACTCATTCATAGGCCTTGACACTCGCTCGTAGGCCTTGACACTCACTCGTAGGCCTTGACACTCGCTCGTAGGCCTTGACACTCATTCGTAGGCCTTGACACTCGCTCGTAGGCCTTGACACTCACTCGTAGGCCTTGACACTCGCTCGTAGGCCTTGACACTCATTCGTAGGCCTTGACACTCATTCATAGGCCTTGACACTCGCTCGTAGGCCTTGACACTCACTCGTAGGCCTTGACACTCGCTCGTAGGCCTTGACACTCATTCGTAGGCCTTGACACTCACTCGTAGGCCTTGACACTCGCTCGTAGACCTTGACACTCGCTCGTAGGCCTTGACACTCGCTCGTAGGCCTTGACACTCGCTCGTAGGCCTTGACACTCGCTCGTAGGCCTTGACACTCGCTCGTAGGCCTTGACACTCATTCGTAGGCCTTGACACTCGCTCGTAGGCCTTGACACTCGCCCGTAGGCCTTGACACTCGCCCGTAGGCCTTGACACTCGCTCGTAGGCCTTGACACTCGCCCGTAGGCCTTGACACTCGCCCGTAGGCCTTGACACTCGCTCGTAGGCCTTGACACTCGCTCGTAGACCTTGACACTCATTCGTAGGCCTTGACACTCGCTTGTAGGCCTTGACACTCACTCGTAGGCCTTGACACTCGCTCGTAGGCCTTGACACTCATTCGTAGGCCTTGACACTCATTCATAGGCCTTGACACTCGCTCGTAGGCCTTGACACTCACTCGTAGGCCTTGACACTCGCTCGTAGGCCTTGACACTCATTCGTAGGCCTTGACACTCACTCGTTGGCCTTGACACTCGCTCGTAAACCTTGACACTCGCTCGTAGGCCTTGACACTCGCTCGTAGGCCTTGACACTCATTCGCAGGCCTTGACACTCACTCGTAGACCTTGACACTCACTCGTAGGCCTTGACACTCGCTCGTAGGCCTTGACACTCGCTCGTAGGCCTTGACACTCGCTCCTAGGCCTTGACACTCGCTCGTAGGCCTTGACACTCATTCGTAGGCCTTGACACTCATTCGTAGGCCTTGACACTCGCTCGTAGGCCTTGACACTCATTCATAGGCCTTGACACTCGCTCGTAGGCCTTGACACTCACTCGTAGGCCTTGATACTCGCTCGTAGGCCTTGACACTCATTCGTAGGCCTTGACACTCGCTCGTAGGCCTTGACACTCACTCGTAGGCCTTGACACTCGCTCGTAGGCCTTGACACTCATTCGTAGGCCTTGACACTCATTCATAGGCCTTGACACTCGCTCGTAGGCCTTGACACTCACTCGTAGGCCTTGACACTCGCTCGTAGGCCTTGACACTCATTCGTAGGCCTTGACACTCACTCGTAGGCCTTGACACTCGCTCGTAGACCTTGACACTCGCTCGTAGGCCTTGACACTCGCTCGTAGGCCTTGACACTCGCCCGTAGGCCTTGACACTCGCTCGTAGGCCTTGACACTCGCCCGTAGGCCTTGACACTCGCCCGTAGGCCTTGACACTCGCTCGTAGGCCTTGACACTCGCTCGTAGACCTTGACACTCATTCGTAGGCCTTGACACTCGCTCGTAGGCCTTGACACTCACTCGTAGGCCTTGACACTCGCTCGTAGGCCTTGACACTCATTCGTAGGCCTTGACACTCATTCATAGGCCTTGACACTCGCTCGTAGGCCTTGACACTCACTCGTAGGCCTTGACACTCGCTCGTAGGATTTGACACTCATTCGTAGGCCTTGACACTCACTCGTTGGCCTTTACACTCGCTCGTAGACCTTGACACTCGCTCGTAGGCCTTGACACTTGCTCGTAGGCCTTGACACTCGCCCGTAGGCCTTGACACTCGCTCGTAGGCCTTGACACTCATTCATAGGCCTTGACACTCATTCGTAGGCCTTGACACTCGCTCGTAGGCCTTGACACTCACTCGTAGGCCTTGACACTCGCTCGTAGGCCTTGACACTCACTCGTAGGCCTTGACACTCGCTCGTAGGCCTTGACACTCGCTCGTAGGCCTTGACACTCATTCATAGGCCTTGACACTCATTCGTAGGCCTTGACACTCGCTCGTAGGCCTTGACACTCACTCGTAGGCCTTGACACTCGCTCGTAGGCCTTGACACTCACTCGTAGGCCTTGACACTTTCGCAGGCCTTGACACTCACTCGTAGGCCTTGACACTCGCTCGTAGGCCTTGACACTCATTCGTAGGCCTTGACACTCGCTCGTAGGACTTGACACTCACTCGTAGGCCTTGACACTCGCTAGTAGGCCTTGACACTCATTCGCAGGCCTTGACACTCACTCGTAGACCTTGACACTCGCTCGTAGGCCTTGACACTCACTCGTAGGCCTTGACACTCGCTCGTAGGCCTTGACACTCATTCGTAGGCCTTGACACTCATTCATAGGCCTTGACACTCGCTCGTAGGCCTTGACACTCACTCGTAGGCCTTGACACTCGCTCGTAGGCCTTGACACTCATTCGTAGGCCTTGACACTCACTCGTAGGCCTTGACACTCGCTCGTAGACCTTGACACTCGCTCGTAGGCCTTGACACTCGCTCGTAGGCCTTGACACTCGCCCGTAGGCCTTGACACTCGCTCGTAGGCCTTGACACTCGCCCGTAGGCCTTGACACTCGCCCGTAGGCCTTGACACTCGCTCGTAGGCCTTGACACTCGCTCGTAGACCTTGACACTCATTCGTAGGCCTTGACACTCGCTCGTAGGCCTTGACACTCACTCGTAGGCCTTGACACTCGCTCGTAGGCCTTGACACTCATTCGTAGGCCTTGACACTCATTCATAGGCCTTGACACTCGCTCGTAGGCCTTGACACTCACTCGTAGGCCTTGACACTCGCTCGTAGGCCTTGACACTCATTCGTAGGCCTTGACACTCACTCGTTGGCCTTGACACTCGCTCGTAGACCTTGACACTCGCTCGTAGGCCTTGACACTTGCTCGTAGGCCTTGACACTCGCCCGTAGGCCTTGACACTCGCTCGTAGGCCTTGACACTCATTCATAGGCCTTGACACTCATTCGTAGGCCTTGACACTCGCTCGTAGGCCTTGACACTCACTCGTAGGCCTTGACACTCGCTCGTAGGCCTTGACACTCGCTCGTAGGCCTTGACACTCATTCATAGGCCTTGACACTCATTCGTAGGCCTTGACACTCGCTCGTAGGCCTTGACACTCACTCGTAGGCCTTGACACTCGCTCGTAGGCCTTGACACTCACTCGTAGGCCTTGACACTTTCGCAGGCCTTGACACTCACTCGTAGGCCTTGACACTCGCTCGTAGGCCTTGACACTCATTCGTAGGCCTTGACACTCGCTCGTAGGCCTTGACACTCACTCGTAGGCCTTGACACTCGCTCGTAGGCCTTGACACTCATTCATAGGCCTTGACACTCATTCGTAGGCCTTGACACTCATTCGTAGGCCTTGACACTCGCTCGTAGGCCTTGACACTCACTCGTAGGCCTTGACACTCGCTCGTAGGCCTTGACACTCACTCGTAGGCCTTGACACTCGCTCGTAGGCCTTGACACTCGCTCGTAGGCCTTGACACTCATTCATAGGCCTTGACACTCATTCGTAGGCCTTGACACTCGCTCGTAGGCCTTGACACTCACTCGTAGGCCTTGACACTCGCTCGTAGGCCTTGACACTCACTCGTAGGCCTTGACACTTTCGCAGGCCTTGACACTCACTCGTAGGCCTTGACACTCGCTCGTAGGCCTTGACACTCATTCGTAGGCCTTGACACTCGCTCGTAGGCCTTGACACTCACTCGTAGGCCTTGACACTCGCTAGTAGGCCTTGACACTCATTCGCAGGCCTTGACACTCACTCGTAGACCTTGACACTCGCTCGTAGGCCTTGACACTCATTCATAGGCCTTGACACTCGCTCGTAGGCCTTGACACTCATTCGTAGGCCTTGACACTCGCTCGTAGGCCTTGACACTCACTCGTAGGCCTTGACACTCGCTCGTAGGCCTTGACACTCATTCGTAGGCCTTGACACTCATTCATAGGCCTTGACACTCGCTCGTAGGCCTTGACACTCACTCGTAGGCCTTGACACTCGCTCGTAGGCCTTGACACTCATTCGTAGGCCTTGACACTCACTCGTAGGCCTTGACACTCGCTCGTAGACCTTGACACTCGCTCGTAGGCCTTGACACTCGCTCGTAGGCCTTGACACTCGCCCGTAGGCCTTGACACTCGCTCGTAGGCCTTGACACTCGCCCGTAGGCCTTGACACTCGCCCGTAGGCCTTGACACTCGCTCGTAGGCCTTGACACTCGCTCGTAGACCTTGACACTCATTCGTAGGCCTTGACACTCGCTCGTAGGCCTTGACACTCACTCGTAGGCCTTGACACTCGCTCGTAGGCCTTGACACTCATTCGTAGGCCTTGACACTCATTCATAGGCCTTGACACTCGCTCGTAGGCCTTGACACTCACTCGTAGGCCTTGACACTCGCTCGTAGGCCTTGACACTCATTCGTAGGCCTTGACACTCACTCGTTGGCCTTGACACTCGCTCGTAGACCTTGACACTCGCTCGTAGGCCTTGACACTTGCTCGTAGGCCTTGACACTCGCCCGTAGGCCTTGACACTCGCTCGTAGGCCTTGACACTCATTCATAGGCCTTGACACTCATTCGTAGGCCTTGACACTCGCTCGTAGGCCTTGACACTCACTCGTAGGCCTTGACACTCGCTCGTAGGCCTTGACACTCGCTCGTAGGCCTTGACACTCATTCATAGGCCTTGACACTCATTCGTAGGCCTTGACACTCGCTCGTAGGCCTTGACACTCACTCGTAGGCCTTGACACTCGCTCGTAGGCCTTGACACTCACTCGTAGGCCTTGACACTTTCGCAGGCCTTGACACTCACTCGTAGGCCTTGACACTCGCTCGTAGGCCTTGACACTCATTCGTAGGCCTTGACACTCGCTCGTAGGCCTTGACACTCACTCGTAGGCCTTGACACTCGGTAGTAGGCCTTGACACTCATTCGCAGGCCTTGACACTCACTCGTAGACCTTGACACTCGCTCGTAGGCCTTGACACTCATTCATAGGCCTTGACACTCGCTCGTAGGCCTTGACACTCACTCGTAGGCCTTGACACTCGCTCGTAGGCCTTGACACTCATTCGTAGGCCTTGACACTCGCTCGTAGGCCTTGACACTCACTCGTAGGCCTTGACACTCGCTCGTAGGCCTTGACACTCACTCGTAGGCCTTGACACTTTCGCAGGCCTTGACACTCACTCGTAGGCCTTGACACTCGCTCGTAGGCCTTGACACTCATTCGTAGGCCTTGACACTCGCTCGTAGGCCTTGACACTCACTCGTAGGCCTTGACACTCGCTCGTAGGCCTTGACACTCGCTCGTAGGCCTTGACACTCATTCATAGGCCTTGACACTCATTCGTAGGCCTTGACACTCGCTCGTAGGCCTTGACACTCACTCGTAGGCCTTGACACTCGCTCGTAGGCCTTGACACTCATTCGTAGGCCTTGACACTCACTCGTAGGCCTTGACACTCGCTCGTAGACCTTGACACTTTCGCAGGCCTTGACACTCACTCGTAGGCCTTGACACTCGCTCGTAGGCCTTGACACTCATTCGTAGGCCTTGACACTCGCTCGTAGGACTTGACACTCACTCGTAGGCCTTGACACTCGCTAGTAGGCCTTGACACTCATTCGCAGGCCTTGACACTCACTCGTAGACCTTGACACTCGCTCGTAGGCCTTGACACTCACTCGTAGGCCTTGACACTCGCTCGTAGGCCTTGACACTCATTCGTAGGCCTTGACACTCATTCATAGGCCTTGACACTCGCTCGTAGGCCTTGACACTCACTCGTAGGCCTTGACACTCGCTCGTAGGCCTTGACACTCATTCGTAGGCCTTGACACTCACTCGTAGGCCTTGACACTCGCTCGTAGACCTTGACACTCGCTCGTAGGCCTTGACACTCGCTCGTAGGCCTTGACACTCGCCCGTAGGCCTTGACACTCGCTCGTAGGCCTTGACACTCGCCCGTAGGCCTTGACACTCGCCCGTAGGCCTTGACACTCGCTCGTAGGCCTTGACACTCGCTCGTAGACCTTGACACTCATTCGTAGGCCTTGACACTCGCTCGTAGGCCTTGACACTCACTCGTAGGCCTTGACACTCGCTCGTAGGCCTTGACACTCATTCGTAGGCCTTGACACTCATTCATAGGCCTTGACACTCGCTCGTAGGCCTTGACACTCACTCGTAGGCCTTGACACTCGCTCGTAGGCCTTGACACTCATTCGTAGGCCTTGACACTCACTCGTTGGCCTTGACACTCGCTCGTAGACCTTGACACTCGCTCGTAGGCCTTGACACTTGCTCGTAGGCCTTGACACTCGCCCGTAGGCCTTGACACTCGCTCGTAGGCCTTGACACTCATTCATAGGCCTTGACACTCATTCGTAGGCCTTGACACTCGCTCGTAGGCCTTGACACTCACTCGTAGGCCTTGACACTCGCTCGTAGGCCTTGACACTCGCTCGTAGGCCTTGACACTCATTCATAGGCCTTGACACTCATTCGTAGGCCTTGACACTCGCTCGTAGGCCTTGACACTCACTCGTAGGCCTTGACACTCGCTCGTAGGCCTTGACACTCACTCGTAGGCCTTGACACTTTCGCAGGCCTTGACACTCACTCGTAGGCCTTGACACTCGCTCGTAGGCCTTGACACTCATTCGTAGGCCTTGACACTCGCTCGTAGGCCTTGACACTCACTCGTAGGCCTTGACACTCGCTCGTAGGCCTTGACACTCATTCATAGGCCTTGACACTCATTCGTAGGCCTTGACACTCATTCGTAGGCCTTGACACTCGCTCGTAGGCCTTGACACTCACTCGTAGGCCTTGACACTCGCTCGTAGGCCTTGACACTCACTCGTAGGCCTTGACACTCGCTCGTAGGCCTTGACACTCGCTCGTAGGCCTTGACACTCATTCATAGGCCTTGACACTCATTCGTAGGCCTTGACACTCGCTCGTAGGCCTTGACACTCACTCGTAGGCCTTGACACTCGCTCGTAGGCCTTGACACTCACTCGTAGGCCTTGACACTTTCGCAGGCCTTGACACTCACTCGTAGGCCTTGACACTCGCTCGTAGGCCTTGACACTCATTCGTAGGCCTTGACACTCGCTCGTAGGCCTTGACACTCACTCGTAGGCCTTGACACTCGCTAGTAGGCCTTGACACTCATTCGCAGGCCTTGACACTCACTCGTAGACCTTGACACTCGCTCGTAGGCCTTGACACTCATTCATAGGCCTTGACACTCGCTCGTAGGCCTTGACACTCATTCGTAGGCCTTGACACTCGCTCGTAGGCCTTGACACTCACTCGTAGGCCTTGACACTCGCTCGTAGGCCTTGACACTCATTCGTAGGCCTTGACACTCATTCATAGGCCTTGACACTCGCTCGTAGGCCTTGACACTCACTCGTAGGCCTTGACACTCGCTCGTAGGCCTTGACACTCATTCGTAGGCCTTGACACTCACTCGTAGGCCTTGACACTCGCTCGTAGACCTTGACACTCGCTCGTAGGCCTTGACACTCGCTCGTAGGCCTTGACACTCGCCCGTAGGCCTTGACACTCGCTCGTAGGCCTTGACACTCGCCCGTAGGCCTTGACACTCGCCCGTAGGCCTTGACACTCGCTCGTAGGCCTTGACACTCGCTCGTAGACCTTGACACTCATTCGTAGGCCTTGACACTCGCTCGTAGGCCTTGACACTCACTCGTAGGCCTTGACACTCGCTCGTAGGCCTTGACACTCATTCGTAGGCCTTGACACTCATTCATAGGCCTTGACACTCGCTCGTAGGCCTTGACACTCACTCGTAGGCCTTGACACTCGCTCGTAGGCCTTGACACTCATTCGTAGGCCTTGACACTCACTCGTTGGCCTTGACACTCGCTCGTAGACCTTGACACTCGCTCGTAGGCCTTGACACTTGCTCGTAGGCCTTGACACTCGCCCGTAGGCCTTGACACTCGCTCGTAGGCCTTGACACTCATTCATAGGCCTTGACACTCATTCGTAGGCCTTGACACTCGCTCGTAGGCCTTGACACTCACTCGTAGGCCTTGACACTCGCTCGTAGGCCTTGACACTCGCTCGTAGGCCTTGACACTCATTCATAGGCCTTGACACTCATTCGTAGGCCTTGACACTCGCTCGTAGGCCTTGACACTCACTCGTAGGCCTTGACACTCGCTCGTAGGCCTTGACACTCACTCGTAGGCCTTGACACTTTCGCAGGCCTTGACACTCACTCGTAGGCCTTGACACTCGCTCGTAGGCCTTGACACTCATTCGTAGGCCTTGACACTCGCTCGTAGGCCTTGACACTCACTCGTAGGCCTTGACACTCGGTAGTAGGCCTTGACACTCATTCGCAGGCCTTGACACTCACTCGTAGACCTTGACACTCGCTCGTAGGCCTTGACACTCATTCATAGGCCTTGACACTCGCTCGTAGGCCTTGACACTCACTCGTAGGCCTTGACACTCGCTCGTAGGCCTTGACACTCATTCGTAGGCCTTGACACTCACTCGTAGGCCTTGACACTCGCTCGTAGACCTTGACACTCGCTCGTAGGCCTTGACACTCGCTCGTAGGCCTTGACACTCGCCCGTAGGCCTTGACACTCGCTCGTAGGCCTTGACACTCGCTCGTAGGCCTTGACACTCATTCGTAGGCCTTGACACTCGCTCGTAGGCCTTGACACTCGCTCGTAGGCCTTGACACTCGCTCGTAGGCCTTGACACTCGCTCCTAGGCCTTGACACTCGCTCGTAGGCCTTGACACTCATTCGTAGGCCTTGACACTCATTCGTAGGCCTTGACACTCGCCCGTAGGCCTTGACACTCGCTCGTAGGCCTTGACACTCGCCCGTAGGCCTTGACACTCGCCCGTAGGCCTTGACACTCGCTCGTAGGCCTTGACACTCGCTCGTAGGCCTTGACACTCGCTCGTAGGCCTTGACACTCATTCGTAGGCCTTGACACTCGCTCGTAGGCCTTGACACTCGCTCGTAGGCCTTGACACTCGCTCGTAGGCCTTGACACTCGCTCGTAGGCCTTGACACTCATTCGTAGGCCTTGACACTCGCTCGTAGGCCTTGACACTCACTCGTAGGCCTTGACACTCGCTCGTAGGCCTTGACACTCATTCGTAGGCCTTGACACTCATTCATAGGCCTTGACACTCGCTCGTAGGCCTTGACACTCACTCGTAGGCCTTGACACTCGCTCGTAGGATTTGACACTCATTCGTAGGCCTTGACACTCGCTCGTAGGCCTTGACACTCACTCGTAGGCCTTGACACTCGCTCGTAGGCCTTGACACTCATTCGTAGGCCTTGACACTCATTCATAGGCCTTGACACTCGCTCGTAGGCCTTGACACTCACTCGTAGGCCTTGACACTCGCTCGTAGGCCTTGACACTCATTCGTAGGCCTTGACACTCACTCGTAGGCCTTGACACTCGCTCGTAGACCTTGACACTCGCCCGTAGGCCTTGACACTCGCCCGTAGGCCTTGACACTCGCTCGTAGGCCTTGACACTCGCTCGTAGACCTTGACACTCATTCGTAGGCCTTGACACTCATTCGTAGGCCTTGACACTCATTCATAGGCCTTGACACTCGCTCGTAGGCCTTGACACTCACTCGTAGGCCTTGACACTCGCTCGTAGGCCTTGACACTCATTCGTAGGCCTTGACACTCACTCGTTGGCCTTGACACTCGCTCGTAGACCTTGACACTCGCTCGTAGGCCTTGACACTTGCTCGTAGGCCTTGACACTCGCCCGTAGGCCTTGACACTCGCTCGTAGGCCTTGACACTCATTCATAGGCCTTGACACTCATTCGTAGGCCTTGACACTCTCTCGTAGGCCTTGACACTCACTCGTAGGCCTTGACACTCGCTCGTAGGCCTTGACACTCACTCGTAGGCCTTGACACTCGCTCGTAGGCCTTGACACTCGCTCGTAGGCCTTGACACTCATTCATAGGCCTTGACACTCATTCGTAGGCCTTGACACTCGCTCGTAGGCCTTGACACTCGCTCGTAGGCCTTGACACTCGCTCGTAGGCCTTGACACTCACTCGTAGGCCTTGACACTTTCGCAGGCCTTGACACTCACTCGTAGGCCTTGACACTCGCTCGTAGGCCTTGACACTCATTCGTAGGCCTTGACACTCGCTCGTAGGCCTTGACACTCACTCGTAGGCCTTGACACTCGCTAGTAGGCCTTGACACTCATTCGCAGGCCTTGACACTCACTCGTAGACCTTGACACTCGCTCGTAGGCCTTGACACTCATTCATAGGCCTTGACACTCGCTCGTAGGCCTTGACACTCACTCGTAGGCCTTGACACTCGCTCGTAGGCCTTGACACTCATTCGTAGGCCTTGACACTCATTCATAGGCCTTGACACTCGCTCGTAGGCCTTGACACTCACTCGTAGGCCTTGACACTCGCTCGTAGGCCTTGACACTCATTCGTAGGCCTTGACACTCACTCGTAGGCCTTGACACTCGCTCGTAGACCTTGACACTCGCTCGTAGGCCTTGACACTCGCTCGTAGGCCTTGACACTCGCCCGTAGGCCTTGACACTCGCTCGTAGGCCTTGACACTCGCCCGTAGGCCTTGACACTCGCCCGTAGGCCTTGACACTCGCTCGTAGGCCTTGACACTCGCTCGTAGACCTTGACACTCATTCGTAGGCCTTGACACTCGCTCGTAGGCCTTGACACTCACTCGTAGGCCTTGACACTCGCTCGTAGGCCTTGACACTCATTCGTAGGCCTTGACACTCATTCATAGGCCTTGACACTCGCTCGTAGGCCTTGACACTCACTCGTAGGCCTTGACACTCGCTCGTAGGCCTTGACACTCATTCGTAGGCCTTGACACTCACTCGTTGGCCTTGACACTCGCTCGTAGACCTTGACACTCGCTCGTAGGCCTTGACACTTGCTCGTAGGCCTTGACACTCGCCCGTAGGCCTTGACACTCGCTCGTAGGCCTTGACACTCATTCATAGGCCTTGACACTCATTCGTAGGCCTTGACACTCTCTCGTAGGCCTTGACACTCACTCGTAGGCCTTGACACTCGCTCGTAGGCCTTGACACTCACTCGTAGGCCTTGACACTCGCTCGTAGGCCTTGACACTCGCTCGTAGGCCTTGACACTCATTCATAGGCCTTGACACTCATTCGTAGGCCTTGACACTCGCTCGTAGGCCTTGACACTCGCTCGTAGGCCTTGACACTCGCTCGTAGGCCTTGACACTCACTCGTAGGCCTTGACACTTTCGCAGGCCTTGACACTCACTCGTAGGCCTTGACACTCGCTCGTAGGCCTTGACACTCATTCGTAGGCCTTGACACTCGCTCGTAGGCCTTGACACTCACTCGTAGGCCTTGACACTCGCTAGTAGGCCTTGACACTCATTCGCAGGCCTTGACACTCACTCGTAGACCTTGACACTCGCTCGTAGGCCTTGACACTCATTCATAGGCCTTGACACTCGCTCGTAGGCCTTGACACTCACTCGTAGGCCTTGACACTCGCTCGTAGGCCTTGACACTCATTCGTAGGCCTTGACACTCACTCGTAGGCCTTGACACTCGCTCGTAGACCTTGACACTCGCTCGTAGGCCTTGACACTCGCTCGTAGGCCTTGACACTCGCCCGTAGGCCTTGACACTCGCTCGTAGGCCTTGACACTCGCTCGTAGGCCTTGACACTCATTCGTAGGCCTTGACACTCGCTCGTAGGCCTTGACACTCGCTCGTAGGCCTTGACACTCGCTCGTAGGCCTTGACACTCGCTCGTAGGCCTTGACACTCATTCGTAGGCCTTGACACTCGCTCGTAGGCCTTGACACTCACTCGTAGGCCTTGACACTCGCTCGTAGGCCTTGACACTCATTCGTAGGCCTTGACACTCGCTCGTAGGCCTTGACACTCGCTCGTAGGCCTTGACACTCACTCGTAGGCCTTGACACTCATTCGTAGGCCTTGACACTCGCTCGTAGGCCTTGACACTCGTTCGTAGGCCTTGACACTCGCCCGTAGGCCTTGACACTCGCCCGTAGGCCTTGACACTCGCTCGTAGGCCTTGACACTCGCTCGTAGGCCTTGACACTCACTCGTAGGCCTTGACTCTCGCTCGTAGGCCTTGACACTCGCTCGTAGGCCTTGACACTCGCTCGTAGGCCTTGACACTCGCTCGTAGGCCTTGACACTCGCTCGTAGGCCTTGACACTCATTCGTAGGCCTTGACACTCATTCGTAGGCCTTGACACTCGCCCGTAGGCCTTGACACTCGCTCGTAGGCCTTGACACTCGCCCGTAGGCCTTGACACTCGCCCGTAGGCCTTGACACTCGCTCGTAGGCCTTGACACTCGCTCGTAGGCCTTGACACTCACTCGTAGGCCTTGACACTCGCTCGTAGGCCTTGACACTCATTCGTAGGCCTTGACACTCACTCGTAGGCCTTGACACTCATTCATAGGCCTTGACACTCATTCGTAGGCCTTGACACTCATTCATAGGCCTTGACACTCGCTCGTAGGCCTTGACACTCACTCGTAGGCCTTGACACTCGCTCGTAGGCCTTGACACTCATTCGTAGGCCTTGACACTCACTCGTAGGCCTTGACACTCGCTCGTAGACCTTGACACTCGCTCGTAGGCCTTGACACTCGCTTGTAGGCCTTGACACTCGCCCGTAGGCCTTGACACTCGCTCGTAGGCCTTGACACTCGCCCGTAGGCCTTGACACTCGCCCGTAGGCCTTGACACTCGCTCGTAGGCCTTGACACTCGCTCGTAGACCTTGACACTCATTCGTAGGCCTTGACACTCGCTCGTAGGCCTTGACACTCACTCGTAGGCCTTGACACTCGCTCGTAGGCCTTGACACTCATTCGTAGGCCTTGACACTCATTCATAGGCCTTGACACTCGCTCGTAGGCCTTGACACTCACTCGTAGGCCTTGACACTCGCTCGTAGGCCTTGACGCTCATTCGTAGGCCTTGACACTCACTCGTTGGCCTTGACACTCGCTCGTAGACCTTGACACTCGCTCGTAGGCCTTGACACTTGCTCGTAGGCCTTGACACTCGCCCGTAGGCCTTGACACTCGCTCGTAGGCCTTGACACTCATTCATAGGCCTTGACACTCATTCGTAGGCCTTGACACTCTCTCGTAGGCCTTGACACTCACTCGTAGGCCTTGACACTCGCTCGTAGGCCTTGACACTCACTCGTAGGCCTTGACACTCGCTCGTAGGCCTTGACACTCGCTCGTAGGCCTTGACACTCATTCATAGGCCTTGACACTCATTCGTAGGCCTTGACACTCGCTCGTAGGCCTTGACACTCGCTCGTAGGCCTTGACACTCGCTCGTAGGCCTTGACACTCACTCGTAGGCCTTGACACTCGCTCGTAGGCCTTGACACTCACTCGTAGGCCTTGACACTCGCTCGTAGGCCTTGACACTCATTCGTAGGCCTTGACACTCGCTCGTAGGCCTTGACACTCACTCGTAGGCCTTGACACTCGCTAGTAGGCCTTGACACTCATTCGCAGGCCTTGACACTCACTCGTAGACCTTGACACTCGCTCGTAGGCCTTGACACTCACTCGTAGACCTTGACACTCGCTCGTAGGCCTTGACACTCATTCATAGGCCTTGACACTCGCTCGTAGGCCTTGACACTCACTCGTAGGCCTTGACACTCGCTCGTAGGCCTTGACACTCATTCGTAGGCCTTGACACTCATTCATAGGCCTTGACACTCGCTCGTAGGCCTTGACACTCACTCGTAGGCCTTGACACTCGCTCGTAGGCCTTGACACTCATTCGTAGGCCTTGACACTCACTCGTAGGCCTTGACACTCGCTCGTAGACCTTGACACTCGCTCGTAGGCCTTGACACTCGCTCGTAGGCCTTGACACTCGCCCGTAGGCCTTGACACTCGCTCGTAGGCCTTGACACTCGCCCGTAGGCCTTGACACTCGCCCGTAGGCCTTGACACTCGCTCGTAGGCCTTGACACTCATTCGTAGGCCTTGACACTCGCTCGTAGGCCTTGACACTCACTCGTAGGCCTTGACACTCGCTCGTAGGCCTTGACACTCATTCGTAGGCCTTGACACTCGCTCGTAGGCCTTGACACTCGCTCGTAGGCCTTGACACTCACTCGTAGGCCTTGACACTCATTCGTAGGCCTTGACACTCGCTCGTAGGCCTTGACACTCGTTCGTAGGCCTTGACACTCGCCCGTAGGCCTTGACACTCGCCCGTAGGCCTTGACACTCGCTCGTAGGCCTTGACACTCGCTCGTAGGCCTTGACACTCACTCGTAGGCCTTGACTCTCGCTCGTAGGCCTTGACACTCGCTCGTAGGCCTTGACACTCGCTCGTAGGCCTTGACACTCGCTCGTAGGCCTTGACACTCGCTCGTAGGCCTTGACACTCATTCGTAGGCCTTGACACTCATTCGTAGGCCTTGACACTCGCCCGTAGGCCTTGACACTCGCTCGTAGGCCTTGACACTCGCCCGTAGGCCTTGACACTCGCCCGTAGGCCTTGACACTCGCTCGTAGGCCTTGACACTCGCTCGTAGGCCTTGACACTCACTCGTAGGCCTTGACACTCGCTCGTAGGCCTTGACACTCATTCGTAGGCCTTGACACTCACTCGTAGGCCTTGACACTCATTCATAGGCCTTGACACTCATTCGTAGGCCTTGACACTCATTCATAGGCCTTGACACTCGCTCGTAGGCCTTGACACTCACTCGTAGGCCTTGACACTCGCTCGTAGGCCTTGACACTCATTCGTAGGCCTTGACACTCACTCGTAGGCCTTGACACTCGCTCGTAGACCTTGACACTCGCTCGTAGGCCTTGACACTCGCTTGTAGGCCTTGACACTCGCCCGTAGGCCTTGACACTCGCTCGTAGGCCTTGACACTCGCCCGTAGGCCTTGACACTCGCCCGTAGGCCTTGACACTCGCTCGTAGGCCTTGACACTCGCTCGTAGACCTTGACACTCATTCGTAGGCCTTGACACTCGCTCGTAGGCCTTGACACTCACTCGTAGGCCTTGACACTCGCTCGTAGGCCTTGACACTCATTCGTAGGCCTTGACACTCATTCATAGGCCTTGACACTCGCTCGTAGGCCTTGACACTCACTCGTAGGCCTTGACACTCGCTCGTAGGCCTTGACACTCATTCGTAGGCCTTGACACTCACTCGTTGGCCTTGACACTCGCTCGTAGACCTTGACACTCGCTCGTAGGCCTTGACACTTGCTCGTAGGCCTTGACACTCGCCCGTAGGCCTTGACACTCGCTCGTAGGCCTTGACACTCATTCATAGGCCTTGACACTCATTCGTAGGCCTTGACACTCTCTCGTAGGCCTTGACACTCACTCGTAGGCCTTGACACTCGCTCGTAGGCCTTGACACTCACTCGTAGGCCTTGACACTCGCTCGTAGGCCTTGACACTCGCTCGTAGGCCTTGACACTCATTCATAGGCCTTGACACTCATTCGTAGGCCTTGACACTCGCTCGTAGGCCTTGACACTCGCTCGTAGGCCTTGACACTCGCTCGTAGGCCTTGACACTCACTCGTAGGCCTTGACACTTTCGCAGGCCTTGACACTCACTCGTAGGCCTTGACACTCGCTCGTAGGCCTTGACACTCATTCGTAGGCCTTGACACTCGCTCGTAGGCCTTGACACTCACTCGTAGGCCTTGACACTCGCTAGTAGGCCTTGACACTCATTCGCAGGCCTTGACACTCACTCGTAGACCTTGACACTCGCTCGTAGGCCTTGACACTCATTCATAGGCCTTGACACTCGCTCGTAGGCCTTGACACTCACTCGTAGGCCTTGACACTCGCTCGTAGGCCTTGACACTCATTCGTAGGCCTTGACACTCATTCATAGGCCTTGACACTCGCTCGTAGGCCTTGACACTCACTCGTAGGCCTTGACACTCGCTCGTAGGCCTTGACACTCATTCGTAGGCCTTGACACTCACTCGTAGGCCTTGACACTCGCTCGTAGACCTTGACACTCGCTCGTAGGCCTTGACACTCGCTCGTAGGCCTTGACACTCGCCCGTAGGCCTTGACACTCGCTCGTAGGCCTTGACACTCGCCCGTAGGCCTTGACACTCGCCCGTAGGCCTTGACACTCGCTCGTAGGCCTTGACACTCGCTCGTAGACCTTGACACTCATTCGTAGGCCTTGACACTCGCTCGTAGGCCTTGACACTCACTCGTAGGCCTTGACACTCGCTCGTAGGCCTTGACACTCACTCGTAGGCCTTGACACTCGCTCGTAGGCCTTGACACTCATTCGTAGGCCTTGACACTCACTCGTTGGCCTTGACACTCGCTCGTAGACCTTGACACTCGCTCGTAGGCCTTGACACTTGCTCGTAGGCCTTGACACTCGCCCGTAGGCCTTGACACTCGCTCGTAGGCCTTGACACTCATTCATAGGCCTTGACACTCATTCGTAGGCCTTGACACTCTCTCGTAGGCCTTGACACTCACTCGTAGGCCTTGACACTCGCTCGTAGGCCTTGACACTCACTCGTAGGCCTTGACACTCGCTCGTAGGCCTTGACACTCGCTCGTAGGCCTTGACACTCATTCATAGGCCTTGACACTCATTCGTAGGCCTTGACACTCGCTCGTAGGCCTTGACACTCGCTCGTAGGCCTTGACACTCGCTCGTAGGCCTTGACACTCACTCGTAGGCCTTGACACTTTCGCAGGCCTTGACACTCACTCGTAGGCCTTGACACTCGCTCGTAGGCCTTGACACTCATTCGTAGGCCTTGACACTCGCTCGTAGGCCTTGACACTCACTCGTAGGCCTTGACACTCGCTAGTAGGCCTTGACACTCATTCGCAGGCCTTGACACTCACTCGTAGACCTTGACACTCGCTCGTAGGCCTTGACACTCATTCATAGGCCTTGACACTCGCTCGTAGGCCTTGACACTCACTCGTAGGCCTTGACACTCGCTCGTAGGCCTTGACACTCATTCGTAGGCCTTGACACTCACTCGTAGGCCTTGACACTCGCTCGTAGACCTTGACACTCGCTCGTAGGCCTTGACACTCGCTCGTAGGCCTTGACACTCGCCCGTAGGCCTTGACACTCGCTCGTAGGCCTTGACACTCGCTCGTAGGCCTTGACACTCATTCGTAGGCCTTGACACTCGCTCGTAGGCCTTGACACTCGCTCGTAGGCCTTGACACTCGCTCGTAGGCCTTGACACTCGCTCGTAGGCCTTGACACTCATTCGTAGGCCTTGACACTCGCTCGTAGGCCTTGACACTCACTCGTAGGCCTTGACACTCGCTCGTAGGCCTTGACACTCATTCGTAGGCCTTGACACTCGCTCGTAGGCCTTGACACTCGCTCGTAGGCCTTGACACTCACTCGTAGGCCTTGACACTCATTCGTAGGCCTTGACACTCGCTCGTAGGCCTTGACACTCGTTCGTAGGCCTTGACACTCGCCCGTAGGCCTTGACACTCGCCCGTAGGCCTTGACACTCGCTCGTAGGCCTTGACACTCGCTCGTAGGCCTTGACACTCACTCGTAGGCCTTGACTCTCGCTCGTAGGCCTTGACACTCGCTCGTAGGCCTTGACACTCGCTCGTAGGCCTTGACACTCGCTCGTAGGCCTTGACACTCGCTCGTAGGCCTTGACACTCATTCGTAGGCCTTGACACTCATTCGTAGGCCTTGACACTCGCCCGTAGGCCTTGACACTCGCTCGTAGGCCTTGACACTCGCCCGTAGGCCTTGACACTCGCCCGTAGGCCTTGACACTCGCTCGTAGGCCTTGACACTCGCTCGTAGGCCTTGACACTCACTCGTAGGCCTTGACACTCGCTCGTAGGCCTTGACACTCATTCGTAGGCCTTGACACTCACTCGTAGGCCTTGACACTCATTCATAGGCCTTGACACTCATTCGTAGGCCTTGACACTCATTCATAGGCCTTGACACTCGCTCGTAGGCCTTGACACTCACTCGTAGGCCTTGACACTCGCTCGTAGGCCTTGACACTCATTCGTAGGCCTTGACACTCACTCGTTGGCCTTGACACTCGCTCGTAGACCTTGACACTCGCTCGTAGGCCTTGACACTTGCTCGTAGGCCTTGACACTCGCCCGTAGGCCTTGACACTCGCTCGTAGGCCTTGACACTCATTCATAGGCCTTGACACTCATTCGTAGGCCTTGACACTCTCTCGTAGGCCTTGACACTCACTCGTAGGCCTTGACACTCGCTCGTAGGCCTTGACACTCACTCGTAGGCCTTGACACTCGCTCGTAGGCCTTGACACTCGCTCGTAGGCCTTGACACTCATTCATAGGCCTTGACACTCATTCGTAGGCCTTGACACTCGCTCGTAGGCCTTGACACTCGCTCGTAGGCCTTGACACTCGCTCGTAGGCCTTGACACTCACTCGTAGGCCTTGACACTTTCGCAGGCCTTGACACTCACTCGTAGGCCTTGACACTCGCTCGTAGGCCTTGACACTCATTCGTAGGCCTTGACACTCGCTCGTAGGCCTTGGCACTCACTCGTAGGCCTTGACACTCGCTAGTAGGCCTTGACACTCATTCGCAGGCCTTGACACTCACTCGTAGACCTTGACACTCGCTCGTAGGCCTTGACACTCATTCATAGGCCTTGACACTCGCTCGTAGGCCTTGACACTCACTCGTAGGCCTTGACACTCGCTCGTAGGCCTTGACACTCATTCGTAGGCCTTGACACTCACTCGTAGGCCTTGACACTCGCTCGTAGACCTTGACACTCGCTCGTAGGCCTTGACACTCGCTCGTAGGCCTTGACACTCGCCCGTAGGCCTTGACACTCGCTCGTAGGCCTTGACACTCGCTCGTAGGCCTTGACACTCATTCGTAGGCCTTGACACTCGCTCGTAGGCCTTGACACTCGCTCGTAGGCCTTGACACTCGCTCGTAGGCCTTGACACTCGCTCGTAGGCCTTGACACTCATTCGTAGGCCTTGACACTCGCTCGTAGGCCTTGACACTCACTCGTAGGCCTTGACACTCGCTCGTAGGCCTTGACACTCATTCGTAGGCCTTGACACTCGCTCGTAGGCCTTGACACTCGCTCGTAGGCCTTGACACTCACTCGTAGGCCTTGACACTCATTCGTAGGCCTTGACACTCGCTCGTAGGCCTTGACACTCGTTCGTAGGCCTTGACACTCGCCCGTAGGCCTTGACACTCGCCCGTAGGCCTTGACACTCGCTCGTAGGCCTTGACACTCGCTCGTAGGCCTTGACACTCACTCGTAGGCCTTGACTCTCGCTCGTAGGCCTTGACACTCATTCGCAGGCCTTGACACTCACTCGTAGACCTTGACACTCATTCGTAGGTCTTGACACTCACTCGTAGGTCTTGACACTCGCTCGTAGGCCTTGACACTCGCTCGTAGGCCTTGACACTCGCTCGTAGGCCTTGACACTCGCCCGTAGGCCTTGACACTCGCTCGTAGGCCTTGACACTCGCCCGTAGGCCTTGACACTCGCCCGTAGGCCTTGACACTCGCTCGTAGGCCTTGACACTCGCTCGTAGACCTTGACACTCATTCGTAGGCCTTGACACTCGCTCGTAGGCCTTGACACTCACTCGTAGGCCTTGACACTCGCTCGTAGGCCTTGACACTCATTCGTAGGCCTTGACACTCATTCATAGGCCTTGACACTCGCTCGTAGGCCTTGACACTCACTCGTAGGCCTTGACACTCGCTCGTAGGCCTTGACACTCATTCGTAGGCCTTGACACTCACTCGTTGGCCTTGACACTCGCTCGTAGACCTTGACACTCGCTCGTAGGCCTTGACACTTGCTCGTAGGCCTTGACACTCGCCCGTAGGCCTTGACACTCGCTCGTAGGCCTTGACACTCATTCATAGGCCTTGACACTCATTCGTAGGCCTTGACACTCTCTCGTAGGCCTTGACACTCACTCGTAGGCCTTGACACTCGCTCGTAGGCCTTGACACTCACTCGTAGGCCTTGACACTCGCTCGTAGGCCTTGACACTCGCTCGTAGGCCTTGACACTCATTCATAGGCCTTGACACTCATTCGTAGGCCTTGACACTCGCTCGTAGGCCTTGACACTCGCTCGTAGGCCTTGACACTCGCTCGTAGGCCTTGACACTCACTCGTAGGCCTTGACACTTTCGCAGGCCTTGACACTCACTCGTAGGCCTTGACACTCGCTCGTAGGCCTTGACACTCATTCGTAGGCCTTGACACTCGCTCGTAGGCCTTGACACTCACTCGTAGGCCTTGACACTCGCTAGTAGGCCTTGACACTCATTCGCAGGCCTTGACACTCACTCGTTGGCCTTGACACTCGCTCGTAGACCTTGACACTCGCTCGTAGGCCTTGACACTTGCTCGTAGGCCTTGACACTCGCCCGTAGGCCTTGACACTCGCTCGTAGGCCTTGACACTCATTCATAGGCCTTGACACTCATTCGTAGGCCTTGACACTCTCTCGTAGGCCTTGACACTCACTCGTAGGCCTTGACACTCGCTCGTAGGCCTTGACACTCACTCGTAGGCCTTGACACTCGCTCGTAGGCCTTGACACTCGCTCGTAGGCCTTGACACTCATTCATAGGCCTTGACACTCATTCGTAGGCCTTGACACTCGCTCGTAGGCCTTGACACTCGCTCGTAGGCCTTGACACTCGCTCGTAGGCCTTGACACTCACTCGTAGGCCTTGACACTTTCGCAGGCCTTGACACTCACTCGTAGGCCTTGACACTCGCTCGTAGGCCTTGACACTCATTCGTAGGCCTTGACACTCGCTCGTAGGCCTTGACACTCACTCGTAGGCCTTGACACTCGCTAGTAGGCCTTGACACTCATTCGCAGGCCTTGACACTCACTCGTAGACCTTGACACTCGCTCGTAGGCCTTGACACTCATTCATAGGCCTTGACACTCGCTCGTAGGCCTTGACACTCACTCGTAGGCCTTGACACTCGCTCGTAGGCCTTGACACTCATTCGTAGGCCTTGACACTCACTCGTAGGCCTTGACACTCGCTCGTAGACCTTGACACTCGCTCGTAGGCCTTGACACTCGCTCGTAGGCCTTGACACTCGCCCGCAGGCCTTGACACTCGCTCGTAGGCCTTGACACTCGCTCGTAGGCCTTGACACTCATTCGTAGGCCTTGACACTCGCTCGTAGGCCTTGACACTCGCTCGTAGGCCTTGACACTCGCTCGTAGGCCTTGACACTCGCTCGTAGGCCTTGACACTCATTCGTAGGCCTTGACACTCGCTCGTAGGCCTTGACACTCACTCGTAGGCCTTGACACTCGCTCGTAGGCCTTGACACTCATTCGTAGGCCTTGACACTCGCTCGTAGGCCTTGACACTCGCTCGTAGGCCTTGACACTCACTCGTAGGCCTTGACACTCATTCGTAGGCCTTGACACTCGCTCGTAGGCCTTGACACTCGTTCGTAGGCCTTGACACTCGCCCGTAGGCCTTGACACTCGCCCGTAGGCCTTGACACTCGCTCGTAGGCCTTGACACTCGCTCGTAGGCCTTGACACTCACTCGTAGGCCTTGACTCTCGCTCGTAGGCCTTGACACTCGCTCGTAGGCCTTGACACTCGCTCGTAGGCCTTGACACTCGCTCGTAGGCCTTGACACTCGCTCGTAGGCCTTGACACTCATTCGTAGGCCTTGACACTCATTCGTAGGCCTTGACACTCGCCCGTAGGCCTTGACACTCGCTCGTAGGCCTTGACACTCGCCCGTAGGCCTTGACACTCGCCCGTAGGCCTTGACACTCGCTCGTAGGCCTTGACACTCGCTCGTAGGCCTTGACACTCACTCGTAGGCCTTGACACTCGCTCGTAGGCCTTGACACTCATTCGTAGGCCTTGACACTCACTCGTAGGCCTTGACACTCATTCATAGGCCTTGACACTCATTCGTAGGCCTTGACACTCATTCATAGGCCTTGACACTCGCTCGTAGGCCTTGACACTCACTCGTAGGCCTTGACACTCGCTCGTAGGCCTTGACACTCATTCGTAGGCCTTGACACTCACTCGTTGGCCTTGACACTCGCTCGTAGACCTTGACACTCGCTCGTAGGCCTTGACACTTGCTCGTAGGCCTTGACACTCGCCCGTAGGCCTTGACTCTCGCTCGTAGGCCTTGACACTCATTCATAGGCCTTGACACTCATTCGTAGGCCTTGACACTCTCTCGTAGGCCTTGACACTCACTCGTAGGCCTTGACACTCGCTCGTAGGCCTTGACACTCACTCGTAGGCCTTGACACTCGCTCGTAGGCCTTGACACTCGCTCGTAGGCCTTGACACTCATTCATAGGCCTTGACACTCATTCGTAGGCCTTGACACTCGCTCGTAGGCCTTGACACTCGCTCGTAGGCCTTGACACTCGCTCGTAGGCCTTGACACTCACTCGTAGGCCTTGACACTTTCGCAGGCCTTGACACTCACTCGTAGGCCTTGACACTCGCTCGTAGGCCTTGACACTCATTCGTAGGCCTTGACACTCGCTCGTAGGCCTTGACACTCACTCGTAGGCCTTGACACTCGCTAGTAGGCCTTGACACTCATTCGCAGGCCTTGACACTCACTCGTAGACCTTGACACTCGCTCGTAGGCCTTGACACTCATTCATAGGCCTTGACACTCGCTCGTAGGCCTTGACACTCACTCGTAGGCCTTGACACTCGCTCGTAGGCCTTGACACTCATTCGTAGGCCTTGACACTCACTCGTAGGCCTTGACACTCGCTCGTAGACCTTGACACTCGCTCGTAGGCCTTGACACTCGCTCGTAGGCCTTGACACTCGCCCGTAGGCCTTGACACTCGCTCGTAGGCCTTGACACTCGCTCGTAGGCCTTGACACTCATTCGTAGGCCTTGACACTCGCTCGTAGGCCTTGACACTCGCTCGTAGGCCTTGACACTCGCTCGTAGGCCTTGACACTCGCTCGTAGGCCTTGACACTCATTCGTAGGCCTTGACACTCGCTCGTAGGCCTTGACACTCACTCGTAGGCCTTGACACTCGCTCGTAGGCCTTGACACTCATTCGTAGGCCTTGACACTCGCTCGTAGGCCTTGACACTCGCTCGTAGGCCTTGACACTCACTCGTAGGCCTTGACACTCATTCGTAGGCCTTGACACTCGCTCGTAGGCCTTGACACTCGTTCGTAGGCCTTGACACTCGCCCGTAGGCCTTGACACTCGCCCGTAGGCCTTGACACTCGCTCGTAGGCCTTGACACTCGCTCGTAGGCCTTGACACTCACTCGTAGGCCTTGACTCTCGCTCGTAGGCCTTGACACTCGCTCGTAGGCCTTGACACTCGCTCGTAGGCCTTGACACTCGCTCGTAGGCCTTGACACTCGCTCGTAGGCCTTGACACTCATTCGTAGGCCTTGACACTCATTCGTACTCCTTGACACTCGCCCGTAGGCCTTGACACTCGCTCGTAGGCCTTGACACTCGCCCTTAGGCCTTGACACTCGCCCGTAGGCCTTGACACTCGCTCGTAGGCCTTGACACTCGCTCGTAGGCCTTGACACTCATTCGTAGGCCTTGACACTCGCTCGTAGGCCTTGACACTCACTCGTAGGCCTTGACACTCGCTCGTAGGCCTTGACACTCATTCGTAGGCCTTGACACTCATTCATAGGCCTTGACACTCGCTCGTAGGCCTTGACACTCACTCGTAGGCCTTGACACTCGCTCGTAGGCCTTGACACTCATTCGTAGGCCTTGACACTCACTCGTAGGCCTCGACACTCGCTCGTAGACCTTGACACTCGCTCGTAGGCCTTGACACTCGCTCGTAGGCCTTGACACTCGCCCGTAGGCCTGGACACTCGCTCGTAGGCCTTGACACTCGCCCGTAGGCCTTGACACTCGCCCGTAGGCCTTGACACTCGCTCGTAGGCCTTGACACTCGCTCGTAGACCTTGACACTCATTCGTAGGCCTTGACACTCGCTCGTAGGCCTTGACACTCGCTCGTAGGCCTTGACACTCATTCGTAGGCCTTGACACTCATTCATAGGCCTTGACACTCGCTCGTAGGCCTTGACACTCATTCGTAGGCCTTGACACCCGCTCGTAGGCCTTGACACTCGCTCGTAGGCCTTGACACTCATTCGCAGGCCTTGACACTCACTCGTAGACCTTGACACTCATTCGTAGGTCTTGACACTCGCTCGTAGGCCTTGACACTCATTCGTAGGCCTTGACACTCATTCGTAGGCCTTGACACTCGCTCGTAGGCCTTGACACTCGCTCGTAGGCCTTGACACTCACTCGTAGGCCTTGACACTCATTCGTAGGCCTTGACACTCGCTCGTAGGCCTTGACACTCGTTCGTAGGCCTTGACACTCGCCCGTAGGCCTTGACACTCGCCCGTAGGCCTTGACACTCGCTCGTAGGCCTTGACACTCGCTCGTAGGCCTTGACACTCGCTCGTAGGCCTTGACACTCATTCGTAGGCCTTGACACTCGCTCGTAGGCCTTGACACTCATTCGTAGGTCTTGACACTCACTCGTAGGTCTTGACACTCGCTCGTAGGCCTTGACACTCATTCGTAGGCCTTGACACTCATTCGTAGGCCTTGACACTCGCTCGTAGGCCTTGACACTCGCTCGTAGGCCTTGACACTCATTCGTAGGCCTTGACACTCGCTCGTAGGCCTTGACACTCATTCGTAGGCCTTGACACTCATTCATAGGCCTTGACACTCGCTCGTAGGCCTTGACACTCATTCGTAGGCCTTGACACCCGCTCGTAGGCCTTGACACTCGCTCGTAGGCCTTGACACTCATTCGCAGGCCTTGACACTCACTCGTAGACCTTGACACTCATTCGTAGGTCTTGACACTCGCTCGTAGGCCTTGACACTCATTCGTAGGCCTTGACACTCATTCGTAGGCCTTGACACTCGCTCGTAGGCCTTGACACTCGCTCGTAGGCCTTGACACTCACTCGTAGGCCTTGACACTTATTCGTAGGCCTTGACACTCGCTCGTAGGCCTTGACACTCGTTCGTAGGCCTTGACACTCGCCCGTAGGCCTTGACACTCGCCCGTAGGCCTTGACACTCGCTCGTAGGCCTTGACACTCGCTCGTAGGCCTTGACACTCGCTCGTAGGCCTTGACACTCATTCGTAGGCCTTGACACTCGCTCGTAGGCCTTGACACTCATTCGTAGGTCTTGACACTCACTCGTAGGTCTTGACACTCGCTCGTAGGCCTTGACACTCATTCGTAGGCCTTGACACTCATTCGTAGGCCTTGACACTCGCTCGTAGGCCTTGACACTCGCTCGTAGGCCTTGACACTCATTCGTAGGCCTTGACACTCACTCGTAGGCCTTGACACTCGCTCGTAGGCCTTGACACTCACTCGTAGGCCTTGACACTCGCTCGTAGGCCTTGACACTCATTCGTAGGCCTTGACACTCGCTCGTAGGCCTTCACACTCACTCGTAGGCCTTGACACTCGCTCGTAGGCCTTGACACTCATTCGTAGGCCTTGACACTCACTCGTAGGCCTTGACACTCGCTCGTAGGCCTTGACACTCGCTCGTAGGCCTTGACACTCGCTCGTAGGCCTTGGCACTCGCCCGTAGGCCTTGACACTCGCTCGTAGGCCTTGACACTCATTCGTAGGCCTTGACACTCATTCGTAGGCCTTGACACTCGCCCGTAGGCCTTGACACTCGCTCGTAGGCCTTGACACTCGCTCGTAGGCCTTGACACCCGCTCGTAGGCCTTGACACTCATTCGTAGGCCTTGACACTCATTCGTAGGCCTTGACACTCGCTCGTAGGCCTTGACACTCGCTCGTAGGCCTTGACACTCACTCGTAGGCCTTGACACTCATTCGTAGGCCTTGACACTCGCTCGTAGGCCTTGACACTCGTTCGTAGGCCTTGACACTCGCCCGTAGGCCTTGACACTCGCCCGTAGGCCTTGACACTCGCTCGTAGGCCTTGACACTCGCTCGTAGGCCTTGACACTCGCTCGTAGGCCTTGACACTCATTCGTAGGCCTTGACACTCGCTCGTAGGCCTTGACACTCATTCGTAGGTCTTGACACTCACTCGTAGGTCTTGACACTCGCTCGTAGGCCTTGACACTCATTCGTAGGCCTTGACACTCATTCGTAGGCCTTGACACTCGCTCGTAGGCCTTGACACTCGCTCGTAGGCCTTGACACTCATTCGTAGGCCTTGACACTCGCTCGTAGGCCTTGACACTCATTCGTAGGCCTTGACACTCATTCATAGGCCTTGACACTCGCTCGTAGGCCTTGACACTCATTCGTAGGCCTTGACACCCGCTCGTAGGCCTTGACACTCGCTCGTAGGCCTTGACACTCATTCGCAGGCCTTGACACTCACTCGTAGACCTTGACACTCATTCGTAGGTCTTGACACTCGCTCGTAGGCCTTGACACTCATTCGTAGGCCTTGACACTCATTCGTAGGCCTTGACACTCGCTCGTAGGCCTTGACACTCGCTCGTAGGCCTTGACACTCACTCGTAGGCCTTGACACTCATTCGTAGGCCTTGACACTCGCTCGTAGGCCTTGACACTCGTTCGTAGGCCTTGACACTCGCCCGTAGGCCTTGACACTCGCCCGTAGGCCTTGACACTCGCTCGTAGGCCTTGACACTCGCTCGTAGGCCTTGACACTCGCTCGTAGGCCTTGACACTCATTCGTAGGCCTTGACACTCGCTCGTAGGCCTTGACACTCATTCGTAGGTCTTGACACTCACTCGTAGGTCTTGACACTCGCTCGTAGGCCTTGACACTCATTCGTAGGCCTTGACACTCATTCGTAGGCCTTGACACTCGCTCGTAGGCCTTGACACTCATTCGTAGGCCTTGACACTCATTCGTAGGCCTTGACACTCGCTCGTAGGCCTTGACACTCGCTCGTAGGCCTTGACACTCACTCGTAGGCCTTGACACTTATTCGTAGGCCTTGACACTCGCTCGTAGGCCTTGACACTCGTTCGTAGGCCTTGACACTCGCCCGTAGGCCTTGACACTCGCCCGTAGGCCTTGACACTCGCTCGTAGGCCTTGACACTCGCTCGTAGGCCTTGACACTCGCTCGTAGGCCTTGACACTCATTCGTAGGCCTTGACACTCGCTCGTAGGCCTTGACACTCATTCATAGGCCTTGACACTCGCTCGTAGGCCTTGACACTCATTCGTAGGCCTTGACACCCGCTCGTAGGCCTTGACACTCGCTCGTAGGCCTTGACACTCATTCGCAGGCCTTGACACTCACTCGTAGACCTTGACACTCATTCGTAGGTCTTGACACTCGCTCGTAGGCCTTGACACTCATTCGTAGGCCTTGACACTCATTCGTAGGCCTTGACACTCGCTCGTAGGCCTTGACACTCGCTCGTAGGCCTTGACACTCACTCGTAGGCCTTGACACTTATTCGTAGGCCTTGACACTCGCTCGTAGGCCTTGACACTCGTTCGTAGGCCTTGACACTCGCCCGTAGGCCTTGACACTCGCCCGTAGGCCTTGACACTCGCTCGTAGGCCTTGACACTCGCTCGTAGGCCTTGACACTCGCTCGTAGGCCTTGACACTCATTCGTAGGCCTTGACACTCGCTCGTAGGCCTTGACACTCATTCGTAGGTCTTGACACTCACTCGTAGGTCTTGACACTCGCTCGTAGGCCTTGACACTCATTCGTAGGCCTTGACACTCATTCGTAGGCCTTGACACTCGCTCGTAGGCCTTGACACTCGCTCGTAGGCCTTGACACTCATTCGTAGGCCTTGACACTCACTCGTAGGCCTTGACACTCGCTCGTAGGCCTTGACACTCACTCGTAGGCCTTGACACTCGCTCGTAGGCCTTGACACTCATTCGTAGGCCTTGACACTCGCTCGTAGGCCTTCACACTCACTCGTAGGCCTTGACACTCGCTCGTAGGCCTTGACACTCATTCGTAGGCCTTGACACTCACTCGTAGGCCTTGACACTCGCTCGTAGGCCTTGACACTCGCTCGTAGGCCTTGACACTCGCTCGTAGGCCTTGGCACTCGCCCGTAGGCCTTGACACTCGCTCGTAGGCCTTGACACTCATTCGTAGGCCTTGACACTCATTCGTAGGCCTTGACACTCGCCCGTAGGCCTTGACACTCGCTCGTAGGCCTTGACACTCGCTCGTAGGCCTTGACACCCGCTCGTAGGCCTTGACACTCATTCGTAGGCCTTGACACTCATTCGTAGGCCTTGACACTCGCTCGTAGGCCTTGACACTCGCTCGTAGGCCTTGACACTCACTCGTAGGCCTTGACACTCATTCGTAGGCCTTGACACTCGCTCGTAGGCCTTGACACTCGTTCGTAGGCCTTGACACTCGCCCGTAGGCCTTGACACTCGCCCGTAGGCCTTGACACTCGCTCGTAGGCCTTGACACTCGCTCGTAGGCCTTGACACTCGCTCGTAGGCCTTGACACTCATTCGTAGGCCTTGACACTCGCTCGTAGGCCTTGACACTCATTCGTAGGTCTTGACACTCACTCGTAGGTCTTGACACTCGCTCGTAGGCCTTGACACTCATTCGTAGGCCTTGACACTCATTCGTAGGCCTTGACACTCGCTCGTAGGCCTTGACACTCGCTCGTAGGCCTTGACACTCATTCGTAGGCCTTGACACTCGCTCGTAGGCCTTGACACTCATTCGTAGGCCTTGACACTCATTCATAGGCCTTGACACTCGCTCGTAGGCCTTGACACTCATTCGTAGGCCTTGACACCCGCTCGTAGGCCTTGACACTCGCTCGTAGGCCTTGACACTCATTCGCAGGCCTTGACACTCACTCGTAGACCTTGACACTCATTCGTAGGTCTTGACACTCGCTCGTAGGCCTTGACACTCATTCGTAGGCCTTGACACTCATTCGTAGGCCTTGACACTCGCTCGTAGGCCTTGACACTCGCTCGTAGGCCTTGACACTCACTCGTAGGCCTTGACACTCATTCGTAGGCCTTGACACTCGCTCGTAGGCCTTGACACTCGTTCGTAGGCCTTGACACTCGCCCGTAGGCCTTGACACTCGCCCGTAGGCCTTGACACTCGCTCGTAGGCCTTGACACTCGCTCGTAGGCCTTGACACTCGCTCGTAGGCCTTGACACTCATTCGTAGGCCTTGACACTCGCTCGTAGGCCTTGACACTCATTCGTAGGTCTTGACACTCACTCGTAGGTCTTGACACTCGCTCGTAGGCCTTGACACTCATTCGTAGGCCTTGACACTCATTCGTAGGCCTTGACACTCGCTCGTAGGCCTTGACACTCATTCGTAGGCCTTGACACTCATTCGTAGGCCTTGACACTCGCTCGTAGGCCTTGACACTCGCTCGTAGGCCTTGACACTCACTCGTAGGCCTTGACACTTATTCGTAGGCCTTGACACTCGCTCGTAGGCCTTGACACTCGTTCGTAGGCCTTGACACTCGCCCGTAGGCCTTGACACTCGCCCGTAGGCCTTGACACTCGCTCGTAGGCCTTGACACTCGCTCGTAGGCCTTGACACTCGCTCGTAGGCCTTGACACTCATTCGTAGGCCTTGACACTCGCTCGTAGGCCTTGACACTCATTCGTAGGTCTTGACACTCACTCGTAGGTCTTGACACTCGCTCGTAGGCCTTGACACTCATTCGTAGGCCTTGACACTCATTCGTAGGCCTTGACACTCGCTCGTAGGCCTTGACACTCGCTCGTAGGCCTTGACACTCATTCGTAGGCCTTGACACTCACTCGTAGGCCTTGACACTCGCTCGTAGGCCTTGACACTCACTCGTAGGCCTTGACACTCGCTCGTAGGCCTTGACACTCATTCGTAGGCCTTGACACTCGCTCGTAGGCCTTCACACTCACTCGTAGGCCTTGACACTCGCTCGTAGGCCTTGACACTCATTCGTAGGCCTTGACACTCACTCGTAGGCCTTGACACTCGCTCGTAGGCCTTGACACTCGCTCGTAGGCCTTGACACTCGCTCGTAGGCCTTGGCACTCGCCCGTAGGCCTTGACACTCGCTCGTAGGCCTTGACACTCATTCGTAGGCCTTGACACTCATTCGTAGGCCTTGACACTCGCCCGTAGGCCTTGACACTCGCTCGTAGGCCTTGACACTCGCTCGTAGGCCTTGACACCCGCTCGTAGGCCTTGACACTCATTCGTAGGCCTTGACACTCATTCGTAGGCCTTGACACTCGCTCGTAGGCCTTGACACTCGCTCGTAGGCCTTGACACTCACTCGTAGGCCTTGACACTCATTCGTAGGCCTTGACACTCGCTCGTAGGCCTTGACACTCGTTCGTAGGCCTTGACACTCGCCCGTAGGCCTTGACACTCGCCCGTAGGCCTTGACACTCGCTCGTAGGCCTTGACACTCGCTCGTAGGCCTTGACACTCGCTCGTAGGCCTTGACACTCATTCGTAGGCCTTGACACTCGCTCGTAGGCCTTGACACTCATTCGTAGGTCTTGACACTCACTCGTAGGTCTTGACACTCGCTCGTAGGCCTTGACACTCATTCGTAGGCCTTGACACTCATTCGTAGGCCTTGACACTCGCTCGTAGGCCTTGACACTCGCTCGTAGGCCTTGACACTCATTCGTAGGCCTTGACACTCGCTCGTAGGCCTTGACACTCATTCGTAGGCCTTGACACTCATTCATAGGCCTTGACACTCGCTCGTAGGCCTTGACACTCATTCGTAGGCCTTGACACCCGCTCGTAGGCCTTGACACTCGCTCGTAGGCCTTGACACTCATTCGCAGGCCTTGACACTCACTCGTAGACCTTGACACTCATTCGTAGGTCTTGACACTCGCTCGTAGGCCTTGACACTCATTCGTAGGCCTTGACACTCATTCGTAGGCCTTGACACTCGCTCGTAGGCCTTGACACTCGCTCGTAGGCCTTGACACTCACTCGTAGGCCTTGACACTCATTCGTAGGCCTTGACACTCGCTCGTAGGCCTTGACACTCGTTCGTAGGCCTTGACACTCGCCCGTAGGCCTTGACACTCGCCCGTAGGCCTTGACACTCGCTCGTAGGCCTTGACACTCGCTCGTAGGCCTTGACACTCGCTCGTAGGCCTTGACACTCATTCGTAGGCCTTGACACTCGCTCGTAGGCCTTGACACTCATTCGTAGGTCTTGACACTCACTCGTAGGTCTTGACACTCGCTCGTAGGCCTTGACACTCATTCGTAGGCCTTGACACTCATTCGTAGGCCTTGACACTCGCTCGTAGGCCTTGACACTCGCTCGTAGGCCTTGACACTCATTCGTAGGCCTTGACACTCACTCGTAGGCCTTGACACTCGCTCGTAGGCCTTGACACTCACTCGTAGGCCTTGACACTCGCTCGTAGGCCTTGACACTCATTCGTAGGCCTTGACACTCGCTCGTAGGCCTTCACACTCACTCGTAGGCCTTGACACTCGCTCGTAGGCCTTGACACTCATTCGTAGGCCTTGACACTCACTCGTAGGCCTTGACACTCGCTCGTAGGCCTTGACACTCGCTCGTAGGCCTTGACACTCGCTCGTAGGCCTTGGCACTCGCCCGTAGGCCTTGACACTCGCTCGTAGGCCTTGACACTCATTCGTAGGCCTTGACACTCATTCGTAGGCCTTGACACTCGCCCGTAGGCCTTGACACTCGCTCGTAGGCCTTGACACTCGCTCGTAGGCCTTGACACCCGCTCGTAGGCCTTGACACTCGCTCGTAGGCCTTGACACTCGCTCATAGGCCTTGACACTCGCTCGTAGGCCTTGACACTCATTCGTAGGCCTTGACACTCATTCGCAGGCCTTGACACTCGCTCGTAGGCCTTGACACTCGCTCGTAGGCCTTGACACTCATTCGTAGGCCTTGACACTCGCTCGTAGGCCTTGACACTCACTCGTAGGCCTTGACACTCGCTCGTAGGCCTTGACACTCATTCGTAGGCCTTGACACTCGCTCGTAGGCCTTGACACTCGCTCGTAGGCCTTGACACTCATTCGTAGGTCTTGACACTCACTCGTAGGTCTTGACACTCGCTCGTAGGCCTTGACACTCATTCGTAGGCCTTGACACTCGCTCGTAGGCCTTGACACTCGCTCGTAGGCCTTGACACTCACTCGTAGGCCTTGACACTCATTCGTAGGCCTTGACACTCGCTCGTAGGCCTTGACACTCGTTCGTAGGCCTTGACACTCGCCCGTAGGCCTTGACACTCGCCCGTAGGCCTTGACACTCGCTCGTAGGCCTTGACACTCGCTCGTAGGCCTTGACACTCACTCGTAGGCCTTGACTCTCGCTCGTAGGCCTTGACACTCGCTCGTAGGCCTTGACACTCGCTCGTAGGCCTTGACACTCGCTCGTAGGCCTTGACACTCGCTCGTAGGCCTTGACACTCATTCGTAGGCCTTGACACTCATTCGTAGGCCTTGACACTCGCCCGTAGGCCTTGACACTCGCTCGTAGGCCTTGACACTCGCCCGTAGGCCTTGACACTCGCCCGTAGGCCTTGACACTCGCTCGTAGGCCTTGACACTCGCTCGTAGGCCTTGACACTCATTCGTAGGCCTTGACACTCGCTCGTAGGCCTTGACACTCACTCGTAGGCCTTGACACTCGCTCGTAGGCCTTGACACTCATTCGTAGGCCTTGACACTCATTCATAGGCCTTGACACTCGCTCGTAGGCCTTGACACTCACTCGTAGGCCTTGACACTCGCTCGTAGGCCTTGACACTCATTCGTAGGCCTTGACACTCACTCGTAGGCCTCGACACTCGCTCGTAGACCTTGACACTCGCTCGTAGGCCTTGACACTCGCTCGTAGGCCTTGACACTCGCCCGTAGGCCTGGACACTCGCTCGTAGGCCTTGACACTCGCCCGTAGGCCTTGACACTCGCCCGTAGGCCTTGACACTCGCTCGTAGGCCTTGACACTCGCTCGTAGACCTTGACACTCATTCGTAGGCCTTGACACTCGCTCGTAGGCCTTGACACTCGCTCGTAGGCCTTGACACTCATTCGTAGGCCTTGACACTCATTCATAGGCCTTGACACTCGCTCGTAGGCCTTGACACTCATTCGTAGGCCTTGACACCCGCTCGTAGGCCTTGACACTCGCTCGTAGGCCTTGACACTCATTCGCAGGCCTTGACACTCACTCGTAGACCTTGACACTCATTCGTAGGTCTTGACACTCGCTCGTAGGCCTTGACACTCATTCGTAGGCCTTGACACTCATTCGTAGGCCTTGACACTCGCTCGTAGGCCTTGACACTCGCTCGTAGGCCTTGACACTCACTCGTAGGCCTTGACACTCATTCGTAGGCCTTGACACTCGCTCGTAGGCCTTGACACTCGTTCGTAGGCCTTGACACTCGCCCGTAGGCCTTGACACTCGCCCGTAGGCCTTGACACTCGCTCGTAGGCCTTGACACTCGCTCGTAGGCCTTGACACTCGCTCGTAGGCCTTGACACTCATTCGTAGGCCTTGACACTCGCTCGTAGGCCTTGACACTCATTCGTAGGTCTTGACACTCACTCGTAGGTCTTGACACTCGCTCGTAGGCCTTGACACTCATTCGTAGGCCTTGACACTCATTCGTAGGCCTTGACACTCGCTCGTAGGCCTTGACACTCGCTCGTAGGCCTTGACACTCATTCGTAGGCCTTGACACTCACTCGTAGGCCTTGACACTCGCTCGTAGGCCTTGACACTCACTCGTAGGCCTTGACACTCGCTCGTAGGCCTTGACACTCACTCGTAGGCCTTGACACTCGCTCGTAGGCCTTGACACTCATTCGTAGGCCTTGACACTCGCTCGTAGGCCTTGACACTCGCTCGTAGGCCTTGACACTCATTCGTAGGTCTTGACACTCACTCGTAGGTCTTGACACTCGCTCGTAGGCCTTGACACTCATTCGTAGGCCTTGACACTCGCTCGTAGGCCTTGACACTCGCTCGTAGGCCTTGACACTCACTCGTAGGCCTTGACACTCATTCGTAGGCCTTGACACTCGCTCGTAGGCCTTGACACTCGTTCGTAGGCCTTGACACTCGCCCGTAGGCCTTGACACTCGCCCGTAGGCCTTGACACTCGCTCGTAGGCCTTGACACTCACTCGTAGGCCTTGACACTCGCTCGTAGGCCTTGACACTCGCTCGTAGGCCTTGACACTCATTCGTAGGCCTTGACACTCGCTCGTAGGCCTTGACACTCGCTCGTAGGCCTTGACACTCATTCGTAGGTCTTGACACTCACTCGTAGGTCTTGACACTCGCTCGTAGGCCTTGACACTCATTCGTAGGCCTTGACACTCGCTCGTAGGCCTTGACACTCGCTCGTAGGCCTTGACACTCACTCGTAGGCCTTGACACTCATTCGTAGGCCTTGACACTCGCTCGTAGGCCTTGACACTCGTTCGTAGGCCTTGACACTCGCCCGTAGGCCTTGACACTCGCCCGTAGGCCTTGACACTCGCTCGTAGGCCTTGACACTCATTCGTAGGCCTTGACACTCGCTCGTAGGCCTTGACACTCACTCGTAGGCCTTGACACTCGCTCGTAGGCCTTGACACTCATTCGTAGGCCTTGACACTCATTCATAGGCCTTGACACTCGCTCGTAGGCCTTGACACTCACTCGTAGGCCTTGACACTCGCTCGTAGGCCTTGACACTCATTCGTAGGCCTTGACACTCACTCGTAGGCCTCGACACTCGCTCGTAGACCTTGACACTCGCTCGTAGGCCTTGACACTCGCTCGTAGGCCTTGACACTCGCCCGTAGGCCTGGACACTCGCTCGTAGGCCTTGACACTCGCCCGTAGGCCTTGACACTCGCCCGTAGGCCTTGACACTCGCTCGTAGGCCTTGACACTCGCTCGTAGACCTTGACACTCATTCGTAGGCCTTGACACTCGCTCGTAGGCCTTGACACTCGCTCGTAGGCCTTGACACTCATTCGTAGGCCTTGACACTCATTCATAGGCCTTGACACTCGCTCGTAGGCCTTGACACTCATTCGTAGGCCTTGACACCCGCTCGTAGGCCTTGACACTCGCTCGTAGGCCTTGACACTCATTCGCAGGCCTTGACACTCACTCGTAGACCTTGACACTCATTCGTAGGTCTTGACACTCGCTCGTAGGCCTTGACACTCATTCGTAGGCCTTGACACTCATTCGTAGGCCTTGACACTCGCTCGTAGGCCTTGACACTCGCTCGTAGGCCTTGACACTCACTCGTAGGCCTTGACACTCATTCGTAGGCCTTGACACTCGCTCGTAGGCCTTGACACTCGTTCGTAGGCCTTGACACTCGCCCGTAGGCCTTGACACTCGCCCGTAGGCCTTGACACTCGCTCGTAGGCCTTGACACTCGCTCGTAGGCCTTGACACTCGCTCGTAGGCCTTGACACTCATTCGTAGGCCTTGACACTCGCTCGTAGGCCTTGACACTCATTCGTAGGTCTTGACACTCACTCGTAGGTCTTGACACTCGCTCGTAGGCCTTGACACTCATTCGTAGGCCTTGACACTCATTCGTAGGCCTTGACACTCGCTCGTAGGCCTTGACACTCGCTCGTAGGCCTTGACACTCATTCGTAGGCCTTGACACTCACTCGTAGGCCTTGACACTCGCTCGTAGGCCTTGACACTCACTCGTAGGCCTTGACACTCGCTCGTAGGCCTTGACACTCACTCGTAGGCCTTGACACTCGCTCGTAGGCCTTGACACTCATTCGTAGGCCTTGACACTCGCTCGTAGGCCTTGACACTCGCTCGTAGGCCTTGACACTCATTCGTAGGTCTTGACACTCACTCGTAGGTCTTGACACTCGCTCGTAGGCCTTGACACTCATTCGTAGGCCTTGACACTCGCTCGTAGGCCTTGACACTCGCTCGTAGGCCTTGACACTCACTCGTAGGCCTTGACACTCATTCGTAGGCCTTGACACTCGCTCGTAGGCCTTGACACTCGTTCGTAGGCCTTGACACTCGCCCGTAGGCCTTGACACTCGCCCGTAGGCCTTGACACTCGCTCGTAGGCCTTGACACTCGCTCGTAGGCCTTGACACTCACTCGTAGGCCTTGACTCTCGCTCGTAGGCCTTGACACTCGCTCGTAGGCCTTGACACTCGCTCGTAGGCCTTGACACTCGCTCGTAGGCCTTGACACTCGCTCGTAGGCCTTGACACTCATTCGTAGGCCTTGACACTCATTCGTAGGCCTTGACACTCGCCCGTAGGCCTTGACACTCGCTCGTAGGCCTTGACACTCGCCCGTAGGCCTTGACACTCGCCCGTAGGCCTTGACACTCGCTCGTAGGCCTTGACACTCGCTCGTAGGCCTTGACACTCATTCGTAGGCCTTGACACTCGCTCGTAGGCCTTGACACTCACTCGTAGGCCTTGACACTCGCTCGTAGGCCTTGACACTCATTCGTAGGCCTTGACACTCATTCATAGGCCTTGACACTCGCTCGTAGGCCTTGACACTCACTCGTAGGCCTTGACACTCGCTCGTAGGCCTTGACACTCATTCGTAGGCCTTGACACTCACTCGTAGGCCTCGACACTCGCTCGTAGACCTTGACACTCGCTCGTAGGCCTTGACACTCGCTCGTAGGCCTTGACACTCGCCCGTAGGCCTGGACACTCGCTCGTAGGCCTTGACACTCGCCCGTAGGCCTTGACACTCGCCCGTAGGCCTTGACACTCGCTCGTAGGCCTTGACACTCGCTCGTAGACCTTGACACTCATTCGTAGGCCTTGACACTCGCTCGTAGGCCTTGACACTCGCTCGTAGGCCTTGACACTCATTCGTAGGCCTTGACACTCATTCATAGGCCTTGACACTCGCTCGTAGGCCTTGACACTCATTCGTAGGCCTTGACACCCGCTCGTAGGCCTTGACACTCGCTCGTAGGCCTTGACACTCATTCGCAGGCCTTGACACTCATTCGTAGGCCTTGACACTCGCTCGTAGGCCTTGACACTCGCTCGTAGGCCTTGACACTCATTCGTAGGCCTTGACACTCACTCGTAGGCCTTGACACTCGCTCGTAGGCCTTGACACTCACTCGTAGGCCTTGACACTCGCTCGTAGGCCTTGACACTCACTCGTAGGCCTTGACACTCGCTCGTAGGCCTTGACACTCATTCGTAGGCCTTGACACTCGCTCGTAGGCCTTGACACTCGCTCGTAGGCCTTGACACTCATTCGTAGGTCTTGACACTCACTCGTAGGTCTTGACACTCGCTCGTAGGCCTTGACACTCATTCGTAGGCCTTGACACTCGCTCGTAGGCCTTGACACTCGCTCGTAGGCCTTGACACTCACTCGTAGGCCTTGACACTCATTCGTAGGCCTTGACACTCGCTCGTAGGCCTTGACACTCGTTCGTAGGCCTTGACACTCGCCCGTAGGCCTTGACACTCGCCCGTAGGCCTTGACACTCGCTCGTAGGCCTTGACACTCGCTCGTAGGCCTTGACACTCACTCGTAGGCCTTGACTCTCGCTCGTAGGCCTTGACACTCGCTCGTAGGCCTTGACACTCGCTCGTAGGCCTTGACACTCGCTCGTAGGCCTTGACACTCGCTCGTAGGCCTTGACACTCATTCGTAGGCCTTGACACTCATTCGTAGGCCTTGACACTCGCCCGTAGGCCTTGACACTCGCTCGTAGGCCTTGACACTCGCCCGTAGGCCTTGACACTCGCCCGTAGGCCTTGACACTCGCTCGTAGGCCTTGACACTCGCTCGTAGGCCTTGACACTCATTCGTAGGCCTTGACACTCGCTCGTAGGCCTTGACACTCACTCGTAGGCCTTGACACTCGCTCGTAGGCCTTGACACTCATTCGTAGGCCTTGACACTCATTCATAGGCCTTGACACTCGCTCGTAGGCCTTGACACTCACTCGTAGGCCTTGACACTCGCTCGTAGGCCTTGACACTCATTCGTAGGCCTTGACACTCACTCGTAGGCCTCGACACTCGCTCGTAGACCTTGACACTCGCTCGTAGGCCTTGACACTCGCTCGTAGGCCTTGACACTCGCCCGTAGGCCTGGACACTCGCTCGTAGGCCTTGACACTCGCCCGTAGGCCTTGACACTCGCCCGTAGGCCTTGACACTCGCTCGTAGGCCTTGACACTCGCTCGTAGACCTTGACACTCATTCGTAGGCCTTGACACTCGCTCGTAGGCCTTGACACTCGCTCGTAGGCCTTGACACTCATTCGTAGGCCTTGACACTCATTCATAGGCCTTGACACTCGCTCGTAGGCCTTGACACTCATTCGTAGGCCTTGACACCCGCTCGTAGGCCTTGACACTCGCTCGTAGGCCTTGACACTCATTCGCAGGCCTTGACACTCACTCGTAGACCTTGACACTCATTCGTAGGTCTTGACACTCGCTCGTAGGCCTTGACACTCATTCGTAGGCCTTGACACTCATTCGTAGGCCTTGACACTCGCTCGTAGGCCTTGACACTCGCTCGTAGGCCTTGACACTCACTCGTAGGCCTTGACACTCATTCGTAGGCCTTGACACTCGCTCGTAGGCCTTGACACTCGTTCGTAGGCCTTGACACTCGCCCGTAGGCCTTGACACTCGCCCGTAGGCCTTGACACTCGCTCGTAGGCCTTGACACTCGCTCGTAGGCCTTGACACTCGCTCGTAGGCCTTGACACTCATTCGTAGGCCTTGACACTCGCTCGTAGGCCTTGACACTCATTCGTAGGTCTTGACACTCACTCGTAGGTCTTGACACTCGCTCGTAGGCCTTGACACTCATTCGTAGGCCTTGACACTCATTCGTAGGCCTTGACACTCGCTCGTAGGCCTTGACACTCGCTCGTAGGCCTTGACACTCATTCGTAGGCCTTGACACTCACTCGTAGGCCTTGACACTCGCTCGTAGGCCTTGACACTCACTCGTAGGCCTTGACACTCGCTCGTAGGCCTTGACACTCATTCGTAGGCCTTGACACTCGCTCGTAGGCCTTCACACTCACTCGTAGGCCTTGACACTCGCTCGTAGGCCTTGACACTCATTCGTAGGCCTTGACACTCACTCGTAGGCCTTGACACTCGCTCGTAGGCCTTGACACTCGCTCGTAGGCCTTGACACTCGCTCGTAGGCCTTGGCACTCGCCCGTAGGCCTTGACACTCGCTCGTAGGCCTTGACACTCATTCGTAGGCCTTGACACTCATTCGTAGGCCTTGACACTCGCCCGTAGGCCTTGACACTCGCTCGTAGGCCTTGACACTCGCTCGTAGGCCTTGACACTCGCTCGTAGGCCTTGACACTCGCTCATAGGCCTTGACACTCGCTCGTAGGCCTTGACACTCATTCGTAGGCCTTGACACTCATTCGCAGGCCTTGACACTCGCTCGTAGGCCTTGACACTCGCTCGTAGGCCTTGACACTCATTCGTAGGCCTTGACACTCGCTCGTAGGCCTTGACACTCACTCGTAGGCCTTGACACTCGCTCGTAGGCCTTGACACTCATTCGTAGGCCTTGACACTCGCTCGTAGGCCTTGACACTCGCTCGTAGGCCTTGACACTCATTCGTAGGCCTTGACACTCACTCGTAGGCCTTGACACTCGCTCGTAGACCTTGACACTCGCTCGTAGGCCTTGACACTCGCTCGTAGGCCTTGACACTCGCCCGTAGGCCTTGACACTCGCTCGTAGGCCTTGACACTCGCTCGTAGGCCTTGACACTCATTCGTAGGCCTTGACACTCGCTCGTAGGCCTTGACACTCGCTCGTAGGCCTTGACACTCGCTCCTAGGCCTTGACACTCGCTCGTAGGCCTTGACACTCATTCGTAGGCCTTGACACTCACTCGTAGGCCTTGACACTCGCTCGTAGACCTTGACACTCGCTCGTAGGCCTTGACACTCGCTCGTAGGCCTTGACACTCATTCGTAGGCCTTGACACTCGCTCGTAGGCCTTGACACTCGCTCGTAGGCCTTGACACTCGCTCCTAGGCCTTGACACTCGCTCGTAGGCCTTGACACTCATTCGTAGGCCTTGACACTCATTCGTAGGCCTTGACACTCGCCCGTAGGCCTTGACACTCGCTCGTAGGCCTTGACACTCGCCCGTAGGCCTTGACACTCGCCCGTAGGCCTTGACACTCGCTCGTAGGCCTTGGCACTCGCTCGTAGGCCTTGACACTCATTCGTAGGCCTTGACACTCGCTCGTAGGCCTTGACACTCATTCGCAGGCCTTGACACTCACTCGTAGGCCTTGACACTCGCTCGTAGGCCTTGACACTCGCTCGTAGGCCTTGACACTCGCTCGTAGGCCTTGGCACTCGTCCGTAGGCCTTGACACTCGCTCGTAGGCCTTGACACTCATTCGTAGGCCTTGACACTCATTCGTAGGCCTTGACACTCGCCCGTAGGCCTTGACACTCGCTCGTAGGCCTTGACACTCGCTCGTAGGCCTTGACACTCATTCGTAGGCCTTGACACTCATTCATAGGCCTTGACACTCGCTCGTAGGCCTTGACACTCACTCGTAGGCCTTGACACTCGCTCGTAGGCCTTGACACTCATTCGTAGGCCTTGACACTCGCTCGTAGGCCTTGACACTCGCTCGTAGGCCTTGACACTCGCTCATAGGCCTTGACACTCGCTCGTAGGCCTTGACACTCATTCGTAGGCCTTGACACTCATTCGCAGGCCTTGACACTCGCTCGTAGGCCTTGACACTCGCTCGTAGGCCTTGACACTCATTCGTAGGCCTTGACACTCGCTCGTAGGCCTTGACACTCACTCGTAGGCCTTGACACTCGCTCGTAGGCCTTGACACTCATTCGTAGGCCTTGACACTCGCTCGTAGGCCTTGACACTCGCTCGTAGGCCTTGACACTCATTCGTAGGCCTTGACACTCACTCGTAGGCCTTGACACTCGCTCGTAGACCTTGACACTCGCTCGTAGGCCTTGACACTCGCTCGTAGGCCTTGACACTCGCCCGTAGGCCTTGACACTCGCTCGTAGGCCTTGACACTCGCTCGTAGGCCTTGACACTCATTCGTAGGCCTTGACACTCGCTCGTAGGCCTTGACACTCGCTCGTAGGCCTTGACACTCGCTCCTAGGCCTTGACACTCGCTCGTAGGCCTTGACACTCATTCGTAGGCCTTGACACTCACTCGTAGGCCTTGACACTCGCTCGTAGACCTTGACACTCGCTCGTAGGCCTTGACACTCGCTCGTAGGCCTTGACACTCATTCGTAGGCCTTGACACTCGCTCGTAGGCCTTGACACTCGCTCGTAGGCCTTGACACTCGCTCCTAGGCCTTGACACTCGCTCGTAGGCCTTGACACTCATTCGTAGGCCTTGACACTCATTCGTAGGCCTTGACACTCGCCCGTAGGCCTTGACACTCGCTCGTAGGCCTTGACACTCGCCCGTAGGCCTTGACACTCGCCCGTAGGCCTTGACACTCGCTCGTAGGCCTTGGCACTCGCTCGTAGGCCTTGACACTCATTCGTAGGCCTTGACACTCGCTCGTAGGCCTTGACACTCATTCGCAGGCCTTGACACTCACTCGTAGGCCTTGACACTCGCTCGTAGGCCTTGACACTCGCTCGTAGGCCTTGACACTCGCTCGTAGGCCTTGGCACTCGTCCGTAGGCCTTGACACTCGCTCGTAGGCCTTGACACTCATTCGTAGGCCTTGACACTCATTCGTAGGCCTTGACACTCGCCCGTAGGCCTTGACACTCGCTCGTAGGCCTTGACACTCGCTCGTAGGCCTTGACACTCATTCGTAGGCCTTGACACTCATTCATAGGCCTTGACACTCGCTCGTAGGCCTTGACACTCACTCGTAGGCCTTGACACTCGCTCGTAGGCCTTGACACTCATTCGTAGGCCTTGACACTCACTCGTAGGCCTCGACACTCGCTCGTAGACCTTGACACTCGCTCGTAGGCCTTGACACTCGCTCGTAGGCCTTGACACTCGCCCGTAGGCCTGGACACTCGCTCGTAGGCCTTGACACTCGCCCGTAGGCCTTGACACTCGCCCGTAGGCCTTGACACTCGCTCGTAGGCCTTGACACTCGCTCGTAGACCTTGACACTCATTCGTAGGCCTTGACACTCGCTCGTAGGCCTTGACACTCGCTCGTAGGCCTTGACACTCATTCGTAGGCCTTGACACTCATTCATAGGCCTTGACACTCGCTCGTAGGCCTTGACACTCATTCGTAGGCCTTGACACCCGCTCGTAGGCCTTGACACTCGCTCGTAGGCCTTGACACTCATTCGCAGGCCTTGACACTCACTCGTAGACCTTGACACTCATTCGTAGGTCTTGACACTCGCTCGTAGGCCTTGACACTCATTCGTAGGCCTTGACACTCATTCGTAGGCCTTGACACTCGCTCGTAGGCCTTGACACTCGCTCGTAGGCCTTGACACTCGCTCGTAGGCCTTGACACTCGCTCCTAGGCCTTGACACTCGCTCGTAGGCCTTGACACTCATTCGTAGGCCTTGACACTCATTCGTAGGCCTTGACACTCGCCCGTAGGCCTTGACACTCGCTCGTAGGCCTTGACACTCGCCCGTAGGCCTTGACACTCGCCCGTAGGCCTTGACACTCGCTCGTAGGCCTTGGCACTCGCTCGTAGGCCTTGACACTCATTCGTAGGCCTTGACACTCGCTCGTAGGCCTTGACACTCATTCGCAGGCCTTGACACTCACTCGTAGGCCTTGACACTCGCTCGTAGGCCTTGACACTCGCTCGTAGGCCTTGACACTCGCTCGTAGGCCTTGGCACTCGTCCGTAGGCCTTGACACTCGCTCGTAGGCCTTGACACTCATTCGTAGGCCTTGACACTCATTCGTAGGCCTTGACACTCGCCCGTAGGCCTTGACACTCGCTCGTAGGCCTTGACACTCGCTCGTAGGCCTTGACACTCATTCGTAGGCCTTGACACTCATTCATAGGCCTTGACACTCGCTCGTAGGCCTTGACACTCACTCGTAGGCCTTGACACTCGCTCGTAGGCCTTGACACTCATTCGTAGGCCTTGACACTCACTCGTAGGCCTCGACACTCGCTCGTAGACCTTGACACTCGCTCGTAGGCCTTGACACTCGCTCGTAGGCCTTGACACTCGCCCGTAGGCCTGGACACTCGCTCGTAGGCCTTGACACTCGCCCGTAGGCCTTGACACTCGCCCGTAGGCCTTGACACTCGCTCGTAGGCCTTGACACTCGCTCGTAGACCTTGACACTCATTCGTAGGCCTTGACACTCGCTCGTAGGCCTTGACACTCGCTCGTAGGCCTTGACACTCATTCGTAGGCCTTGACACTCATTCATAGGCCTTGACACTCGCTCGTAGGCCTTGACACTCATTCGTAGGCCTTGACACCCGCTCGTAGGCCTTGACACTCGCTCGTAGGCCTTGACACTCATTCGCAGGCCTTGACACTCACTCGTAGACCTTGACACTCATTCGTAGGTCTTGACACTCGCTCGTAGGCCTTGACACTCATTCGTAGGCCTTGACACTCATTCGTAGGCCTTGACACTCGCTCGTAGGCCTTGACACTCGCTCGTAGGCCTTGACACTCACTCGTAGGCCTTGACACTCATTCGTAGGCCTTGACACTCGCTCGTAGGCCTTGACACTCGTTCGTAGGCCTTGACACTCGCCCGTAGGCCTTGACACTCGCCCGTAGGCCTTGACACTCGCTCGTAGGCCTTGACACTCGCTCGTAGGCCTTGACACTCGCTCGTAGGCCTTGACACTCGCTCGTAGGCCTTGACACTCGCTCGTAGGCCTTGACACTCATTCGTAGGTCTTGACACTCACTCGTAGGTCTTGACACTCGCTCGTAGGCCTTGACACTCATTCGTAGGCCTTGACACTCATTCGTAGGCCTTGACACTCGCCCGTAGGCCTTGACACTCGCTCGTAGGCCTTGACACTCGCCCGTAGGCCTTGACACTCGCCCGTAGGCCTTGACACTCGCTCGTAGGCCTTGGCACTCGCTCGTAGGCCTTGACACTCATTCGTAGGCCTTGACACTCGCTCGTAGGCCTTGACACTCATTCGCAGGCCTTGACACTCACTCGTAGGCCTTGACACTCGCTCGTAGGCCTTGACACTCGCTCGTAGGCCTTGACACTCGCTCGTAGGCCTTGGCACTCGTCCGTAGGCCTTGACACTCGCTCGTAGGCCTTGACACTCATTCGTAGGCCTTGACACTCATTCGTAGGCCTTGACACTCGCCCGTAGGCCTTGACACTCGCTCGTAGGCCTTGACACTCGCTCGTAGGCCTTGACACTCATTCGTAGGCCTTGACACTCATTCATAGGCCTTGACACTCGCTCGTAGGCCTTGACACTCACTCGTAGGCCTTGACACTCGCTCGTAGGCCTTGACACTCATTCGTAGGCCTTGACACTCGCTCGTAGGCCTTGACACTCACTCGTAGGCCTTGACACTCGCTCGTAGGCCTTGACACTCATTCGTAGGCCTTGACACTCGCTCGTAGGCCTTGACACTCATTCGCAGGCCTTGACACTCGCTCGTAGGCCTTGACACTCGCTCGTAGGCCTTGACACTCATTCGTAGGCCTTGACACTCGCTCGTAGGCCTTGACACTCGCTCGTAGGCCTTGACACTCGCTCCTAGGCCTTGACACTCGCTCGTAGGCCTTGACACTCATTCGTAGGCCTTGACACTCACTCGTAGGCCTTGACACTCGCTCGTAGACCTTGACACTCGCTCGTAGGCCTTGACACTCGCTCGTAGGCCTTGACACTCATTCGTAGGCCTTGACACTCGCTCGTAGGCCTTGACACTCGCTCGTAGGCCTTGACACTCGCTCCTAGGCCTTGACACTCGCTCGTAGGCCTTGACACTCATTCGTAGGCCTTGACACTCATTCGTAGGCCTTGACACTCGCCCGTAGGCCTTGACACTCGCTCGTAGGCCTTGACACTCGCCCGTAGGCCTTGACACTCGCCCGTAGGCCTTGACACTCGCTCGTAGGCCTTGGCACTCGCTCGTAGGCCTTGACACTCATTCGTAGGCCTTGACACTCGCTCGTAGGCCTTGACACTCATTCGCAGGCCTTGACACTCACTCGTAGGCCTTGACACTCGCTCGTAGGCCTTGACACTCGCTCGTAGGCCTTGACACTCGCTCGTAGGCCTTGGCACTCGTCCGTAGGCCTTGACACTCGCTCGTAGGCCTTGACACTCATTCGTAGGCCTTGACACTCATTCGTAGGCCTTGACACTCGCCCGTAGGCCTTGACACTCGCTCGTAGGCCTTGACACTCGCTCGTAGGCCTTGACACTCATTCGTAGGCCTTGACACTCATTCATAGGCCTTGACACTCGCTCGTAGGCCTTGACACTCACTCGTAGGCCTTGACACTCGCTCGTAGGCCTTGACACTCATTCGTAGGCCTTGACACTCACTCGTAGGCCTCGACACTCGCTCGTAGACCTTGACACTCGCTCGTAGGCCTTGACACTCGCTCGTAGGCCTTGACACTCGCCCGTAGGCCTGGACACTCGCTCGTAGGCCTTGACACTCGCCCGTAGGCCTTGACACTCGCCCGTAGGCCTTGACACTCGCTCGTAGGCCTTGACACTCGCTCGTAGACCTTGACACTCATTCGTAGGCCTTGACACTCGCTCGTAGGCCTTGACACTCGCTCGTAGGCCTTGACACTCATTCGTAGGCCTTGACACTCATTCATAGGCCTTGACACTCGCTCGTAGGCCTTGACACTCATTCGTAGGCCTTGACACCCGCTCGTAGGCCTTGACACTCGCTCGTAGGCCTTGACACTCATTCGCAGGCCTTGACACTCACTCGTAGACCTTGACACTCATTCGTAGGTCTTGACACTCGCTCGTAGGCCTTGACACTCATTCGTAGGCCTTGACACTCATTCGTAGGCCTTGACACTCGCTCGTAGGCCTTGACACTCGCTCGTAGGCCTTGACACTCACTCGTAGGCCTTGACACTCATTCGTAGGCCTTGACACTCGCTCGTAGGCCTTGACACTCGTTCGTAGGCCTTGACACTCGCCCGTAGGCCTTGACACTCGCCCGTAGGCCTTGACACTCGCTCGTAGGCCTTGACACTCGCTCGTAGGCCTTGACACTCGCTCGTAGGCCTTGACACTCATTCGTAGGCCTTGACACTCGCTCGTAGGCCTTGACACTCATTCGTAGGTCTTGACACTCACTCGTAGGTCTTGACACTCGCTCGTAGGCCTTGACACTCATTCGTAGGCCTTGACACTCATTCGTAGGCCTTGACACTCGCTCGTAGGCCTTGACACTCGCTCGTAGGCCTTGACACTCATTCGTAGGCCTTGACACTCACTCGTAGGCCTTGACACTCGCTCGTAGGCCTTGACACTCACTCGTAGGCCTTGACACTCGCTCGTAGGCCTTGACACTCATTCGTAGGCCTTGACACTCGCTCGTAGGCCTTCACACTCACTCGTAGGCCTTGACACTCGCTCGTAGGCCTTGACACTCATTCGTAGGCCTTGACACTCACTCGTAGGCCTTGACACTCGCTCGTAGGCCTTGACACTCGCTCGTAGGCCTTGACACTCGCTCGTAGGCCTTGGCACTCGCCCGTAGGCCTTGACACTCGCTCGTAGGCCTTGACACTCATTCGTAGGCCTTGACACTCATTCGTAGGCCTTGACACTCGCCCGTAGGCCTTGACACTCGCTCGTAGGCCTTGACACTCGCTCGTAGGCCTTGACACCCGCTCGTAGGCCTTGACACTCGCTCGTAGGCCTTGACACTCGCTCATAGGCCTTGACACTCGCTCGTAGGCCTTGACACTCATTCGTAGGCCTTGACACTCATTCGCAGGCCTTGACACTCGCTCGTAGGCCTTGACACTCGCTCGTAGGCCTTGACACTCATTCGTAGGCCTTGACACTCGCTCGTAGGCCTTGACACTCACTCGTAGGCCTTGACACTCGCTCGTAGGCCTTGACACTCATTCGTAGGCCTTGACACTCGCTCGTAGGCCTTGACACTCGCTCGTAGGCCTTGACACTCATTCGTAGGCCTTGACACTCACTCGTAGGCCTTGACACTCGCTCGTAGACCTTGACACTCGCTCGTAGGCCTTGACACTCGCTCGTAGGCCTTGACACTCGCCCGTAGGCCTTGACACTCGCTCGTAGGCCTTGACACTCGCTCGTAGGCCTTGACACTCGCTCGCCTTGACACTCATTCGTAGGCCTTGACACTCGCTCGCCTTGACACTCATTCGTAGGCCTTGACACTCGCTCGTAGGCCTTGACACTCATTCGTAGGCCTTGACACTCGCTCGTAGGCCTTGACACTCATTCGTAGGTCTTGACACTCACTCGTAGGTCTTGACACTCGCTCGTAGGCCTTGACACTCGCTCGTAGGCCTTGACACTCGCTCGTAGGCCTTGACACTCACTCGTAGGCCTTGACACTCATTCGTAGGCCTTGACACTCGCTCGTAGGCCTTGACACTCATTCGTAGGCCTTGACACTCGCCCGTAGGCCTTGACACTCGCCCGTAGGCCTTGACACTCGCTCGTAGGCCTTGACACTCGCTCGTAGGCCTTGACACTCGCTCGTAGGCCTTGACACTCATTCGTAGGCCTTGACACTCGCTCGTAGGCCTTGACACTCATTCGTAGGTCTTGACACTCACTCGTAGGTCTTGACACTCGCTCGTAGGCCTTGACACTCATTCGTAGGCCTTGACACTCATTCGTAGGCCTTGACACTCGCTCGTAGGCCTTGACACTCGCTCGTAGGCCTTGACACTCATTCGTAGGCCTTGACACTCACTCGTAGGCCTTGACACTCGCTCGTAGGCCTTGACACTCACTCGTAGGCCTTGACACTCGCTCGTAGGCCTTGACACTCATTCGTAGGCCTTGACACTCGCTCGTAGGCCTTCACACTCACTCGTAGGCCTTGACACTCGCTCGTAGGCCTTGACACTCATTCGTAGGCCTTGACACTCACTCGTAGGCCTTGACACTCGCTCGTAGGCCTTGACACTCGCTCGTAGGCCTTGACACTCGCTCGTAGGCCTTGGCACTCGCCCGTAGGCCTTGACACTCGCTCGTAGGCCTTGACACTCATTCGTAGGCCTTGACACTCATTCGTAGGCCTTGACACTCGCCCGTAGGCCTTGACACTCGCTCGTAGGCCTTGACACTCGCTCGTAGGCCTTGACACCCGCTCGTAGGCCTTGACACTCGCTCGTAGGCCTTGACACTCGCTCATAGGCCTTGACACTCGCTCGTAGGCCTTGACACTCATTCGTAGGCCTTGACACTCATTCGCAGGCCTTGACACTCGCTCGTAGGCCTTGACACTCGCTCGTAGGCCTTGACACTCATTCGTAGGCCTTGACACTCGCTCGTAGGCCTTGACACTCACTCGTAGGCCTTGACACTCGCTCGTAGGCCTTGACACTCATTCGTAGGCCTTGACACTCGCTCGTAGGCCTTGACACTCGCTCGTAGGCCTTGACACTCATTCGTAGGCCTTGACACTCACTCGTAGGCCTTGACACTCGCTCGTAGACCTTGACACTCGCTCGTAGGCCTTGACACTCGCTCGTAGGCCTTGACACTCGCCCGTAGGCCTTGACACTCGCTCGTAGGCCTTGACACTCGCTCGTAGGCCTTGACACTCGCTCGCCTTGACACTCATTCGTAGGCCTTGACACTCGCTCGCCTTGACACTCATTCGTAGGCCTTGACACTCGCTCGTAGGCCTTGACACTCATTCGTAGGCCTTGACACTCGCTCGTAGGCCTTGACACTCATTCGTAGGTCTTGACACTCACTCGTAGGTCTTGACACTCGCTCGTAGGCCTTGACACTCATTCGTAGGCCTTGACACTCATTCGTAGGCCTTGACACTCGCTCGTAGGCCTTGACACTCGCTCGTAGGCCTTGACACTCATTCGTAGGCCTTGACACTCACTCGTAGGCCTTGACACTCGCTCGTAGGCCTTGACACTCACTCGTAGGCCTTGACACTCGCTCGTAGGCCTTGACACTCATTCGTAGGCCTTGACACTCGCTCGTAGGCCTTCACACTCACTCGTAGGCCTTGACACTCGCTCGTAGGCCTTGACACTCATTCGTAGGCCTTGACACTCACTCGTAGGCCTTGACACTCGCTCGTAGGCCTTGACACTCGCTCGTAGGCCTTGACACTCGCTCGTAGGCCTTGGCACTCGCCCGTAGGCCTTGACACTCGCTCGTAGGCCTTGACACTCATTCGTAGGCCTTGACACTCATTCGTAGGCCTTGACACTCGCCCGTAGGCCTTGACACTCGCTCGTAGGCCTTGACACTCGCTCGTAGGCCTTGACACCCGCTCGTAGGCCTTGACACTCGCTCGTAGGCCTTGACACTCGCTCATAGGCCTTGACACTCGCTCGTAGGCCTTGACACTCATTCGTAGGCCTTGACACTCATTCGCAGGCCTTGACACTCGCTCGTAGGCCTTGACACTCGCTCGTAGGCCTTGACACTCATTCGTAGGCCTTGACACTCGCTCGTAGGCCTTGACACTCACTCGTAGGCCTTGACACTCGCTCGTAGGCCTTGACACTCATTCGTAGGCCTTGACACTCGCTCGTAGGCCTTGACACTCGCTCGTAGGCCTTGACACTCATTCGTAGGCCTTGACACTCACTCGTAGGCCTTGACACTCGCTCGTAGACCTTGACACTCGCTCGTAGGCCTTGACACTCGCTCGTAGGCCTTGACACTCGCCCGTAGGCCTTGACACTCGCTCCTAGGCCTTGACACTCGCTCGTAGGCCTTGACACTCATTCGTAGGCCTTGACACTCACTCGTAGGCCTTGACACTCGCTCGTAGACCTTGACACTCGCTCGTAGGCCTTGACACTCGCTCGTAGGCCTTGACACTCATTCGTAGGCCTTGACACTCGCTCGTAGGCCTTGACACTCGCTCGTAGGCCTTGACACTCGCTCCTAGGCCTTCACACTCGCTCGTAGGCCTTGACACTCATTCGTAGGCCTTGACACTCATTCGTAGGCCTTGACACTCGCCCGTAGGCCTTGACACTCGCTCGTAGGCCTTGACACTCGCCCGTAGGCCTTGACACTCGCCCGTAGGCCTTGACACTCGCTCGTAGGCCTTGACACTCGCTCGTAGGCCTTGACACTCATTCGTAGGCCTTGACACTCGCTCGTAGGCCTTGACACTCATTCGCAGGCCTTGACACTCACTCGTAGGCCTTGACACTCGCTCGTAGGCCTTGACACTCGCTCGTAGGCCTTGACACTCGCTCGTAGGCCTTGGCACTCGTCCGTAGGCCTTGACACTCGCTCGTAGGCCTTGACACTCATTCGTAGGCCTTGACACTCATTCGTAGGCCTTGACACTCGCCCGTAGGCCTTGACACTCGCTCGTAGGCCTTGACACTCGCTCGTAGGCCTTGACACCCGCTCGTAGGCCTTGACACTCGCTCGTAGGCCTTGACACTCGCTCATAGGCCTTGACACTCGCTCGTAGGCCTTGACACTCATTCGTAGGCCTTGACACTCATTCGCAGGCCTTGACACTCGCTCGTAGGCCTTGACACTCGCTCGTAGGCCTTGACACTCATTCGTAGGCCTTGACACTCGCTCGTAGGCCTTGACACTCACTCGTAGGCCTTGACACTCGCTCGTAGGCCTTGACACTCATTCGTAGGCCTTGACACTCGCTCGTAGGCCTTGACACTCGCTCGTAGGCCTTGACACTCATTCGTAGGCCTTGACACTCACTCGTAGGCCTTGACACTCGCTCGTAGACCTTGACACTCGCTCGTAGGCCTTGACACTCGCTCGTAGGCCTTGACACTCGCCCGTAGGCCTTGACACTCGCTCGTAGGCCTTGACACTCGCTCGTAGGCCTTGACACTCATTCGTAGGCCTTGACACTCGCTCGTAGGCCTTGACACTCGCTCGTAGGCCTTGACACTCGCTCCTAGGCCTTGACACTCGCTCGTAGGCCTTGACACTCATTCGTAGGCCTTGACACTCACTCGTAGGCCTTGACACTCGCTCGTAGACCTTGACACTCGCTCGTAGGCCTTGACACTCGCTCGTAGGCCTTGACACTCATTCGTAGGCCTTGACACTCGCTCGTAGGCCTTGACACTCGCTCGTAGGCCTTGACACTCGCTCCTAGGCCTTGACACTCGCTCGTAGGCCTTGACACTCATTCGTAGGCCTTGACACTCATTCGTAGGCCTTGACACTCGCCCGTAGGCCTTGACACTCGCTCGTAGGCCTTGACACTCGCCCGTAGGCCTTGACACTCGCCCGTAGGCCTCGACACTCGCTCGTAGGCCTTGACACTCGCTCGTAGGCCTTGACACTCATTCGTAGGCCTTGACACTCGCTCGTAGGCCTTGACACTCATTCGCAGGCCTTGACACTCACTCGTAGGCCTTGACACTCGCTCGTAGGCCTTGACACTCATTCGTAGGCCTTGACACTCGCTCGTAGGCCTTGACACTCACTCGTAGGCCTTGACACTCGCTCGTAGGCCTTGACACTCGCTCGTAGGCCTTGACACTCATTCGTAGGCCTTGACACTCATTCGTAGGCCTTGACACTCGCCCGTAGGCCTTGACACTCATTCGTAGGCCTTGACACTCATTCGTAGGCCTTGACACTCGCCCGTAGGCCTTGACACTCGCTCGTAGGCCTTGACACTCGCCCGTAGGCCTTGACACTCGCCCGTAGGCCTTGACACTCGCTCGTAGGCCTTGACACTCGCTCGTAGGCCTTGACACTCATTCGTAGGCCTTGACACTCGCTCGTAGGCCTTGACACTCGCCCGTAGGCCTTGACACTCGCCCGTAGGCCTTGACACTCGTTCGTAGGCCTTGACACTCATTCGTAGGCCTTGACACTCGCTCGTAGGCCTTGACACTCGCTCGTAGGCCTTGACACTCGCTCGTAGGCCTTGACACTCACTCGTAGGCCTTGACTCTCGCTCGTAGGCCTTGACACTCGCCCGTAGGCCTTGACACTCGCTCGTGGGCCTTGACACTCGCTCGTAGGCCTTGACACCCGCTCGTAGGCCTTGACACTCGCTCGTAGGCCTTGACACTCGCTCATAGGCCTTGACACTCGCTCGTAGGCCTTGACACTCATTCGTAGGCCTTGACACTCATTCGCAGGCCTTGACACTCGCTCGTAGGCCTTGACACTCGCTCGTAGGCCTTGACACTCATTCGTAGGCCTTGACACTCGCTCGTAGGCCTTGACACTCACTCGTAGGCCTTGACACTCGCTCGTAGGCCTTGACACTCATTCGTAGGCCTTGACACTCGCTCGTAGGCCTTGACACTCGCTCGTAGGCCTTGACACTCATTCGTAGGCCTTGACACTCACTCGTAGGCCTTGACACTCGCTCGTAGACCTTGACACTCGCTCGTAGGCCTTGACACTCGCTCGTAGGCCTTGACACTCGCCCGTAGGCCTTGACACTCGCTCGTAGGCCTTGACACTCGCTCGTAGGCCTTGACACTCATTCGTAGGCCTTGACACTCGCTCGTAGGCCTTGACACTCGCTCGTAGGCCTTGACACTCGCTCCTAGGCCTTGACACTCGCTCGTAGGCCTTGACACTCATTCGTAGGCCTTGACACTCACTCGTAGGCCTTGACACTCGCTCGTAGACCTTGACACTCGCTCGTAGGCCTTGACACTCGCTCGTAGGCCTTGACACTCATTCGTAGGCCTTGACACTCGCTCGTAGGCCTTGACACTCGCTCGTAGGCCTTGACACTCGCTCCTAGGCCTTGACACTCGCTCGTAGGCCTTGACACTCATTCGTAGGCCTTGACACTCATTCGTAGGCCTTGACACTCGCCCGTAGGCCTTGACACTCGCTCGTAGGCCTTGACACTCGCCCGTAGGCCTTGACACTCGCCCGTAGGCCTCGACACTCGCTCGTAGGCCTTGACACTCGCTCGTAGGCCTTGACACTCATTCGTAGGCCTTGACACTCGCTCGTAGGCCTTGACACTCATTCGCAGGCCTTGACACTCACTCGTAGGCCTTGACACTCGCTCGTAGGCCTTAACACTCATTCGTAGGCCTTGACACTCGCTCGTAGGCCTTGACACTCACTCGTAGGCCTTGACACTCGCTCGTAGGCCTTGACACTCGCTCGTAGGCCTTGACACTCATTCGTAGGCCTTGACACTCATTCGTAGGCCTTGACACTCGCCCGTAGGCCTTGACACTCATTCGTAGGCCTTGACACTCATTCGTAGGCCTTGACACTCGCCCGTAGGCCTTGACACTCGCTCGTAGGCCTTGACACTCGCACGTAGGCCTTGACACTCGCCCTTAGGCCTTGACACTCGCTCGTAGGCCTTGACACTCGCTCGTAGGCCTTGACACTCATTCGTAGGCCTTGACACTCGCTCGTAGGCCTTGACACTCGCCCGTAGGCCTTGACACTCGCCCGTAGGCCTTGACACTCGTTCGTAGGCCTTGACACTCATTCGTAGGCCTTGACACTCGCTCGTAGGCCTTGACACTCGCTCGTAGGCCTTGACACTCGCTCGTAGGCCTTGACACTCACTCGTAGGCCTTGACTCTCGCTCGTAGGCCTTGACACTCGCCCGTAGGCCTTGACACTCGCTCGTGGGCCTTGACACTCGCTCGTAGGCCTTGACACTCGCTCGTAGGCCTTGACACTCGCTCGTAGGCCTTGACACTCGCTCGTAGGCCTTGACACTCACTCGTAGGCCTTGACACTCGCCCGTAGGCCTTGACACTCGCTCGTAGGCCTTGACACTCACTCGTAGGCCTTGACACTCGCTCGTAGGCCTTGACACTCATTCGCAGGCCTTGACACTCACTCGCAGGCCTTGACACTCACTCGTAGGCCTTGACACTCGCTCGTAGACCTTGACACTCGCTCGTAGGCCTTGACACTCGCTCGTAGGCCTTGACACTCGCTCGTAGACCTTGACACTCGCTCGTAGGCCTTGACACTCGCTCGTAGGCCTTGACACTCGCCCGTAGGCCTTGACACTCGCTCGTAGGCCTTGACACTCATTCATAGGCCTTGACACTCATTCGTAGGCCTTGACACTCGCCCGTAGGCCTTGACACTCGCTCGTAGGCCTTGACACTCGCCCGTAGGCCTTGACACTCGCCCGTAGGCCTTGACACTCGCTCGTAGGCCTTGACACTCGCTCGTAGGCCTTGACACTCATTCGTAGGCCTTGACACTCGCTCGTAGGCCTTGACACTCATTCGCAGGCCTTGACACTCACTCGTAGGCCTTGACACTCGCTCGTAGGCCTTGACACTCATTCGTAGGCCTTGACACTCGCTCGTAGGCCTTGACACTCGCTCGTAGGCCTTGACACTCGCTCCTAGGCCTTGACACTCGCTCGTAGGCCTTGACACTCATTCGTAGGCCTTGACACTCATTCGTAGGCCTTGACACTCGCCCGTAGGCCTTGACACTCGCTCGTAGGCCTTGACACTCGCCCGTAGGCCTTGACACTCGCCCGTAGGCCTTGACACCCGCTCGTAGGCCTTGACACTCGCTCGTAGGCCTTGACACTCATTCGTAGGCCTTGACACTCGCTCGTAGGCCTTGACACTCACTCGTAGGCCTTGACACTCGCTCGTAGGCCTTGACACTCGCCCGTAGGCCTTGACACTCATTCATAGGCCTTGACACTCGCTCGTAGGCCTTGACACTCACTCGTAGGCCTTGACACTCGCTCGTAGGCCTTGACACTCGCTCGTAGGCCTTGACACTCACTCGTAGGCCTTGACACTCGCTCGTAGACCTTGACACTCGCTCGTAGGCCTTGACACTCGCTCGTAGGCCTTGACACTCATTCGTAGGCCTTGACACTCGCTCGTAGGCCTTGACACTCGCTCGTAGGCCTTGACACTCGCTCCTAGGCCTTGACACTCGCTCGTAGGCCTTGACACTCATTCGTAGGCCTTGACACTCATTCGTAGGCCTTGACACTCGCTCGTAGGCCTTGACACTCGCTCGTAGGCCTTGACACTCATTCGTAGGCCTTGACACTCACTCGTAGGCCTTGACACTCGCTCGTAGACCTTGACACTCGCTCGTAGGCCTTGACACTCGCTCGTAGGCCTTGACACTCGCCCGTAGGCCTTGACACTCGCTCGTAGGCCTTGACACTCGCTCGTAGGCCTTGACACTCATTCGTAGGCCTTGACACTCGCTCGTAGGCCTTGACACTCGCTCGTAGGCCTTGACACTCGCTCCTAGGCCTTGACACTCGCTCGTAGGCCTTGACACTCATTCGTAGGCCTTGACACTCACTCGTAGGCCTTGACACTCGCTCGTAGACCTTGACACTCGCTCGTAGGCCTTGACACTCGCTCGTAGGCCTTGACACTCATTCGTAGGCCTTGACACTCGCTCGTAGGCCTTGACACTCGCTCGTAGGCCTTGACACTCATTCGCAGGCCTTGACACTCACTCGTAGGCCTTGACACTCGCTCGTAGGCCTTGACACTCATTCGCAGGCCTTGACACTCGCTCGTAGACCTTGACACTCGCTCGTAGGCCTTGACACTCGCTCGTAGACCTTGACACTCGCTCGTAGGCCTTGACACTCGCTCGTAGGCCTTGACACTCGCTCGTAGACCTTGACACTCGCTCGTAGGCCTTGACACTCGCTCGTAGGCCTTGACACTCGCCCGTAGGCCTTGACACTCGCTCGTAGGCCTTGACACTCATTCATAGGCCTTGACACTCATTCGTAGGCCTTGACACTCGCCCGTAGGCCTTGACACTCGCTCGTAGGCCTTGACACTCGCCCGTAGGCCTTGACACTCGCCCGTAGGCCTTGACACTCGCTCGTAGGCCTTGACACTCGCTCGTAGGCCTTGACACTCATTCGTAGGCCTTGACACTCACTCGTAGGCCTTGACACTCGCTCGTAGGCCTTGACACTCATTCGCAGGCCTTGACACTCACTCGTAGGCCTTGACACTCACTCGTAGGCCTTGACACTCGCTCGTAGACCTTGACACTCGCTCGTAGGCCTTGACACTCGCTCGTAGGCCTTGACACTCGCTCGTAGACCTTGACACTCGCTCGTAGGCCTTGACACTCGCTCGTAGGCCTTGACACTCGCCCGTAGGCCTTGACACTCGCTCGTAGGCCTTGACACTCATTCATAGGCCTTGACACTCATTCGTAGGCCTTGACACTCGCCCGTAGGCCTTGACACTCGCTCGTAGGCCTTGACACTCGCCCGTAGGCCTTGACACTCGCCCGTAGGCCTTGACACTCGCTCGTAGGCCTTGACACTCGCTCGTAGGCCTTGACACTCATTCGTAGGCCTTGACACTCGCTCGTAGGCCTTGACACTCATTCGCAGGCCTTGACACTCACTCGTAGGCCTTGACACTCGCTCGTAGGCCTTGACACTCATTCGTAGGCCTTGACACTCGCTCGTAGGCCTTGACACTCGCTCGTAGGCCTTGACACTCGCTCCTAGGCCTTGACACTCGCTCGTAGGCCTTGACACTCATTCGTAGGCCTTGACACTCATTCGTAGGCCTTGACACTCGCCCGTAGGCCTTGACACTCGCTCGTAGGCCTTGACACTCGCCCGTAGGCCTTGACACTCGCCCGTAGGCCTTGACACCCGCTCGTAGGCCTTGACACTCGCTCGTAGGCCTTGACACTCATTCGTAGGCCTTGACACTCGCTCGTAGGCCTTGACACTCACTCGTAGGCCTTGACACTCGCTCGTAGGCCTTGACACTCGCCCGTAGGCCTTGACACTCATTCATAGGCCTTGACACTCGCTCGTAGGCCTTGACACTCACTCGTAGGCCTTGACACTCGCTCGTAGGCCTTGACACTCGCTCGTAGGCCTTGACACTCACTCGTAGGCCTTGACACTCGCTCGTAGACCTTGACACTCGCTCGTAGGCCTTGACACTCGCTCGTAGGCCTTGACACTCATTCGTAGGCCTTGACACTCACTCGTAGGCCTTGACACTCGCTCGTAGGCCTTGACACTCATTCGCAGGCCTTGACACTCACTCGTAGGCCTTGACACTCACTCGTAGGCCTTGACACTCGCTCGTAGACCTTGACACTCGCTCGTAGGCCTTGACACTCGCTCGTAGGCCTTGACACTCGCTCGTAGACCTTGACACTCGCTCGTAGGCCTTGACACTCGCTCGTAGGCCTTGACACTCGCCCGTAGGCCTTGACACTCGCTCGTAGGCCTTGACACTCATTCATAGGCCTTGACACTCATTCGTAGGCCTTGACACTCGCCCGTAGGCCTTGACACTCGCTCGTAGGCCTTGACACTCGCCCGTAGGCCTTGACACTCGCTCGTAGGCCTTGACACTCGCTCGTAGGCCTTGACACTCGCTCCTAGGCCTTGACACTCGCTCGTAGGCCTTGACACTCATTCGTAGGCCTTGACACTCATTCGTAGGCCTTGACACTCGCCCGTACGCCTTGACACTCGCTCGTAGGCCTTGACACTCGCCCGTAGGCCTTGACACTCGCCCGTAGGCCTTGACACCCGCTCGTAGGCCTTGACACTCGCTCGTAGGCCTTGACACTCATTCGTAGGCCTTGACACTCGCTCGTAGGCCTTGACACTCACTCGTAGGCCTTGACACTCGCTCGTAGGCCTTGACACTCGCCCGTAGGCCTTGACACTCATTCATAGGCCTTGACACTCGCTCGTAGGCCTTGACACTCACTCGTAGGCCTTGACACTCGCTCGTAGGCCTTGACACTCGCTCGTAGGCCTTGACACTCACTCGTAGGCCTTGACACTCGCTCGTAGACCTTGACACTCGCTCGTAGGCCTTGACACTCGCTCGTAGGCCTTGACACTCATTCGTAGGCCTTGACACTCGCTCGTAGGCCTTGACACTCGCTCGTAGGCCTTGACACTCGCTCCTAGGCCTTGACACTCGCTCGTAGGCCTTGACACTCATTCGTAGGCCTTGACACTCATTCGTAGGCCTTGACACTCGCTCGTAGGCCTTGACACTCGCTCGTAGGCCTTGACACTCATTCGTAGGCCTTGACACTCACTCGTAGGCCTTGACACTCGCTCGTAGACCTTGACACTCGCTCGTAGGCCTTGACACTCGCTCGTAGGCCTTGACACTCGCCCGTAGGCCTTGACACTCGCTCGTAGGCCTTGACACTCGCTCGTAGGCCTTGACACTCATTCGTAGGCCTTGACACTCGCTCGTAGGCCTTGACACTCGCTCGTAGGCCTTGACACTCGCTCCTAGGCCTTGACACTCGCTCGTAGGCCTTGACACTCATTCGTAGGCCTTGACACTCACTCGTAGGCCTTGACACTCGCTCGTAGACCTTGACACTCGCTCGTAGGCCTTGACACTCGCTCGTAGGCCTTGACACTCATTCGTAGGCCTTGACACTCGCTCGTAGGCCTTGACACTCGCTCGTAGGCCTTGACACTCGCTCGTAGGCCTTGACACTCGCTCGTAGGCCTTGACACTCATTCGTAGGCCTTGACACTCGCTCGTAGGCCTTGACACTCATTCGCAGGCCTTGACACTCACTCGTAGGCCTTGACACTCGCTCGTAGGCCTTGACACTCATTCGTAGGCCTTGACACTCGCTCGTAGGCCTTGACACTCACTCGTAGGCCTTGACACTCGCTCGTAGGCCTTGACACTCGCTCGTAGGCCTTGACACTCATTCGTAGGCCTTGACACTCATTCGTAGGCCTTGACACTCGCCCGTAGGCCTTGACACTCGCTCGTAGGCCTTGACACTCGCCCGTAGGCCTTGGCACTCGCCCGTAGGCCTTGACACTCGCTCGTAGGCCTTGACACTCGCTCGTAGGCCTTGACACTCGCTCGTAGGCCTTGACACTCGCTCGTAGGCCTTGACACTCGCTCCTAGGCCTTGACACTCGCTCGTAGGCCTTGACACTCATTCGTAGGCCTTGACACTCATTCGTAGGCCTTGACACTCGCCCGTAGGCCTTGACACTCGCTCGTAGGCCTTGACACTCGCCCGTAGGCCTTGACACTCGCCCGTAGGCCTTGACACTCGCTCGTAGGCCTTGACACTCGCTCGTAGGCCTTGACACTCATTCGTAGGCCTTGACACTCGCTCGTAGGCCTTGACACTCACTCGTAGGCCTTGACACTCGCCCGTAGGCCTTGACACTCGCTCGTAGGCCTTGACACTCATTCATAGGCCTTGACACTCGCTCGTAGGCCTTGACACTCGCTCGTAGGCCTTGACACTCGCTCGTAGGCCTTGACACTCACTCGTAGGCCTTGACTCTCGCTCGTAGGCCTTGACACTCGCCCGTAGGCCTTTGTAACCCCGGAGGTGTATTTGTCGCTCGCGAGTTCGATAGGATTGGCCCCGGGGTTAACTATGCGGCTAGAGGGGCCTAACTACTAGAGATTAATACTAAAGATTTATTAGACAAGCAGAGGTCTACAACCTACAAGACGACTACAAGAAATCTAACCTACAAGATGCATTAGAAAAGGAACAGCTATAGAAGGAGAGAAGAAATCTCATAGAAGAAATGAAATTCAGGAAAAAATGAGTCGGCCAACCATCCGTCCGTCCACTGCTTGGTGGCTAAGGTATTTATGTGAGCCCAAAATTAATTAAGCTCCAACTCCCTCGATCAAAGACATTATGCACAATTAATATCGCGGTATCATTTACAAATATGAAACAATTGTGCCTGGCACCAGTTTGCACAGCATCGTGTCAGCGTCGTTGTCGTTGTTGCCGCGTTGTTGACGTTATACAAGTACGATGTTGATAACCTTCTCGATATCCGGCGATAGAATAGTTATTACTGCACGTTGCCATTACATCCTTCGCTTCGGAGAAGATCCGTCTCGGATCTTGAGGAGCCGCTGTGATTGCGCAACGAACGGCTAGAGTAATGGAGAGGATGTGGAGAGGGTTGGAGCTCTCTTTTTTTTTGTTTTGATGTTGTTTTTTTTTTTTTTTGAAGCCCACCTAAAGGGCGAACGGATGATTTGTAATACAATCTAAATAATCTACAGCAAATATTGCAGGAAAAAAAATGACAGGGAAATGTTGGACGCGAAGTTACTGTATCGCAGGGATACGGTAGTAAGGCGAGACGAGAATGACGTCATCAGATAGTGGTGGAGCCGGTAAGGCGATGATGACGTCATTATTATAGTGGAGTTGAGTCACTGGTCTTGAAGATGACAAGGCGAAAGGACAAGTTGATGAAATACATCGATCGTTGGATAATCCACTTTGGCATTGATCTTAGAACTAGCCGGCTCTCTGTAGGTCAGTTTTTCTTCTTATCTTCTTTTGTATTCTTCTTTTGTAAATGTATTGTCGGTAAGAGAGGCTTTTCTTTTCCAGCATGATCGTTGACAGGAGCTACTGCCCATTTCGTTGTTTCGACCGTGGAGTGTGTTACCAGGACTCCGGCTCCGTTTTTTGCATCTGTTACGAGGCAACTGAAAATAAATTTTGTGAAGACACCTCTGCTAATCACCCAGCTGAAGCTTCAGCCATTTCGGGTTTTAGCATTGGTGGGTTTTTTTTCTGTTCACGCAAAAAAAAAGAGGCAGCATTTCCTGTAAAAAGTTAAACTATGAAACCATTCTTTTCTCTTACAGCTGCAACCATCTTTTTCTTGTTGCTGCTGGCATACGCCGTGTGGCGACGTTACAAAGAATGGAATCAGTCGCGAGTGATTAGCCGCCATGCAAGAGGACATGCAACTCCTCCGGCTCCGAGGGAGGAGCCGCAGGCTCCGCCTGCTTATTCTCCTCGCACGGTGGAGCCTTCTGCTCCTCCCTTGGAGACGGCTATTTAACTGTCAATTTTTTTTGATACCTTTTTTTTCTCTGTAATGGTACCCAAAAGGACAAAAAAAAACACCTCCAGGCTGATCAGCTTATTGTTTTTTTTTAATCACCTCCCGCAATAAAAGAATTGTAGTTTTGTACATGTAAACACTACATGAATAATTACATCAAGCGTCCTTATAAAGCTTTGTCCTATTTACGTGGATAGTGCGGATTCGTTTTCCATCGCGAATTGTAACATTTGGTTTGCTTATCTCCAAAATTTCATAGGGACCCTCGAAACGATCTGCAATTTTTGATCCGACTTCTTTGCGGATTAGAATCAAATCTCCAATTTTATAATCGGCCGGATTAACACGTTTTCGAAGATCGTAGTGATGCTTCTGAGTAGATTGTGATGACTTAAGGTTTTCAGTTACGTGTTTCCATACGTTCTTGAGAATGGAAGTAAGTTGTTCTACATAGCTATCTTCGTCTAGATATCTCCTGGTAGGAAGATGTAGGGCTAGTCGGAAAGGGTTGTTAGACTCATATCCATGAACCAAGAAAAAAGGTGAATATTTGGTTTGCGAGTTCTCATTGCTATTATATGCGTGTGTTATTAAAAACAATAAGTTATCCCAAGTGTCAGTGTATTGCATACTGGCGATAGAAATAAGTTCTTCTAAAGTTCGGTTTGCTCGTTCGACTTGACCATTACTTTGATGGTGGTAGGGTGTACTTGTTTTATGTTCTACTCCTAACAACTTGAGGGTATTCTTGAAATCTTCGCTTGAATAGTTAGATCCTTGATCAGTTACTAGTAGATTTGGAGGGCCAAAACGCGCAACTAGTCTTTTTATGAAAATGTCGCAAGCGGTCAGCGCCTTTTGATCTGGGATTGGTTCGGCGATTATGTACTTTGAGAATGAATCAACAAAAACGATAAGAAATTTGTTTCCATTCAAAGTTAGGGGAAGTGGTCCGATGCAGTCTGAATGTACTCGTTGCCAAGGTCGTGTAACTAATTTAAATAAACTCATCGGTTCTGTAATCCTGTACATAGCAGGATCTTTTCTGATTTGACAAAGCTTGCAAGTCGAAACGTGTGAAGTCACATCCTGGTACATAGTATTCCAAACGGCGATTTTGGCCACTGCGCTATGAGTCTTTTTGATTCCAAGATGAGCCGTACCCAATTGGGAGGCATGTAGATTTTGGATTAATTTTTTTCCTACCTGAGTGTTTTCTGGGAGTACCAACTGAGGTTCTTGAGAAAGTCTGACTGGAATTTTATAGAGTATATTATCAAGAAGAAGATACTCTGATAATTCGGGTACGTCAGAGTTTTCGGTTAGGGCTCGCTTATAGTCAGATATCCATAGAGTTTCGTCTTGCTCTTTTCTCACGGCTTCCATTGAAATTAGGTTTTCATCCCTGTTGTCTATGCTAGGAATAGCGTTCACCGGCGGAAAACGAGAAAGAGTATCACAAACGATATTGTTTTTACCTGGGCGATATACAATATCGATATCATATTCTTGTAAAATGATTTGATACTTAGCTAGGCGTCCTATCAAGTCTTTACGATGTAGTAACGCTTTTAACGGCGCGTGATCTGTTATTACCGTGCATTTTGCACCATCAATGTATGGTCTAAATTTCTGTACGGCAAACACTAATCCTAGGGCCTCTAGCTCGATTGCTGGATAGCGAGCTTCTTGAGAATTCAAGGTACGGCTAGCATAAGCGATTACTTTTACCTCCCCATTTTGGTTTTGTTTTAGCACACCCGCTAAAGCTTTCCCTGAACTGTCTGTCTCGATTATGAAAGGCGTTCCAAGGCGTGGTGCTACTAGAATAGGTGCCGATGTTAGGGCTCTTTTCAGCCGTGTCATCGCATTCTGGCATTCTTCTGACCAGTGAAATGGAACATCTTTCCTAATCAGAACAAATAGGGGTGCGGCTATCGTTGCAAAGTTCCGAATGAAACGTCTAAAGAAAGAGCACATTCCAATGAAGGCTCGAACTTCCGACGCATTGCTTGGGCGTGGGTAGTTATTGATGGCTTTAGTCTTGTCGGGATCTGGTTGTATTCCTTCCTTACTCAATACAAAACCTAAAAATTTGATTTTGTCTTTTGCGAACTCGCATTTTGAAGGTTTAAGCTTCATTCCTATTTGCTCAATCTTAGTGAGCACTTCGTCTATATCTTGTAGATGTTCTCGCGGCGATTCAGATGTTATAATTAAATCATCGATATATATGAAAACGCGCGCTCGGAGAAATCTTTTAAAATCCTCCATGATTCTTTGAAAGGTTGCGGGTGCACCCTTCAATCCCATGGGCATTCGTACAAACTCAAACGTGCCAAGAAAACAGGCGAACGCAGTTCGTTCACAATGCGACCGTTCTAGTGGGATTTGGAAAAATCCTTGCTCAAAGTCTAGGGACGTATAAAGACATTGGTTGGCACATAGGTCAACGATATCTTGTATATTTGGCAAGATGGATTGCTGAACTTTGGTAATGGCATTTAACCCACGAAAGTCAATAGTGAACCTCCAGCTATTTGCATCTTTCTTTCTAACCAGGACAATGGGAGCGCAGAAGGGAGAGTGGCTTTCCCTGATGATGCCCTCCTTCAGCATTTCTTCAATCTGCCTTTGAATTTCTCGTCTTTTCTCTAGCGGTACTCTATAGATTTTACGAGCAGGTATGTCCGCGTTTCTTACCAAGTCTATCCTGTGCCTGATGGGTCCATTGTAATGTCCTAGGTGTCCGTCTGGGCCAACGAAGGCTTTTGCATGTTTTCGTATCAAACCTTTGAGTGCTTCTAGGTCCCCTGATGCTAACACGCTAGCAGAGAAATCGATCTCATTGACTACGTCATAGTTAAGCTTCATTACGGGGAAACGTGGCATTCTTTCTTCCCAATCGGTTTCAGGTGGCACTGCCATTTTACGAACTGGATATCTCGAGTTGATATCTACGGCGCTCACTTGGGCAGTAGATTCAGGTAGAGGCGTAGCGGAGGCTATATTCATCCCTTGAAACAGATGTATATCGGTATACGAGGGGTTCATTATCAGAATGTTGCAAAGGCCATCGAACATTGGTGTTACCAAGGATCTTCCTACGACATAAAACTGAGGGTATTCTCTCAAGTTATCTTCTATAAGGAAGTCAAGAGGTCGAGTAGAAAAATACCCGTCAATTATAGCCGGCACGATGTTTTTAGATCGTTTTGGTAATAAGATATTGTTAGTCAGCCGAACTCTATAGCAAACTTGGTTAACATCCGATGTTCCATGGGGTTGCTTGTTGGACCCGGAAAGAGTATTGAGTTGTACCATCTTAACAGTCTTATCTCCCACAGTCAATGAGCTGTTGTGTAGATCGATGGTGAGCGCATGGCCAGATTGATTAAGCCTAGAGATGAAATCCGACCCTAATAAGATAGGCGCGGGGCAATCATGGTCTTCTGCGGCGTATAAGCCATGCAAAATTTCATACCCGTGCGCGATAGTTACCGTGAAGCAGAAAGGGCCTATCAATGGGACGTCTGTACCGTTGGCTGCTCTCGCGACAATTTTTGACACATTTTTCTTGTGCACATTAGCGCCTCTCTTCAGTAGTTCCGATTTGCGTCCATAAGAAACTGATGCTCCGCTATCTATAAGAGCTACTAGGGGCCGAAAAGGCTCGTTTGGAGGGCGTCTACAATGTCGAAGTTGGATCTCTATATAAGGTAGTCGATAGTGTTTGGTATTTCGATAGTCGATAGAGTATATCCGTGGCACGAACAGAAGTTCCTCCGTTGGGGAGGCTTCTTCTTGTACTAATACAGTGTTTACTTCGTGTTTGGATCTTTTGCCTTTCTTCTTTTCTTTGGTTGTGGTCTTCTTTCCTGAAAAGGAGGAGGCTAACTCAATCATTGCCGTTGCCGCAGTGCCTGCCGTTCTCCTCACCATATACAGTTTTATGTACAAGCAACAGGCGAGCACTAAGATTCCGATAATAATCAAGGGGATCAGAATCCATAGAAGGAAATAAAGGACAGACCATTTTATAGCATTAACCCCTTCCGATAATTTGGCAGTGGTAGCCTCGTAGATAGAACGGAGGCCGCGGCCGACCTTTCTACCTGCCTCTTGCGCATGTGAAAGCGCATCTTCCAAAAGACCCCTTTTATAGCGCAGATAATCTTGTGTAAAGCGACGTGAATCTTCTATGAACGTAGGAGGAGGGCCGAACAAAAATGGTCTAGCTTTCTGATTAATCATCATCATCGGGGATAACAAATGTTGGACATTATTAGTTTTGACGTTACCCATGAAAGGACAGGGAGCTGTTGAGGATTCTTGGACGAGATCCTTGGTTCCGGGGACGGAAAACCATAACTCACCGCCTTCTATTAACACGGGAGTCGAAGTGTAACAAGTGCCGTTCACTTCATGGCTTTCTATGATCTCGAATGATGTTATTGGTTTACATTTTGAAACGTAAAGCTCGTCATTCTCGACAGTTGCGGCGACATCATCGCGGTCCAACAGCATTCGTACCATCCATGTGGGGTCAACCAATCGGAATGCACGAAGCTGTCGTATTTCTTGGTACTGTCTTGCGCAGATGTTGTTGAAATCAATTCGCGCGGAGAGATCATCATTTGAGGTGGTCTGAGGGCTATTTCGAGAAGGCCGATATCTGGGTGACGGCGTGGTATCCTCTGCAGGCAAAGGGTGGAATCTGGTGCGGGAAGCCCGATATCTTGGTAACGGCGTGGTATCGTCTGCAGGCAAAGGGTGCAGTCTGGTGCGGGTTGGCTTAGGCTTAGGTTGTGTAGTCGATGTGGTAGATAGCATCGAATTTGCTGTTGTCTGGCGAAACAACGGAGGTGACGGTGTTGTTACTGGCACTGCTTTCAGAGGTGCATCGATTCGTCGCGAAGTCGTCCGTGGTAACTGAAAGGCATAAAATGGTGTTGCATCGACCGAAATGAGAGCTAGACGGGATTCTTCGAAGTATGGAACCGTAGCATTCTGAGCCCTCCTGGGATCGAATTGCAGATCTAGTCGGCCAAATTCCTCATTTAAGTATTCGTCAAATACGTCAGAAATACCGCGCTCAAGATCTTGGCGGATTTGGAATTCGGCGTAGGTTAGAGCTCTACTCCGACGGATTCTCTTGAATAAATCCAATTGCTTCTTCCTGTATTCTCCGTATCTGACTGTACGTAGGGCGCTGATGTGCGGCGCCTCTTCAGCGTAAAGCTGAATCCTTCGCTGAAAATCTGTGTTGGAAATATTCCATCGCTTAATCTCTTGTAGGAGGATCGGCTCTGAAATGGGTGTAACATGGAATGGTGGTACTTGTTGCAATTCTCTTATGAAGTAGAGTCTAGCGATCAATGGTACAACTTCTTTGGAGATCAGCTCGTACGAAGAGATATGTCCCTCGGCGTCTATCCATTTCCGCAAACCCCGCTTCGATCGTCGACGTGAACTCGCTAGAAAGTCCTGCACAGATAAACCGGGTGGAATCTGGGGAAATGCTAAGAGTTGATTGGAACTGGTCAGAAAAACACCTTGAATACTACAGTGTCTTACGAGGTTTGCTTGAGCATAAAAGTTATTGTGAAACTCAAAGGTTAATTCGTTCTCAAGAATGACCACGTAAGAGCTAGTTACGAGTCCGTCATATATGCCTATAAGTTCAAGTTTACAAAAGGGAGGAGTCTGTATTGGCTCCCATATCACGACTGCATCTGGAGTAAGGCATTTCCCATCCTTGATAGAACAATTCCTCAAATCGCCTAAGAAACTGACTACTGATCGGCCATCAAACGACGCTATCTCTCCAATTTCCATAGAGTACAGGCTACGCAAATGGGTGGCTGAACCCAAAAGTGGCAAAGAAGCGTTGATATCCTCAATTTCGGAAGTCATATAGAGTCCTTCTGTGACCTGATGCAAAATATGCCCTCGAATCATGTACGTTACTTTGGCTACCCGGCAATCTTCGGCAGAAACGGGAAGTCGTAGTCGTTCGATAACGGAGTATGAAATTCGGATGTAGAGGATGTTATATACTGAAATTTTGATAACGTCTTTGAAACACTTGACACCTGTCACTTGTAACGGATCATTTTTGGTATTGAAAACTTGAACCTTCGTACGTATCATTGGCTCTTCAGCAGATACGTGACAAGCCACAGGTTTAGGTAATGACAATACCTGTGCGAATTGTGATGTTCCACAAACCTGGAAATCACCTGTTACAGATGGAGTAAGGATGACGAAAATGCAGGCTAAACAAAAGAGATTAGTAGTTGGCGCGATTGGCAGTCTCCTTGGTCTAGCCGAGGCTCTAGGCTGATTAGCAGGGTAGTACGGTGGTCGTAAGGGATACGATTGAGGGTAATAAAAGTTTGGGGGAAATGAAGGGTAGTTTCTTGGAGGCAAGAAAGGTCCTGATCCCCTAGGTCTAAAGAAACCTCTACTAAATCCTCCTCGATTCCCAAGATTTGGTGATCTTTCGAAACCTGCACGCCGGTTACCCCGACCTCGGCCTCTTGGGATATTATTAGGCGGTCCCCAGTTAGCCCTTTTATTCCAACTAGAGTTGGTACCCAGGGTCAAGTTGTTTAGTTGAGTTTGCAGCTTATCTATCTTATCGTCAGTTATCAAGGAGTTTATAGATCTGAGTACTTCTTGATCTTCCCGTCTTTCTTGTTCTAGTATGCGCGCTTCCTTTTCGGCGCTAGTTACCACGTCTTCAAACTCTTCATGCTTAGGCAAGCGGCGAATGGCCTTCCTAATGTCTGGTCGAAGACCCTTAATAAAGAAGTCTATTGCGAGTTGCGTAACTAGTCCTCTATCTTGCCCTTGGTATGCAAGCTTTGTTTTAGCCATTACTTTACGAGCAAAATCACCGACTGTGTCTTTCCCCTGGGTGAGCCCATGAAGCTCATCCCGAACGTTGCTCAAAAGTGCTTCATTTTTACATCTAGTTGCTAGCTCTGTTACCAGTTGTTCCCAAGTGAGGTCGTTTATATTATCTATGCTGTTATACTTGATTTTCGCTGACCCGGTCAGGAACATAGGGAGCAAGCTCTTTGCAACTGCATGCGTAATCTTGAAGCGACTGACTATATCTCTATATTCCTCTAGGAACTCTTCGAATGTTCTATCAGTAGCCCCAGAGAACTTCTCTACGCGCTCGTTGAGAATCTTAAAAGATCTATAGATAGGATTATCTTCTACAGACATGAGTACAGTCTTGGATTTGGGTGGCTTATGTTCGCTCTTAAAGTGGAATGACTTGTTTTCGTTTCTTACTGCGTTGGCCGCGTTTCTCACTATTTCTTGGAATTCTTCTGAAAGCGTTTTCCTCATTCCTTCGTCTTTTCTTATCAACCGCGAAGACGATAATCTTGATGTAAGAGATTTTCTTGTTGTTATTCGTTGCGGTGGAGCCAGCTGTAGATAGGATTAGAGAATCTTGTGAATTACGGAACATTTAACGAGATTATCAAAGGAACGTGATATGACATAAAGGAATCACGTTGACGACCTTCCATAAGTGGATTAGCCCTTGTCTATATATATTTCCTTGTCTACACTGAGGAGATTACAAAATTTTACTACAATTCACAGGTAGCTATGGTCGTCAAGGTGAAAACAAATAAACATGTTATTCCTATGCCACATATATCACGCCCACAGAAGGATGAGTCACCAAATACTGTTCAAAAGGCATCATTAGAAGGTGTAAGTGATCTTGGCGCGTTGTTGAGTTCTTGGTTTTCGTCGTCGACCGGTATAATGACGTATGATCTTGAAGTACATAATACCGCAGGGTGATCTACTAGCTGACAGATATTACAACGCAGAGGCGTTGGACAGTTTTCGTATGAGAACTCTCTATGAACTTGCGCACATCTGTGACAAAACTGGTAGTAAATAATGTGGGTGAATTTAAGCCATAATGGTTGTAGGCTCTGGCACTGGTGTAAAAGGTGTTCTGTCGTACGACAGATAGTGCACCGCGTTGATGGATCGATAGGCGGTAAGTCTCTTGGGTGTGGTCGTACTGAACTGTGAAAATTTTCGACAGAATGATATACCCTTATCAGATCGGACCCTCGACGAGTTATTATAGGTCTGAGACAGCTCCAGTAGATGGTTTCAACCCTAGAAGGTTGCATTAAGGCGTTGCCAAAATGATCTCGCGATGTTCTTCTTCTTCTGACACGTCTTACTCGCCTATTTATGGGAAGCATACTAAGATTGGAAATAGGCCGTAGTGGCGAGCGCCACGGTACTGGGCTTGGAGAGCGCGACGATGTTGAGCTGCTCATTATTGGACTTCGCAATACTTCAGATGATCCGTTTACTGTTAAGTCTTCCCATATTATTGGACTAGAGCTAGGAGTTGATTCTGTTGCGGATGGCATCTAAAGAATGGATTTTTTTTTGGATAATTTACGAAATATTGAAAGGGTGATATATGTGAGAATAGGACAAAACATGAATGCTGAGTTGAGATGAAGTGTTTACAATATCGTGGATGCAAGGCTTACAAATGGGGTGGGGTTGGACGACCGAGTACTAATTACTAACAGATAAACCGCGGATTCCGGCATGATGGCTTCGAGGGGGGGGGGAAAGGGATCACGAGATAGAATTTATACTAATGACAGCGGGATTCTCTTACAAAATTGAATTACAGCGCGACCTTATTATTGAAACAATTTATGTCCGCGAGCGGACGCGCTGCCCGATCGGGTTTTGTTCTTTACCCCTGTAGAAAAATGGGAGACGTCAGCAATGCTATAGCGCTTTTCTTATCTACTGTAACTACTGTTTATTACTCGCGGGAAAAGGAGGGGTGCTGACAAAAAATGCTGAGATATTAATTAAAGAAGAAGAAGTGGGTAAAGGGAGGGGGAAGGGGGGGGGGGGGAAAGAAGGAAGGGGACGAAGCCATCTCGCCGGAACCTCCATGTAACCCCGGAGGTGTATTTGTCGCTCGCGAGTTCGATAGGATTGGCCCCGGGGTTAACTATGCGGCTAGAGGGGCCTAACTACTAGAGATTAATACTAAAGATTTATTAGACAAGCAGAGGTCTACAACCTACAAGACGACTACAAGAAATCTAACCTACAAGATGCATTAGAAAAGGAACAGCTATAGAAGGAGAGAAGAAATCTCATAGAAGAAATGAAATTCAGGAAAAAATGAGTCGGCCAACCATCCGTCCGTCCACTGCTTGGTGGCTAAGGTATTTATGTGAGCCCAAAATTAATTAAGCTCCAACTCCCTCGATCAAAGACATTATGCACAATTAATATCGCGGTATCATTTACAAATATGAAACAATTGTGCCTGGCACCAGTTTGCACAGCATCGTGTCAGCGTCGTTGTCGTTGTTGCCGCGTTGTTGACGTTATACAAGTACGATGTTGATAACCTTCTCGATATCCGGCGATAGAATAGTTATTACTGCACGTTGCCATTACACCTTGACACTCATTCGTAGGCCTTGACACTCGCTCGTAGGCCTTGACACTCACTCGTAGGCCTTGACACTCGCTCGTAGGCCTTGACACTCACTCGTAGGCCTTGACACTCGCTCGTAGGCCTTGACACTCGCTCGTAGGCCTTGACACTCGCCCGTAGGCCTTGACACTCGCTCGTAGGCCTTGACACTCATTCATAGGCCTTGACACTCATTCGTAGGCCTTGACACTCGCCCGTAGGCCTTGACACTCGCTCGTAGGCCCTGACACTCGCCCGTAGGCCTTGACACTCATTCGTAGGCCTTGACACTCATTCATAGGCCTTGACACTCGCTCGTAGGCCTTGACACTCACTCGTAGGCCTTGACACTCGCTCGTAGGCCTTGACACTCATTCGTAGGCCTTGACACTCACTCGTAGGCCTTGACACTCGCTCGTAGACCTTGACACTCGCTCGTAGGCCTTGACACTCGCTCGTAGGCCTTGACACTCGCCCGTAGGCCTTGACACTCGCTCGTAGGCCTTGACACTCGCTCGTAGGCCTTGACACTCGCTCGTAGGCCTTGACACTCGCTCGTAGGCCTTGACACTCGCCCGTAGGCCTTGACACTCGCTCGTAGGCCTTGACACTCATTCATAGGCCTTGACACTCATTCGTAGGCCTTGACACTCGCCCGTAGGCCTTGACACTCGCTCGTAGGCCCTGACACTCGCCCGTAGGCCTTGACACTCATTCGTAGGCCTTGACACTCATTCATAGGCCTTGACACTCGCTCGTAGGCCTTGACACTCACTCGTAGGCCTTGACACTCGCTCGTAGGCCTTGACACTCATTCGTAGGCCTTGACACTCACTCGTAGGCCTTGACACTCGCTCGTAGACCTTGACACTCGCTCGTAGGCCTTGACACTCGCTCGTAGGCCTTGACACTCGCCCGTAGGCCTTGACACTCGCTCGTAGGCCTTGACACTCGCTCGTAGGCCTTGACACTCGCTCGTAGACCTTGACACTCGCTCGTAGGCCTTGACACTCGCTCGTAGGCCTTGACACTCGCCCGTAGGCCTTGACACTCGCTCGTAGTGTCGCTCGTAGGCCTTGACACTCGCTCGTAGGCCTTGACACTCGCTCGTAGGCCTTGACACTCGCTCCTAGGCCTTGACACTCGCTCGTAGGCCTTGACACTCACTCGTAGGCCTTGACACTCGCTCGTAGGCCTTGACACTCGCTCGTAGGCCTTGACACTCGCTCGTAGGCCTTGACTCTCGCCCGTAGGCCTTGACACTCGCTCGTAGGCCTTGACACTCATTCATAGGCCTTGACACTCGCTCGTAGGCCTTGACACTCGCTCGTAGGCCTTGACACTCACTCGTAGGCCTTGACACTCGCTCGTAGGCCTTGACACTCATTCGTAGGCCTTGACACTCGCTCGTAGGCCTTGACACTCGCTCGCATTGACACTCATTCGTAGGCCTTGACACTCGCTCGTAGGCCTTGACACTCATTCGTAGGCCTTGACACTCGCTCGTAGGCCTTGACACTCGCTCGTAGGCCTTGACACTCATTCTCAGGCCTTGACACTCACTCGTAGGCCTTGACACTCGCTCGTAGGCCTTGACACTCGCTCGTAGGCCTTGACACTCGCTCGTAGGCCTTGACACTCACTCGTAGGCCTTGACACTCGCTCGTAGGCCTTGACACTCATTCGCAGGCCTTGACACTCACTCGTAGACCTTGACACTCGCTCGTAGGCCTTGACACTCGCTCGTAGGCCTTGACACTCGCTCGTAGGCCTTGACACTCATTCGTAGGCCTTGACACTCATTCGTAGGCCTTGACACTCGCTCGTAGGCCTTGACACTCGCTCGTAGGCCTTGACACTCGCTCGTAGGCCTTGACACTCATTCGTAGGCCTTGACACTCACTCGTAGGCCTTGACACTCGCTCGCCTTGACACTCATTCGTAGGCCTTGACACTCATTCGTAGGCCTTGACACTCGCTCGCCTTGACACTCATTCGTAGGCCTTGACACTCATTCGTAGGCCTTGACACTCGCTCGTAGGCCTTGACACTCATTCGCAGGCCTTGACACTCACTCGTAGGCCTTGACACTCGCTCGTAGGCCTTGACACTCATTCGTAGGCCTTGACACTCGCTCGTAGGCCTTGACACTCACTCGTTGGCCTTGACACTCGCTCGTAGGCCTTGACACTCATTCGCAGGCCTTGACACTCACTCGTAGACCTTGACACTCGCTCGTAGGCCTTGACACTCGCTCGTAGGCCTTGACACTCGCTCGTAGGCCTTGACACTCGCTCGTAGGCCTTGACACTCGCCCGTAGGCCTTGACACTCGCTCGTAGGCCTTGACACTCATTCATAGGCCTTGACACTCATTCGTAGGCCTTGACACTCGCCCGTAGGCCTTGACACTCGCTCGTAGGCCTTGATACTCGTCCGTAGGCCTTGACACTCGCCCGTAGGCCTTGACACTCGCTCGTAGGCCTTGACACTCGCTCGTAGGCCTTGACACTCGCTCGTAGGCCTTGACACTCATTCGTAGGCCTTGACACTCGCTCGTAGGCCTTGACACTCATTCGTAGGCCTTGACACTCATTCGTAGGCCTTGACACTCGCTCGTAGGCCTTGACACTCGCTCGTAGGCCTTGACACTCGCTCGTAGGCCTTGACACTCATTCGTAGGCCTTGACACTCACTCGTAGGCCTTGACACTCGCTCGCCTTGACACTCATTCGTAGGCCTTGACACTCATTCGTAGGCCTTGACACTCGCTCGCCTTGACACTCATTCGTAGGCCTTGACACTCATTCGTAGGCCTTGACACTCGCTCGTAGGCCTTGACACTCATTCGCAGGCCTTGACACTCACTCGTAGGCCTTGACACTCGCTCGTAGGCCTTGACACTCATTCGTAGGCCTTGACACTCGCTCGTAGGCCTTGACACTCACTCGTAGGCCTTGACACTCGCTCGTAGGCCTTGACACTCATTCGCAGGCCTTGACACTCACTCGTAGACCTTGACACTCGCTCGTAGGCCTTGACACTCGCTCGTAGGCCTTGACACTCGCTCGTAGGCCTTGACACTCATTCGTAGGCCTTGACACTCATTCGTAGGCCTTGACACTCGCTCGTAGGCCTTGACACTCGCTCGTAGGCCTTGACACTCACTCGTAGGCCTTGACACTCACTCGTAGGCCTTGACACTCGCTCGTAGGCCTTGACACTCGCTCGCCTTGACACTCATTCGTAGGCCTTGACACTCGCTCGCCTTGACACTCATTCGTAGGCCTTGACACTCGCTCGTAGGCCTTGACACTCATTCGTAGGCCTTGACACTCGCTCGTAGGCCTTGACACTCATTCGCAGGCCTTGACACTCGATCGTAGGCCTTGACACTCGCTCGTAGGCCTTGACACTCATTCGTAGGCCTTGACACTCGCTCGTAGGCCTTGACACTCACTCGTAGGCCTTGACACTCGCTCGTAGGCCTTGACACTCATTCGCAGGCCTTGACACTCACTCGTAGACCTTGACACTCGCTCGTAGACCTTGACACTCGCTCGTAGGCCTTGACACTTGCTCGTAGGCCTTGACACTCGCTCGTAGGCCTTGACACTCGCTCGTAGGCCTTGACACTCATTCGTAGGCCTTGACACTCGCTCGTAGGCCTCGACACTCGCTCGTAGGCCTTGACACTCACTCGTAGGCCTTGACACTCACTCGTAGGCCTTGACACTCGCTCGTAGGCCTTGACACTCGCTCGTAGACCTTGACACTCGCTCGTAGGCCTTGACACTCGCTCGTAGGCCTTGACACTCGCTCGTAGGCCTTGACACTCACTCGTAGGCCTTGACTCTCGCTCGTAGGCCTTGACACTCGCCCGTAGGCCTTGACACTCGCTCGTGGGCCTTGACACTCGCTCGTAGGCCTTGACACTCGCTCGTAGGCCTTGACACTCGCTCCTAGGCCTTGACACTCGCTCGTAGGCCTTGACACTCACTCGTAGGCCTTGACACTCGCTCGTAGGCCTTGACACTCGCTCGTAGGCCTTGACACTCACTCGTAGGCCTTGACACTCGCTCGTAGGCCTTGACACTCATTCGCAGGCCTTGACACTCGCTCGTAGGCCTTGACACTCGCTCGTAGGCCTTGACACTCATTCGTAGGCCTTGACACTCGCTCGTAGGCCTTGACACTCATTCGTAGGCCTTGACACTCGCTCGTAGGCCTTGACACTCATTCGTAGGCCTTGACACTCATTCATAGGCCTTGACACTCACTCGTAGGCCTTGACACTCGCTCGTAGGCCTTGACACTCATTCGTAGGCCTTGACACTCACTCGTAGGCCTTGACACTCGCTCGTAGACCTTGACACTCGCTCGTAGGCCTTGACACTCGCTCGTAGGCCTTGACACTCGCTCGTAGACCTTGACACTCGCTCGTAGGCCTTGACACTCGCCCGTAGGCCTTGACACTCGCTCGTAGGCCTTGACACTCATTCATAGGCCTTGACACTCATTCGTAGGCCTTGACACTCGCCCGTAGGCCTTGACACTCGCTCGTAGGCCTTGACACTCGTCCGTAGGCCTTGACACTCGCCCGTAGGCCTTGACACTCGCTCGTAGGCCTTGACACTCGCTCGTAGGCCTTGACACTCATTCGTAGGCCTTGACACTCGCTCGTAGGCCTTGACACTCATTCGCAGGCCTTGACACTCACTCGTAGGCCTTGACACTCATTCGTAGGCCTTGACACTCGCTCGTAGGCCTTGACACTCGCTCGTAGGCCTTGACACTCGCTCCTAGGCCTTGACACTCGCTCGTAGGCCTTGACACTCATTCGTAGGCCTTGACACTCATTCGTAGGCCTTGATACTCGCCCGTAGGCCTTGACACTCGCTCGTAGGCCTTGACACTCGCCCGTAGGCCTTGACACTCGCCCGTAGGCCTTGACACTCGCTCGTAGGCCTTGACACTCGCTCGTAGGCCTTGACACTCATTCGTAGGCCTTGACACTCGCTCGTAGGCCTTGACACTCACTCGTAGGCCTTGACACTCGCTCGTAGGCCTTGACACTCATTCGTAGGCCTTGACACTCATTCATAGGCCTTGACACTCGCTCGTAGGCCTTGACACTCACTCGTAGGCCTTGACACTCACTCGTAGGCCTTGACACTCGCTCGTAGGCCTTGACACTCGCTCGCCTTGACACTCATTCGTAGGCCTTGACACTCGCTCGCCTTGACACTCATTCGTAGGCCTTGACACTCGCTCGTAGGCCTTGACACTCATTCGTAGGCCTTGACACTCGCTCGTAGGCCTTGACACTCATTCGCAGGCCTTGACACTCGATCGTAGGCCTTGACACTCGCTCGTAGGCCTTGACACTCATTCGTAGGCCTTGACACTCGCTCGTAGGCCTTGACACTCACTCGTAGGCCTTGACACTCGCTCGTAGGCCTTGACACTCATTCGCAGGCCTTGACACTCACTCGTAGACCTTGACACTCGCTCGTAGGCCTTGACACTCGCTCGTAGGCCTTGACACTCGCTCGTAGGCCTTGACACTCATTCGTAGGCCTTGACACTCGCTCGTAGGCCTTGACACTCGCTCGTAGGCCTTGACACTCACTCGTAGGCCTTGACACTCACTCGTAGGCCTTGACACTCGCTCGTAGGCCTTGACACTCGCTCGTAGACCTTGACACTCGCTCGTAGGCCTTGACACTCGCTCGTAGGCCTTGACACTCGCTCGTAGGCCTTGACACTCACTCGTAGGCCTTGACTCTCGCTCGTAGGCCTTGACACTCGCCCGTAGGCCTTGACACTCGCTCGTGGGCCTTGACACTCGCTCGTAGGCCTTGACACTCGCTCGTAGGCCTTGACACTCGCTCCTAGGCCTTGACACTCGCTCGTAGGCCTTGACACTCACTCGTAGGCCTTGACACTCGCTCGTAGGCCTTGACACTCGCTCGTAGGCCTTGACACTCACTCGTAGGCCTTGACACTCGCTCGTAGGCCTTGACACTCATTCGCAGGCCTTGACACTCGCTCGTAGGCCTTGACACTCGCTCGTAGGCCTTGACACTCATTCGTAGGCCTTGACACTCGCTCGTAGGCCTTGACACTCATTCGTAGGCCTTGACACTCGCTCGTAGGCCTTGACACTCATTCGTAGGCCTTGACACTCATTCATAGGCCTTGACACTCACTCGTAGGCCTTGACACTCGCTCGTAGGCCTTGACACTCATTCGTAGGCCTTGACACTCACTCGTAGGCCTTGACACTCGCTCGTAGACCTTGACACTCGCTCGTAGGCCTTGACACTCGCTCGTAGGCCTTGACACTCGCTCGTAGACCTTGACACTCGCTCGTAGGCCTTGACACTCGCTCGTAGGCCTTGACACTCGCCCGTAGGCCTTGACACTCGCTCGTAGGCCTTGACACTCATTCATAAGCCTTGACACTCATTCGTAGGCCTTGACACTCGCCCGTAGGCCTTGACACTCGCTCGTAGGCCTTGACACTCGTCCGTAGGCCTTGACACTCGCCCGTAGGCCTTGACACTCGCTCGTAGGCCTTGACACTCGCTCGTAGGCCTTGACACTCATTCGTAGGCCTTGACACTCGCTCGTAGGCCTTGACACTCATTCGCAGGCCTTGACACTCACTCGTAGGCCTTGACACTCATTCGTAGGCCTTGACACTCGCTCGTAGGCCTTGACACTCGCTCGTAGGCCTTGACACTCGCTCCTAGGCCTTGACACTCGCTCGTAGGCCTTGACACTCATTCGTAGGCCTTGACACTCATTCGTAGGCCTTGATACTCGCCCGTAGGCCTTGACACTCGCTCGTAGGCCTTGACACTCGCCCGTAGGCCTTGACACTCGCCCGTAGGCCTTGACACTCGCTCGTAGGCCTTGACACTCGCTCGTAGGCCTTGACACTCATTCGTAGGCCTTGACACTCGCTCGTAGGCCTTGACACTCACTCGTAGGCCTTGACACTCGCTCGTAGGCCTTGACACTCATTCGTAGGCCTTGACACTCATTCATAGGCCTTGACACTCGCTCGTAGGCCTTGACACTCACTCGTAGGCCTTGACACTCGCTCGTAGGCCTTGACACTCATTCGTAGGCCTTGACACTCACTCGTAGGCCTTGACACTCGCTCGTAGACCTTGACACTCGCTCGTAGGCCTTGACACTCGCTCGTAGGCCTTGACACTCGCCCGTAGGCCTTGACACTCGCTCGTAGGCCTTGACACTCATTCATAGGCCTTGACACTCGCCCGTAGGCCTTGACACTCGCTCGTAGGCCTTGACACTCATTCATAGGCCTTGACACTCATTCGTAGGCCTTGACACTCGCCCGTAGGCCTTGACACTCGCTCGTAGGCCTTGACACTCGCCCGTAGGCCTTGACACTCATTCATAGGCCTTGACACTCATTCGTAGGCCTTGACACTCGCCCGTAGGCCTTGACACTCGCTCGTAGGCCTTGACACTCGCTCGTAGGCCTTGACACTCACTCGTAGGCCTTGACACTCGCTCGTAGGCCTTGACACTCATTCGTAGGCCTTGACACTCATTCATAGGCCTTGACACTCACTCGTAGGCCTTGACACTCGCTCGTAGGCCTTGACACTCATTCGTAGGCCTTGACACTCACTCGTAGGCCTTGACACTCGCTCGTAGACCTTGACACTCGCTCGTAGGCCTTGACACTCTCTCGTAGGCCTTGACACTCGCTCGTAGACCTTGACACTCGCTCGTAGGCCTTGACACTCGCTCGTAGGCCTTGACACTCGCCCGTAGGCCTTGACACTCGCTCGTAGGCCTTGACACTCATTCATAGGCCTTGACACTCATTCGTAGGCCTTGACACTCGCCCGTAGGCCTTGACACTCGCCCGTAGGCCTTGACACTCGCCCGTAGGCCTTGACACTCGCTCGTAGGCCTTGACACTCGCCCGTAGGCCTTGACACTCGCTCGTAGGCCTTGACACTCATTCGCAGGCCTTGACACTCACTCGTAGGCCTTGACACTCGCTCGTAGGCCTTGACACTCATTCGTAGGCCTTGACACTCGCTCGTAGGCCTTGACACTCGCTCGTAGGCCTTGACACTCGCTCCTAGGCCTTGACACTCGCTCGTAGGCCTTGACACTCATTCGTAGGCCTTGACACTCATTCGTAGGCCTTGACACTCGCCCGTAGGCCTTGACACTCGCTCGTAGGCCTTGACACTCGCCCGTAGGCCTTGACACTCGCCCGTAGGCCTTGACACTCGCTCGTAGGCCTTGACACTCGCTCGTAGGCCTTGACACTCATTCGTAGGCCTTGACACTCGCTCGTAGGCCTTGACACTCACTCGTAGGCCTTGACACTCGCTCGTAGGCCTTGACACTCATTCGTAGGCCTTGACACTCATTCATAGGCCTTGACACTCGCTCGTAGGCCTTGACACTCACTCGTAGGCCTTGACACTCGCTCGTAGGCCTTGACACTCGCTCGTAGGCCTTGACACTCGCCCGTAGGCCTTGACACTCGCTCGTAGGCCTTGACACTCATTCATAGGCCTTGACACTCGCCCGTAGGCCTTGACACTCGCTCGTAGGCCTTGACACTCATTCATAGGCCTTGACACTCATTCGTAGGCCTTGACACTCGCCCGTAGGCCTTGACACTCGCTCGTAGGCCTTGACACTCGCCCGTAGGCCTTGACACTCATTCATAGGCCTTGACACTCATTCGTAGGCCTTGACACTCGCCCGTAGGCCTTGACACTCGCTCGTAGGCCTTGACACTCGCTCGTAGGCCTTGACACTCACTCGTAGGCCTTGACACTCGCTCGTAGGCCTTGACACTCATTCGTAGGCCTTGACACTCATTCATAGGCCTTGACACTCACTCGTAGGCCTTGACACTCGCTCGTAGGCCTTGACACTCATTCGTAGGCCTTGACACTCACTCGTAGGCCTTGACACTCGCTCGTAGACCTTGACACTCGCTCGTAGGCCTTGACACTCGCTCGTAGGCCTTGACACTCGCTCGTAGACCTTGACACTCGCTCGTAGGCCTTGACACTCGCTCGTAGGCCTTGACACTCGCCCGTAGGCCTTGACACTCGCTCGTAGGCCTTGACACTCATTCATAGGCCTTGACACTCATTCGTAGGCCTTGACACTCGCCCGTAGGCCTTGACACTCGCTCGTAGGCCTTGAAACTCGCCCGTAGGCCTTGACACTCGCCCGTAGGCCTTGACACTCGCTCGTAGGCCTTGACACTCGCTCGTAGGCCTTGACACTCGCTCGTGGGCCTTGACACTCGCTCGTAGGCCTTGACACTCGCTCGTAGGCCTTGACACTCGCTCCTAGGCCTTGACACTCGCTCGTAGGCCTTGACACTCACTCGTAGGCCTTGACACTCGCTCGTAGGCCTTGACACTCGCTCGTAGGCCTTGACACTCACTCGTAGGCCTTGACACTCGCTCGTAGGCCTTGACACTCATTCGCAGGCCTTGACACTCGCTCGTAGGCCTTGACACTCGCTCGTAGGCCTTGACACTCATTCGTAGGCCTTGACACTCGCTCGTAGGCCTTGACACTCACTCGTAGGCCTTGACACTCGCTCGTAGGCCTTGACACTCATTCGTAGGCCTTGACACTCATTCATAGGCCTTGACACTCACTCGTAGGCCTTGACACTCGCTCGTAGGCCTTGACACTCATTCGTAGGCCTTGACACTCACTCGTAGGCCTTGACACTCGCTCGTAGACCTTGACACTCGCTCGTAGGCCTTGACACTCGCTCGTAGGCCTTGACACTCGCTCGTAGACCTTGACACTCGCTCGTAGGCCTTGACACTCGCTCGTAGGCCTTGACACTCGCCCGTAGGCCTTGACACTCGCTCGTAGGCCTTTACACTCATTCATAGGCCTTGACACTCATTCGTAGGCCTTGACACTCGCCCGTAGGCCTTGACACTCGCTCGTAGGCCTTGACACTCGTCCGTAGGCCTTGACACTCGCCCGTAGGCCTTGACACTCGCTCGTAGGCCTTGACACTCGCTCGTAGGCCTTGACACTCATTCGTAGGCCTTGACACTCGCTCGTAGGCCTTGACACTCATTCGCAGGCCTTGACACTCACTCGTAGGCCTTGACACTCATTCGTAGGCCTTGACACTCGCTCGTAGGCCTTGACACTCGCTCGTAGGCCTTGACACTCGCTCCTAGGCCTTGACACTCGCTCGTAGGCCTTGACACTCATTCGTAGGCCTTGACACTCATTCGTAGGCCTTGACACTCGCCCGTAGGCCTTGACACTCGCTCGTAGGCCTTGACACTCGCCCGTAGGCCTTGACACTCGCCCGTAGGCCTTGACACTCGCTCGTAGGCCTTGACACTCGCTCGTAGGCCTTGACACTCATTCGTAGGCCTTGACACTCGCTCGTAGGCCTTGACACTCACTCGTAGGCCTTGACACTCGCTCGTAGGCCTTGACACTCATTCGTAGGCCTTGACACTCATTCATAGGCCTTGACACTCGCTCGTAGGCCTTGACACTCACTCGTAGGCCTTGACACTCGCTCGTAGGCCTTGACACTCATTCGTAGGCCTTGACACTCACTCGTAGGCCTTGACACTCGCTCGTAGACCTTGACACTCGCTTGTAGGCCTTGACACTCGCTCGTAGGCCTTGACACTCGCCCGTAGGCCTTGACACTCGCTCGTAGGCCTTGACACTCATTCATAGGCCTTGACACTCGCCCGTAGGCCTTGACACTCGCTCGTAGGCCTTGACACTCATTCATAGGCCTTGACACTCATTCGTAGGCCTTGACACTCGCCCGTAGGCCTTGACACTCGCTCGTAGGCCTTGACACTCGCCCGTAGGCCTTGACACTCATTCATAGGCCTTGACACTCATTCGTAGGCCTTGACACTCGCCCGTAGGCCTTGACACTCGCTCGTAGGCCTTGACACTCGCTCGTAGGCCTTGACACTCACTCGTAGGCCTTGACACTCGCTCGTAGGCCTTGACACTCATTCGTAGGCCTTGACACTCATTCATAGGCCTTGACACTCACTCGTAGGCCTTGACACTCGCTCGTAGGCCTTGACACTCATTCGTAGGCCTTGACACTCACTCGTAGGCCTTGACACTCGCTCGTAGACCTTGACACTCGCTCGTAGGCCTTGACACTCTCTCGTAGGCCTTGACACTCGCTCGTAGACCTTGACACTCGCTCGTAGGCCTTGACACTCGCTCGTAGGCCTTGACACTCGCCCGTAGGCCTTGACACTCGCTCGTAGGCCTTGACACTCATTCATAGGCCTTGACACTCATTCGTAGGCCTTGACACTCGCCCGTAGGCCTTGACACTCGCCCGTAGGCCTTGACACTCGCCCGTAGGCCTTGACACTCGCTCGTAGGCCTTGACACTCGCTCGTAGGCCTTGACACTCATTCGTAGGCCTTGACACTCGCTCGTAGGCCTTGACACTCATTCGCAGGCCTTGACACTCACTCGTAGGCCTTGACACTCGCTCGTAGGCCTTGACACTCATTCGTAGGCCTTGACACTCGCTCGTAGGCCTTGACACTCGCTCGTAGGCCTTGACACTCGCTCCTAGGCCTTGACACTCGCTCGTAGGCCTTGACACTCATTCGTAGGCCTTGACACTCATTCGTAGGCCTTGACACTCGCCCGTAGGCCTTGACACTCGCTCGTAGGCCTTGACACTCGCCCGTAGGCCTTGACACTCGCCCGTAGGCCTTGACACTCGCTCGTAGGCCTTGACACTCGCTCGTAGGCCTTGACACTCATTCGTAGGCCTTGACACTCGCTCGTAGGCCTTGACACTCACTCGTAGGCCTTGACACTCGCTCGTAGGCCTTGACACTCATTCGTAGGCCTTGACACTCATTCATAAGCCTTGACACTCGCTCGTAGGCCTTGACACTCACTCGTAGGCCTTGACACTCGCTCGTAGGCCTTGACACTCGCTCGTAGGCCTTGACACTCGCCCGTAGGCCTTGACACTCGCTCGTAGGCCTTGACACTCATTCATAGGCCTTGACACTCGCCCGTAGGCCTTGACACTCGCTCGTAGGCCTTGACACTCATTCATAGGCCTTGACACTCATTCGTAGGCCTTGACACTCGCCCGTAGGCCTTGACACTCGCTCGTAGGCCTTGACACTCGCCCGTAGGCCTTGACACTCATTCATAGGCCTTGACACTCATTCGTAGGCCTTGACACTCGCCCGTAGGCCTTGACACTCGCTCGTAGGCCTTGACACTCGCTCGTAGGCCTTGACACTCACTCGTAGGCCTTGACACTCGCTCGTAGGCCTTGACACTCATTCGTAGGCCTTGACACTCATTCATAGGCCTTGACACTCACTCGTAGGCCTTGACACTCGCTCGTAGGCCTTGACACTCATTCGTAGGCCTTGACACTCACTCGTAGGCCTTGACACTCGCTCGTAGACCTTGACACTCGCTCGTAGGCCTTGACACTCGCTCGTAGGCCTTGACACTCGCTCGTAGACCTTGACACTCGCTCGTAGGCCTTGACACTCGCTCGTAGGCCTTGACACTCGCCCGTAGGCCTTGACACTCGCTCGTAGGCCTTGACACTCATTCATAGGCCTTGACACTCATTCGTAGGCCTTGACACTCGCCCGTAGGCCTTGACACTCGCTCGTAGGCCTTGACACTCGCCCGTAGGCCTTGACACTCGCCCGTAGGCCTTGACACTCGCTCGTAGGCCTTGACACTCGCTCGTAGGCCTTGACACTCATTCGTAGGCCTTGACACTCGCTCGTAGGCCTTGACACTCATTCGCAGGCCTTGACACTCACTCGTAGGCCTTGACACTCGCTCGTAGGCCTTGACACTCATTCGTAGGCCTTGACACTCGCTCGTAGGCCTTGACACTCGCTCGTAGGCCTTGACACTCGCTCCTAGGCCTTGACACTCGCTCGTAGGCCTTGACACTCATTCGTAGGCCTTGACACTCATTCGTAGGCCTTGACACTCGCCCGTAGGCCTTGACACTCGCTCGTAGGCCTTGACACTCGCCCGTAGGCCTTGACACTCGCCCGTAGGCCTTGACACTCGCTCGTAGGCCTTGACACTCGCTCGTAGGCCTTGACACTCATTCGTAGGCCTTGACACTCGCTCGTAGGCCTTGACACTCACTCGTAGGCCTTGACACTCGCTCGTAGGCCTTGACACTCATTCGTAGGCCTTGACACTCATTCATAAGCCTTGACACTCGCTCGTAGGCCTTGACACTCACTCGTAGGCCTTGACACTCGCTCGTAGGCCTTGACACTCGCTCGTAGGCCTTGACACTCGCCCGTAGGCCTTGACACTCGCTCGTAGGCCTTGACACTCATTCATAGGCCTTGACACTCGCCCGTAGGCCTTGACACTCGCTCGTAGGCCTTGACACTCATTCATAGGCCTTGACACTCATTCGTAGGCCTTGACACTCGCCCGTAGGCCTTGACACTCGCTCGTAGGCCTTGACACTCGCCCGTAGGCCTTGACACTCATTCATAGGCCTTGACACTCATTCGTAGGCCTTGACACTCGCCCGTAGGCCTTGACACTCGCTCGTAGGCCTTGACATTCGCTCGTAGGCCTTGACACTCACTCGTAGGCCTTGACACTCGCTCGTAGGCCTTGACACTCATTCGTAGGCCTTGACACTCATTCATAGGCCTTGACACTCACTCGTAGGCCTTGACACTCGCTCGTAGGCCTTGACACTCATTCGTAGGCCTTGACACTCACTCGTAGGCCTTGACACTCGCTCGTAGACCTTGACACTCGCTCGTAGGCCTTGACACTCGCTCGTAGGCCTTGACACTCGCTCGTAGACCTTGACACTCGCTCGTAGGCCTTGACACTCGCTCGTAGGCCTTGACACTCGCCCGTAGGCCTTGACACTCGCTCGTAGGCCTTGACACTCATTCATAGGCCTTGACACTCATTCGTAGGCCTTGACACTCGCCCGTAGGCCTTGACACTCGCCCGTAGGCCTTGACACTCGCCCGTAGGCCTTGACACTCGCTCGTAGGCCTTGACACTCGCTCGTAGGCCTTGACACTCATTCGTAGGCCTTGACACTCGCTCGTAGGCCTTGACACTCATTCGCAGGCCTTGACACTCACTCGTAGGCCTTGACACTCGCTCGTAGGCCTTGACACTCATTCGTAGGCCTTGACACTCGCTCGTAGGCCTTGACACTCGCTCGTAGGCCTTGACACTCGCTCCTAGGCCTTGACACTCGCTCGTAGGCCTTGACACTCATTCGTAGGCCTTGACACTCATTCGTAGGCCTTGACACTCGCCCGTAGGCCTTGACACTCGCTCGTAGGCCTTGACACTCGCCCGTAGGCCTTGACACTCGCCCGTAGGCCTTGACACTCGCTCGTAGGCCTTGACACTCGCTCGTAGGCCTTGACACTCATTCGTAGGCCTTGACACTCGCTCGTAGGCCTTGACACTCACTCGTAGGCCTTGACACTCGCTCGTAGGCCTTGACACTCATTCGTAGGCCTTGACACTCATTCATAGGCCTTGACACTCGCTCGTAGGCCTTGACACTCACTCGTAGGCCTTGACACTCGCTCGTAGGCCTTGACACTCATTCGTAGGCCTTGACACTCACTCGTAGGCCTTGACACTCGCTCGTAGACCTTGACACTCGCTCGTAGGCCTTGACACTCGCTCGTAGACCTTGACACTCGCTCGTAGGCCTTGACACTCTCTCGTAGGCCTTGACACTCGCTCGTAGACCTTGACACTCGCTCGTAGGCCTTGACACTCGCTCGTAGGCCTTGACACTCGCCCGTAGGCCTTGACACTCGCTAGTAGGCCTTGACACTCATTCATAGGCCTTGACACTCATTCGTAGGCCTTGACACTCGCCCGTAGGCCTTGACACTCGCCCGTAGGCCTTGACACTCGCTCGTAGGCCTTGACACTCGCTCGTAGGCCTTGACACTCATTCGTAGGCCTTGACACTCGCTCGTAGGCCTTGACACTCATTCGCAGGCCTTGACACTCACTCGTAGGCCTTGACACTCGCTCGTAGGCATTGACACTCATTCGTAGGCCTTGACACTCGCTCGTAGGCCTTGACACTCGCTCGTAGGCCTTGACACTCGCTCCTAGGCCTTGACTCTCGCTCGTAGGCCTTGACACTCATTCGTAGGCCTTGACACTCACTCGTAGGCCTTGACACTCGCCCGTAGGCCTTGACACTCGCCCGTAGGCCTTGACACTCGCCCGTAGGCCTTGACACTCGCTCGTAGGCCTTGACACTCGCTCGTAGGCCTTGACACTCATTCGTAGGCCTTGACACTCGCTCGTAGGCCTTGACACTCATTCGCAGGCCTTGACACTCACTCGTAGGCCTTGACACTCGCTCGTAGGCCTTGACACTCATTCGTAGGCCTTGACACTCGCTCGTAGGCCTTGACACTCGCTCGTAGGCCTTGACACTCGCTCCTAGGCCTTGACACTCGCTCGTAGGCCTTGACACTCATTCGTAGGCCTTGACACTCATTCGTAGGCCTTGACACTCGCCCGTAGGCCTTGACACTCGCTCGTAGGCCTTGACACTCGCCCGTAGGCCTTGACACTCGCCCGTAGGCCTTGACACTCGCTCGTAGGCCTTGACACTCGCTCGTAGGCCTTGACACTCATTCGTAGGCCTTGACACTCGCTCGTAGGCCTTGACACTCACTCGTAGGCCTTGACACTCGCTCGTAGGCCTTGACACTCATTCGTAGGCCTTGACACTCATTCATAGGCCTTGACACTCGCTCGTAGGCCTTGACACTCACTCGTAGGCCTTGACACTCGCTCGTAGGCCTTGACACTCGCTCGTAGGCCTTGACACTCGCCCGTAGGCCTTGACACTCGCTCGTAGGCCTTGACACTCATTCATAGGCCTTGACACTCGCCCGTAGGCCTTGACACTCGCTCGTAGGCCTTGACACTCATTCATAGGCCTTGACACTCATTCGTAGGCCTTGACACTCGCCCGTAGGCCTTGACACTCGCTCGTAGGCCTTGACACTCGCCCGTAGGCCTTGACACTCATTCATAGGCCTTGACACTCATTCGTAGGCCTTGACACTCGCCCGTAGGCCTTGACACTCGCTCGTAGGCCTTGACACTCGCTCGTAGGCCTTGACACTCACTCGTAGGCCTTGACACTCGCTCGTAGGCCTTGACACTCATTCGTAGGCCTTGACACTCATTCATAGGCCTTGACACTCACTCGTAGGCCTTGACACTCGCTCGTAGGCCTTGACACTCATTCGTAGGCCTTGACACTCACTCGTAGGCCTTGACACTCGCTCGTAGACCTTGACACTCGCTCGTAGGCCTTGACACTCGCTCGTAGGCCTTGACACTCGCTCGTAGACCTTGACACTCGCTCGTAGGCCTTGACACTCGCTCGTAGGCCTTGACACTCGCCCGTAGGCCTTGACACTCGCTCGTAGGCCTTGACACTCATTCATAGGCCTTGACACTCATTCGTAGGCCTTGACACTCGCCCGTAGGCCTTGACACTCGCTCGTAGGCCTTGACACTCGCCCGTAGGCCTTGACACTCGCCCGTAGGCCTTGACACTCGCTCGTAGGCCTTGACACTCGCTCGTAGGCCTTGACACTCATTCGTAGGCCTTGACACTCGCTCGTAGGCCTTGACACTCACTCGTAGGCCTTGACACTCGCTCGTAGGCCTTGACACTCATTCGTAGGCCTTGACACTCATTCATAAGCCTTGACACTCGCTCGTAGGCCTTGACACTCACTCGTAGGCCTTGACACTCGCTCGTAGGCCTTGACACTCGCTCGTAGGCCTTGACACTCGCCCGTAGGCCTTGACACTCGCTCGTAGGCCTTGACACTCATTCATAGGCCTTGACACTCGCCCGTAGGCCTTGACACTCGCTCGTAGGCCTTGACACTCATTCATAGGCCTTGACACTCATTCGTAGGCCTTGACACTCGCCCGTAGGCCTTGACACTCGCTCGTAGGCCTTGACACTCGCCCGTAGGCCTTGACACTCATTCATAGGCCTTGACACTCATTCGTAGGCCTTGACACTCGCCCGTAGGCCTTGACACTCGCTCGTAGGCCTTGACACTCGCTCGTAGGCCTTGACACTCACTCGTAGGCCTTGACACTCGCTCGTAGGCCTTGACACTCATTCGTAGGCCTTGACACTCATTCATAGGCCTTGACACTCACTCGTAGGCCTTGACACTCGCTCGTAGGCCTTGACACTCATTCGTAGGCCTTGACACTCACTCGTAGGCCTTGACACTCGCTCGTAGACCTTGACACTCGCTCGTAGGCCTTGACACTCGCTCGTAGGTCTTGACACTCGCTCGTAGACCTTGACACTCGCTCGTAGGCCTTGACACTCGCTCGTAGGCCTTGACACTCGCCCGTAGGCCTTGACACTCGCTCGTAGGCCTTGACACTCATTCATAGGCCTTGACACTCATTCGTAGGCCTTGACACTCGCCCGTAGGCCTTGACACTCGCTCGTAGGCCTTGACACTCGCCCGTAGGCCTTGACACTCGCCCGTAGGCCTTGACACTCGCTCGTAGGCCTTGACACTCGCTCGTAGGCCTTGACACTCATTCGTAGGCCTTGACACTCGCTCGTAGGCCTTGACACTCATTCGCAGGCCTTGACACTCGCTCGTAGGCCTTGACACTCATTCGTAGGCCTTGACACTCGCTCGTAGGCCTTGACACTCGCTCGTAGGCCTTGACACTCGCTCCTAGGCCTTGACACTCGCTCGTAGGCCTTGACACTCATTCGTAGGCCTTGACACTCATTCGTAGGCCTTGACACTCGCCCGTAGGCCTTGACACTCGCTCGTAGGCCTTGACACTCGCCCGTAGGCCTTGACACTCGCCCGTAGGCCTTGACACTCGCTCGTAGGCCTTGACACTCGCTCGTAGGCCTTGACACTCATTCGTAGGCCTTGACACTCGCTCGTAGGCCTTGACACTCACTCGTAGGCCTTGACACTCGCTCGTAGGCCTTGACACTCATTCGTAGGCCTTGACACTCATTCATAGGCCTTGACACTCACTCGTAGGCCTTGACACTCGCTCGTAGGCCTTGACACTCATTCGTAGGCCTTGACACTCACTCGTAGGCCTTGACACTCGCTCGTAGACCTTGACACTCGCTCGTAGGCCTTGACACTCGCTCGTAGACCTTGACACTCGCTCGTAGGCCTTGACACTCTCTCGTAGGCCTTGACACTCGCTCGTAGACCTTGACACTCGCTCGTAGGCCTTGACACTCGCTCGTAGGCCTTGACACTCGCCCGTAGGCCTTGACACTCGCTAGTAGGCCTTGACACTCATTCATAGGCCTTGACACTCATTCGTAGGCCTTGACACTCGCCCGTAGGCCTTGACACTCGCCCGTAGGCCTTGACACTCGCTCGTAGGCCTTGACACTCGCTCGTAGGCCTTGACACTCATTCGTAGGCCTTGACACTCGCTCGTAGGCCTTGACACTCATTCGCAGGCCTTGACACTCACTCGTAGGCCTTGACACTCGCTCGTAGGCATTGACACTCATTCGTAGGCCTTGACACTCGCTCGTAGGCCTTGACACTCGCTCGTAGGCCTTGACACTCGCTCGTAGGCCTTGACACTCATTCGTAGGCCTTGACACTCGCTCGTAGGCCTTGACACTCATTCGCAGGCCTTGACACTCACTCGTAGGCCTTGACACTCGCTCGTAGGCCTTGGCACTCGCTCCTAGGCCTTGACACTCGCTCGTAGGCCTTGACACTCATTCGTAGGCCTTGACACTCACTCGTAGGCCTTGACACTCGCCCGTAGGCCTTGACACTCGCCCGTAGGCCTTGACACTCGCCCGTAGGCCTTGACACTCGCTCGTAGGCCTTGACACTCGCTCGTAGGCCTTGACACTCATTCGTAGGCCTTGACACTCGCTCGTAGGCCTTGACACTCATTCGCAGGCCTTGACACTCACTCGTAGGCCTTGACACTCGCTCGTAGGCCTTGACACTCATTCGTAGGCCTTGACACTCGCTCGTAGGCCTTGACACTCGCTCGTAGGCCTTGACACTCGCTCCTAGGCCTTGACACTCGCTCGTAGGCCTTGACACTCATTCGTAGGCCTTGACACTCATTCGTAGGCCTTGACACTCGCCCGTAGGCCTTGACACTCGCTCGTAGGCCTTGACACTCGCTCGTAGGCCTTGACACTCATTCGTAGGCCTTGACACTCGCTCGTAGGCCTTGACACTCACTCGTAGGCCTTGACACTCGCTCGTAGGCCTTGACACTCATTCGTAGGCCTTGACACTCATTCATAGGCCTTGACACTCACTCGTAGGCCTTGACACTCGCTCGTAGGCCTTGACACTCATTCGTAGGCCTTGACACTCACTCGTAGGCCTTGACACTCGCTCGTAGACCTTGACACTCGCTCGTAGGCCTTGACACTCGCTCGTAGACCTTGACACTCGCTCGTAGGCCTTGACACTCTCTCGTAGGCCTTGACACTCGCTCGTAGACCTTGACACTCGCTCGTAGGCCTTGACACTCGCTCGTAGGCCTTGACACTCGCCCGTAGGCCTTGACACTCGCTAGTAGGCCTTGACACTCATTCATAGGCCTTGACACTCATTCGTAGGCCTTGACACTCGCCCGTAGGCCTTGACACTCGCCCGTAGGCCTTGACACTCGCTCGTAGGCCTTGACACTCGCTCGTAGGCCTTGACACTCATTCGTAGGCCTTGACACTCGCTCGTAGGCCTTGACACTCATTCGCAGGCCTTGACACTCACTCGTAGGCCTTGACACTCGCTCGTAGGCATTGACACTCATTCGTAGGCCTTGACACTCGCTCGTAGGCCTTGACACTCGCTCGTAGGCCTTGACACTCGCTCGTAGGCCTTGACACTCATTCGTAGGCCTTGACACTCGCTCGTAGGCCTTGACACTCATTCGCAGGCCTTGACACTCACTCGTAGGCCTTGACACTCGCTCGTAGGCCTTGGCACTCGCTCCTAGGCCTTGACACTCGCTCGTAGGCCTTGACACTCATTCGTAGGCCTTGACACTCACTCGTAGGCCTTGACACTCGCCCGTAGGCCTTGACACTCGCCCGTAGGCCTTGACACTCGCCCGTAGGCCTTGACACTCGCTCGTAGGCCTTGACACTCGCTCGTAGGCCTTGACACTCATTCGTAGGCCTTGACACTCGCTCGTAGGCCTTGACACTCATTCGCAGGCCTTGACACTCACTCGTAGGCCTTGACACTCGCTCGTAGGCCTTGACACTCATTCGTAGGCCTTGACACTCGCTCGTAGGCCTTGACACTCGCTCGTAGGCCTTGACACTCGCTCCTAGGCCTTGACACTCGCTCGTAGGCCTTGACACTCATTCGTAGGCCTTGACACTCATTCGTAGGCCTTGACACTCGCCCGTAGGCCTTGACACTCGCTCGTAGGCCTTGACACTCGCCCGTAGGCCTTGACACTCGCCCGTAGGCCTTGACACTCGCTCGTAGGCCTTGACACTCGCTCGTAGGCCTTGACACTCATTCGTAGGCCTTGACACTCGCTCGTAGGCCTTGACACTCACTCGTAGGCCTTGACACTCGCTCGTAGGCCTTGACACTCATTCGTAGGCCTTGACACTCATTCATAGGCCTTGACACTCGCTCGTAGGCCTTGACACTCACTCGTAGGCCTTGACACTCGCTCGTAGGCCTTGACACTCGCTCGTAGGCCTTGACACTCGCCCGTAGGCCTTGACACTCGCTCGTAGGCCTTGACACTCATTCATAGGCCTTGACACTCGCCCGTAGGCCTTGACACTCGCTCGTAGGCCTTGACACTCATTCATAGGCCTTGACACTCATTCGTAGGCCTTGACACTCGCCCGTAGGCCTTGACACTCGCTCGTAGGCCTTGACACTCGCCCGTAGGCCTTGACACTCATTCATAGGCCTTGACACTCATTCGTAGGCCTTGACACTCGCCCGTAGGCCTTGACACTCGCTCGTAGGCCTTGACACTCGCTCGTAGGCCTTGACACTCACTCGTAGGCCTTGACACTCGCTCGTAGGCCTTGACACTCGCTCGTAGGCCTTGACACTCATTCGTAGGCCTTGACACTCGCTCGTAGGCCTTGACACTCACTCGTAGGCCTTGACACTCGCTCGTAGGCCTTGACACTCATTCGTAGGCCTTGACACTCATTCATAGGCCTTGACACTCGCTCGTAGGCCTTGACACTCACTCGTAGGCCTTGACACTCGCTCGTAGGCCTTGACACTCATTCGTAGGCCTTGACACTCACTCGTAGGCCTTGACACTCGCTCGTAGACCTTGACACTCGCTCGTAGGCCTTGACACTCGCTCGTAGACCTTGACACTCGCTCGTAGGCCTTGACACTCTCTCGTAGGCCTTGACACTCGCTCGTAGACCTTGACACTCGCTCGTAGGCCTTGACACTCGCTCGTAGGCCTTGACACTCGCCCGTAGGCCTTGACACTCGCTAGTAGGCCTTGACACTCATTCATAGGCCTTGACACTCATTCGTAGGCCTTGACACTCGCCCGTAGGCCTTGACACTCGCCCGTAGGCCTTGACACTCGCTCGTAGGCCTTGACACTCGCTCGTAGGCCTTGACACTCATTCGTAGGCCTTGACACTCGCTCGTAGGCCTTGACACTCATTCGCAGGCCTTGACACTCACTCGTAGGCCTTGACACTCGCTCGTAGGCATTGACACTCATTCGTAGGCCTTGACACTCGCTCGTAGGCCTTGACACTCGCTCGTAGGCCTTGACACTCGCTCCTAGGCCTTGACACTCGCTCGTAGGCCTTGACACTCATTCGTAGGCCTTGACACTCACTCGTAGGCCTTGACACTCGCCCGTAGGCCTTGACACTCGCCCGTAGGCCTTGACACTCGCCCGTAGGCCTTGACACTCGCTCGTAGGCCTTGACACTCGCTCGTAGGCCTTGACACTCATTCGTAGGCCTTGACACTCGCTCGTAGGCCTTGACACTCATTCGCAGGCCTTGACACTCACTCGTAGGCCTTGACACTCGCTCGTAGGCCTTGACACTCATTCGTAGGCCTTGACACTCGCTCGTAGGCCTTGACACTCGCTCGTAGGCCTTGACACTCGCTCCTAGGCCTTGACACTCGCTCGTAGGCCTTGACACTCATTCGTAGGCCTTGACACTCATTCGTAGGCCTTGACACTCGCCCGTAGGCCTTGACACTCGCTCGTAGGCCTTGACACTCGCCCGTAGGCCTTGACACTCGCCCGTAGGCCTTGACACTCGCTCGTAGGCCTTGACACTCGCTCGTAGGCCTTGACACTCATTCGTAGGCCTTGACACTCGCTCGTAGGCCTTGACACTCACTCGTAGGCCTTGACACTCGCTCGTAGGCCTTGACACTCATTCGTAGGCCTTGACACTCATTCATAGGCCTTGACACTCGCTCGTAGGCCTTGACACTCACTCGTAGGCCTTGACACTCGCTCGTAGGCCTTGACACTCGCTCGTAGGCCTTGACACTCGCCCGTAGGCCTTGACACTCGCTCGTAGGCCTTGACACTCATTCATAGGCCTTGACACTCGCCCGTAGGCCTTGACACTCGCTCGTAGGCCTTGACACTCATTCATAGGCCTTGACACTCATTCGTAGGCCTTGACACTCGCCCGTAGGCCTTGACACTCGCTCGTAGGCCTTGACACTCGCCCGTAGGCCTTGACACTCATTCATAGGCCTTGACACTCATTCGTAGGCCTTGACACTCGCCCGTAGGCCTTGACACTCGCTCGTAGGCCTTGACACTCGCTCGTAGGCCTTGACACTCACTCGTAGGCCTTGACACTCGCTCGTAGGCCTTGACACTCATTCGTAGGCCTTGACACTCATTCATAGGCCTTGACACTCACTCGTAGGCCTTGACACTCGCTCGTAGGCCTTGACACTCATTCGTAGGCCTTGACACTCACTCGTAGGCCTTGACACTCGCTCGTAGACCTTGACACTCGCTCGTAGGCCTTGACACTCGCTCGTAGGCCTTGACACTCGCTCGTAGACCTTGACACTCGCTCGTAGGCCTTGACACTCGCTCGTAGGCCTTGACACTCGCCCGTAGGCCTTGACACTCGCTCGTAGGCCTTGACACTCATTCATAGGCCTTGACACTCATTCGTAGGCCTTGACACTCGCCCGTAGGCCTTGACACTCGCTCGTAGGCTTGACACTCGCCCGTAGGCCTTGACACTCGCCCGTAGGCCTTGACACTCGCTCGTAGGCCTTGACACTCGCTCGTAGGCCTTGACACTCATTCGTAGGCCTTGACACTCGCTCGTAGGCCTTGACACTCATTCGCAGGCCTTGACACTCACTCGTAGGCCTTGACACTCGCTCGTAGGCCTTGACACTCATTCGTAGGCCTTGACACTCGCTCGTAGGCCTTGACACTCGCTCGTAGGCCTTGACACTCGCTCCTAGGCCTTGACACTCGCTCGTAGGCCTTGACACTCATTCGTAGGCCTTGACACTCATTCGTAAGCCTTGACACTCGCCCGTAGGCCTTGACACTCGCTCGTAGGCCTTGACACTCGCCCGTAGGCCTTGACACTCGCCCGTAGGCCTTGACACTCGCTCGTAGGCCTTGACACTCGCTCGTAGGCCTTGACACTCATTCGTAGGCCTTGACACTCGCCCGTAGGCCTTGACACTCGCCCGTAGGCCTTGACACTCGCTCGTAGGCCTTGACACTCGCTCGTAGGCCTTGACACTCATTCGTAGGCCTTGACACTCGCTCGTAGGCCTTGACACTCATTCGCAGGCCTTGACACTCACTCGTAGGCCTTGACACTCGCTCGTAGGCATTGACACTCATTCGTAGGCCTTGACACTCGCTCGTAGGCCTTGACACTCGCTCGTAGGCCTTGACACTCGCTCGTAGGCCTTGACACTCATTCGTAGGCCTTGACACTCATTCATAGGCCTTGACACTCACTCGTAGGCCTTGACACTCGCTCGTAGGCCTTGACACTCACTCGTAGGCCTTGACACTCGCTCGTAGGCCTTGACACTCATTCGTAGGCCTTGACACTCATTCATAGGCCTTGACACTCGCTCGTAGGCCTTGACACTCACTCGTAGGCCTTGACACTCGCTCGTAGGCCGTGACACTCGCTCGTAGGCCTTGACACTCGCCCGTAGGCCTTGACACTCATTCATAGGCCTTGACACTCATTCGTAGGCCTTGACACTCGCCCGTAGGCCTTGACACTCGCTCGTAGGCCTTGACACTCATTCATAGGCCTTGACACTCATTCGTAGGCCTTGACACTCGCCCGTAGGCCTTGACACTCGCTCGTAGGCCTTGACACTCGCCCGTAGGCCTTGACACTCATTCATAGGCCTTGACACTCATTCGTAGGCCTTGACACTCGCCCGTAGGCCTTGACACTCGCTCGTAGGCCTTGACACTCGCTCGTAGGCCTTGACACTCACTCGTAGGCCTTGACACTCGCTCGTAGGCCTTGACACTCATTCGTAGGCCTTGACACTCATTCATAGGCCTTGACACTCACTCGTAGGCCTTGACACTCGCTCGTAGGCCTTGACACTCATTCGTAGGCCTTGACACTCACTCGTAGGCCTTGACACTCGCCCGTAGGCCTTGACACTCGCTCGTAGTCCTTGACACTCGCCCGTAGGCCTTGACACTCATTCATAGGCCTTGACACTCATTCGTAGGCCTTGACACTCGCCCGTAGGCCTTGACACTCGCTCGTAGGCCTTGACACTCGCTCGTAGGCCTTGACACTCACTCGTAGGCCTTGACACTCGCTCGTAGGCCTTGACACTCATTCGTAGGCCTTGACACTCATTCATAGGCCTTGACACTCACTCGTAGGCCTTGACACTCGCTCGTAGGCCTTGACACTCATTCGTAGGCCTTGACACTCACTCGTAGGCCTTGACACTCGCTCGTAGACCTTGACACTCGCTCGTAGGCCTTGACACTCTCTCGTAGGCCTTGACACTCGCTCGTAGACCTTGACACTCATTCGTAGGCCTTGACACTCGCCCGTAGGCCTTGACACTCGCTCGTAGGCCTTGACACTCGCCCGTAGGCCTTGACACTCGCCCGTAGGCCTTGACACTCGCTCGTAGGCCTTGACACTCGCTCGTAGGCCTTGACACTCGCTCGTAGGCCTTGACACTCATTCGTAGGCCTTGACACTCGCTCGTAGGCCTTGACACTCATTCGCAGGCCTTGACACTCACTCGTAGGCCTTGACACTCGCTCGTAGGCATTGACACTCATTCGTAGGCCTTGACACTCGCTCGTAGGCCTTGACACTCGCTCGTAGGCCTTGACACTCGCTCCTAGGCCTTGACACTCGCTCGTAGGCCTTGACACTCATTCGTAGGCCTTGACACTCGCTCGTAGGCCTTGACACTCGCTCCTAGGCCTTGACACTCGCTCGTAGGCCTTGACACTCATTCGTAGGCCTTGACACTCGCCCGTAGGCCTTGACACTCGCTCGTAGGCCTTGACACTCGCCCGTAGGCCTTGACACTCGCCCGTAGGCCTTGACACTCGCTCGTAGGCCTTGACACTCGCTCGTAGGCCTTGACACTCATTCGTAGGCCTTGACACTCGCTCGTAGGCCTTGACACTCACTCGTAGGCCTTGACACTCGCTCGTAGGCCTTGACACTCATTCGTAGGCCTTGACACTCATTCATAGGCCTTGACACTCGCTCGTAGGCCTTGACACTCACTCGTAGGCCTTGACACTCGCTCGTAGGCCTTGACACTCGCTCGTAGGCCTTGACACTCGCCCGTAGGCCTTGACACTCATTCATAGGCCTTGACACTCATTCGTAGGCCTTGACACTCGCCCGTAGGCCTTGACACTCGCTCGTAGGCCTTGACACTCATTCATAGGCCTTGACACTCATTCGTAGGCCTTGACACTCGCCCGTAGGCCTTGACACTCGCTCGTAGGCCTTGACACTCGCCCGTAGGCCTTGACACTCATTCATAGGCCTTGACACTCATTCGTAGGCCTTGACACTCGCCCGTAGGCCTTGACACTCGCTCGTAGGCCTTGACACTCGCTCGTAGGCCTTGACACTCACTCGTAGGCCTTGACACTCGCTCGTAGGCCTTGACACTCATTCGTAGGCCTTGACACTCATTCATAGGCCTTGACACTCACTCGTAGGCCTTGACACTCGCTCGTAGGCCTTGACACTCATTCGTAGGCCTTGACACTCACTCGTAGGCCTTGACACTCGCCCGTAGGCCTTGACACTCGCTCGTAGTCCTTGACACTCGCCCGTAGGCCTTGACACTCATTCATAGGCCTTGACACTCATTCGTAGGCCTTGACACTCGCCCGTAGGCCTTGACACTCGCTCGTAGGCCTTGACACTCGCTCGTAGGCCTTGACACTCACTCGTAGGCCTTGACACTCGCTCGTAGGCCTTGACACTCATTCGTAGGCCTTGACACTCATTCATAGGCCTTGACACTCACTCGTAGGCCTTGACACTCGCTCGTAGGCCTTGACACTCATTCGTAGGCCTTGACACTCACTCGTAGGCCTTGACACTCGCTCGTAGACCTTGACACTCGCTCGTAGGCCTTGACACTCTCTCGTAGGCCTTGACACTCGCTCGTAGACCTTGACACTCATTCGTAGGCCTTGACACTCGCCCGTAGGCCTTGACACTCGCTCGTAGGCCTTGACACTCGCCCGTAGGCCTTGACACTCGCCCGTAGGCCTTGACACTCGCTCGTAGGCCTTGACACTCGCTCGTAGGCCTTGACACTCATTCGTAGGCCTTGACACTCGCTCGTAGGCCTTGACACTCACTCGCAGGCCTTGACACTCACTCGTAGGCCTTGACACTCGCTCGTAGTCCTTGACACTCATTCGTAGGCCTTGACACTCGCTCGTAGGCCTTGACACTCGCTCGTAGGCCTTGACACTCGCTCCTAGGCCTTGACACTCGCTCGTAGGCCTTGACACTCATTCGTAGGCCTTGACACTCATTCGTAGGCCTTGACACTCGCCCGTAGGCCTTGACACTCGCTCGTAGGCCTTGACACTCGCCCGTAGGCCTTGACACTCGCCCGTAGGCCTTGACACTCGCTCGTAGGCCTTGACACTCGCTCGTAGGCCTTGACACTCATTCGTAGGCCTTGACACTCGCTCGTAGGCCTTGACACTCACTCGTAGGCCTTGACACTCGCTCGTAGGCCTTGACACTCATTCGTAGGCCTTGACACTCATTCATAGGCCTTGACACTCGCTCGTAGGCCTTGACACTCACTCGTAGGCCTTGACACTCGCTCGTAGGCCTTGACACTCATTCGTAGGCCTTGACACTCTCTCGTAGGCCTTGACACTCGCTCGTAGACCTTGACACTCGCTCGTAGGCCTTGACACTCGCTCGTAGGCCTTGACACTCGCCCGTAGGCCTTGACACTCGCTCGTAGGCCTTGACACTCATTCATAGGCCTTGACACTCATTCGTAGGCCTTGACACTCGCCCGTAGGCCTTGACACTCGCCCGTAGGCCTTGACACTCGCTCGTAGGCCTTGACACTCGCTCGTAGGCCTTGACACTCATTCGTAGGCCTTGACACTCGCTCGTAGGCCTTGACACTCATTCGTAGGCCTTGACACTCACTCGTAGGCCTTGACACTCGCTCGTAGACCTTGACACTCGCTCGTAGGCCTTGACACTCGCTCGTAGGCCTTGACACTCGCTCGTAGACCTTGACACTCGCTCGTAGGCCTTGACACTCGCTCGTAGGCCTTGACACTCGCTCGTAGACCTTGACACTCGCTCGTAGGCCTTGACACTCGCTCGTAGGCCTTGACACTCGCCCGTAGGCCTTGACACTCGCTCGTAGGCCTTGACACTCATTCATAGGCCTTGACACTCATTCGTAGGCCTTGACACTCGCCCGTAGGCCTTGACACTCGCTCGTAGGCCTTGACACTCGCCCGTAGGCCTTGACACTCGCCCGTAGGCCTTGACACTCGCTCGTAGGCCTTGACACTCGCTCGTAGGCCTTGACACTCATTCGTAGGCCTTGACACTCGCTCGTAGGCCTTGACACTCATTCGCAGGCCTTGACACTCACTCGTAGGCCTTGACACTCGCTCGTAGGCCTTGACACTCATTCGTAGGCCTTGACACTCGCTCGTAGGCCTTGACACTCGCCCGTAGGCCTTGACACTCGCTCCTAGGCCTTGACACTCGCTCGTAGGCCTTGACACTCATTCGTAGGCCTTGACACTCATTCGTAGGCCTTGACACTCGCCCGTAGGCCTTGACACTCGCTCGTAGGCCTTGACACTCGCCCGTAGGCCTTGACACTCGCCCGTAGGCCTTGACACTCGCTCGTAGGCCTTGACACTCGCTCGTAGGCCTTGACACTCATTCGTAGGTCTTGACACTCGCTCGTAGGCCTTGACACTCACTCGTAGGCCTTGACACTCGCTCGTAGGCCTTGACACTCACTCGTAGGCCTTGACACTCGCTCGTAGGCCTTGACACTCATTCGTAGGCCTTGACACTCACTCGTAGGCCTTGACACTCGCTCGTAGACCTTGACACTCGCTCGTAGGCCTTGACACTCTCTCGTAGGCCTTGAAACTCATTCATAGGCCTTGACACTCATTCGTAGGCCTTGACACTCGCCCGTAGGCCTTGACACTCGCCCGTAGGCCTTGACACTCGCCCGTAGGCCTTGACACTCGCTCGTAGGCCTTGACACTCGCTCGTAGGCCTTGACACTCATTCGTAGGCCTTGACACTCGCTCGTAGGCCTTGACACTCGCTCCTAGGCCTTGACACTCGCTCGTAGGCCTTGACACTCATTCGTAGGCCTTGACACTCGCTCGTAGGCCTTGACACTCACTCGTAGGCCTTGACACTCGCTCGTAGGCCTTGACACTCATTCGTAGGCCTTGACACTCATTCATAGGCCTTGACACTCGCTCGTAGGCCTTGACACTCACTCGTAGGCCTTGACACTCGCTCGTAGGCCTTGACACTCGCTCGTAGGCCTTGACACTCGCCCGTAGGCCTTGACACTCGCTCGTAGGCCTTGACACTCGCCCGTAGGCCTTGACACTCGCCCGTAGGCCTTGACACTCGCTCGTAGGCCTTGACACTCGCTCGTAGGCCTTGACACTCGCTCGTAGGCCTTGACACTCGCTCGTAGACCTTGACACTCGCCCGTAGGCCTTGACACTCGCTCGTAGGCCTTGACACTCGCTCGTAGGCCTTGACACTCGCTCGTAGGCCTTGACACTCGCTCGTAGACCTTGACACTCGCTCGTAGGCCTTGACACTCGCTCGTAGGCCTTGACACTCGCCCGTAGGCCTTGACACTCGCTCGTAGGCCTTGACACTCATTCATAGGCCTTGACACTCATTCGTAGGCCTTGACACTCGCCCGTAGGCCTTGACACTCGCTCGTAGGCCTTGACACTCGCCCGTAGGCCTTGACACTCGCCCGTAGGCCTTGACACTCGCTCGTAGGCCTTGACACTCGCTCGTAGGCCTTGACACTCATTCGTAGGCCTTGACACTCGCTCGTAGGCCTTGACACTCATTCGCAGGCCTTGACACTCACTCGTAGGCCTTGACACTCGCTCGTAGGCCTTGACACTCATTCGTAGGCCTTGACACTCGCTCGTAGGCCTTGACACTCGCTCGTAGGCCTTGACACTCGCTCCTAGGCCTTGACACTCGCTCGTAGGCCTTGACACTCATTCGTAGGCCTTGACACTCATTCGTAGGCCTTGACACTCGCCCGTAGGCCTTGACACTCGCTCGTAGGCCTTGACACTCGCCCGTAGGCCTTGACACTCGCTCGTAGGCCTTGACACTCGCTCGTAGGCCTTGACACTCATTCGTAGGCCTTGACACTCGCTCGTAGGCCTTGACACTCACTCGTAGGCCTTGACACTCGCTCGTAGGCCTTGACACTCATTCGTAGGCCTTGACACTCATTCATAGGCCTTGACACTCGCTCGTAGGCCTTGACACTCACTCGTAGGCCTTGACACTCGCTCGTAGGCCTTGACACTCATTCGTAGGCCTTGACACTCTCTCGTAGGCCTTGACACTCGCTCGTAGACCTTGACACTCGCTCGTAGGCCTTGACACTCGCTCGTAGGCCTTGACACTCGCCCGTAGGCCTTGACACTCGCTCGTAGGCCTTAACACTCATTCATAGGCCTTGACACTCATTCGTAGGCCTTGACACTCGCCCGTAGGCCTTGACACTCGCCCGTAGGCCTTGACACTCGCTCGTAGGCCTTGACACTCGCTCGTAGGCCTTGACACTCATTCGTAGGCCTTGACACTCGCTCGTAGGCCTTGACACTCATTCGTAGGCCTTGACACTCACTCGTAGGCCTTGACACTCGCTCGTAGACCTTGACACTCGCTCGTAGGCCTTGACACTCGCTCGTAGGCCTTGACACTCGCTCGTAGGCCTTGACACTCGCTCGTAGACCTTGACACTCGCTCGTAGGCCTTGACACTCGCTCGTAGGCCTTGACACTCGCTCGTAGACCTTGACACTCGCTCGTAGGCCTTGACACTCGCTCGTAGGCCTTGACACTCGCCCGTAGGCCTTGACACTCGCTCGTAGGCCTTGACACTCATTCATAGGCCTTGACACTCATTCGTAGGCCTTGACACTCGCCCGTAGGCCTTGACACTCGCTCGTAGGCCTTGACACTCGCCCGTAGGCCTTGACACTCGCCCGTAGGCCTTGACACTCGCTCGTAGGCCTTGACACTCGCTCGTAGGCCTTGACACTCATTCGTAGGCCTTGACACTCGCTCGTAGGCCTTGACACTCATTCGCAGGCCTTGACACTCACTCGTAGGCCTTGACACTCGCTCGTAGGCCTTGACACTCATTCGTAGGCCTTGACACTCGCTCGTAGGCCTTGACACTCGCCCGTAGGCCTTGACACTCGCTCCTAGGCCTTGACACTCGCTCGTAGGCCTTGACACTCATTCGTAGGCCTTGACACTCATTCGTAGGCCTTGACACTCGCCCGTAGGCCTTGACACTCGCTCGTAGGCCTTGACACTCGCCCGTAGGCCTTGACACTTGCCCGTAGGCCTTGACACTCGCTCGTAGGCCTTGACACTCGCTCGTAGGCCTTGACACTCATTCTTAGGCCTTGACACTCGCTCGTAGGCCTTGACACTCACTCGTAGGCCTTGACACTCGCTCGTAGGCCTTGACACTCATTCGTAGGCCTTGACACTCATTCATAGGCCTTGACACTCGCTCGTAGGCCTTGACACTCACTCGTAGGCCTTGACACTCATTCGTAGGCCTTGACACTCGCTCGTAGGCCTTAACACTCATTCATAGGCCTTGACACTCATTCGTAGGCCTTGACACTCGCCCGTAGGCCTTGACACTCGCCCGTAGGCCTTGACACTCGCTCGTAGGCCTTGACACTCGCTCGTAGGCCTTGACACTCATTCGTAGGCCTTGACACTCGCTCGTAGGCCTTGACACTCATTCGTAGGCCTTGACACTCACTCGTAGGCCTTGACACTCGCTCGTAGACCTTGACACTCGCTCATAGGCCTTGACACTCGCTCGTAGGCCTTGACACTCGCTCGTAGGCCTTGACACTCGCTCGTAGACCTTGACACTCGCTCGTAGGCCTTGACACTCGCTCGTAGGCCTTGACACTCGCTCGTAGACCTTGACACTCGCTCGTAGGCCTTGACACTCGCTCGTAGGCCTTGACACTCGCCCGTAGGCCTTGACACTCGCTCGTAGGCCTTGACACTCATTCATAGGCCTTGACACTCATTCGTAGGCCTTGACACTCGCCCGTAGGCCTTGACACTCGCTCGTAGGCCTTGACACTCGCCCGTAGGCCTTGACACTCGCCCGTAGGCCTTGACACTCGCTCGTAGGCCTTGACACTCGCTCGTAGGCCTTGACACTCATTCGTAGGCCTTGACACTCGCTCGTAGGCCTTGACACTCATTCGCAGGCCTTGACACTCACTCGTAGGCCTTGACACTCGCTCGTAGGCCTTGACACTCATTCGTAGGCCTTGACACTCGCTCGTAGGCCTTGACACTCGCCCGTAGGCCTTGACACTCGCTCCTAGGCCTTGACACTCGCTCGTAGGCCTTGACACTCATTCGTAGGCCTTGACACTCATTCGTAGGCCTTGACACTCGCCCGTAGGCCTTGACACTCGCTCGTAGGCCTTGACACTCGCCCGTAGGCCTTGACACTCGCCCGTAGGCCTTGACACTCGCTCGTAGGCCTTGACACTCGCTCGTAGGCCTTGACACTCATTCTTAGGCCTTGACACTCGCTCGTAGGCCTTGACACTCACTCGTAGGCCTTGACACTCGCTCGTAGGCCTTGACACTCATTCGTAGGCCTTGACACTCATTCATAGGCCTTGACACTCGCTCGTAGGCCTTGACACTCACTCGTAGGCCTTGACACTCGCTCGTAGGCCTTGACACTCATTCGTAGGCCTTGACACTCACTCGTAGGCCTTGACACTCGCTCGTAGACCTTGACACTCGCTCGTAGGCCTTGACACTCGCTCGTAGACCTTGACACTCGCTCGTAGGCCTTGACACTCTCTCGTAGGCCTTGACACTCGCTCGTAGACCTTGACACTCGCTCGTAGGCCTTGACACTCGCTCGTAGGCCTTGACACTCGCTCGTAGGCCTTGACACTCATTCATAGGCCTTGACACTCATTCGTAGGCCTTGACACTCGCCCGTAGGCCTTGACACTCGCCCGTAGGCCTTGACACTCGCTCGTAGGCCTTGACACTCGCTCGTAGGCCTTGACACTCATTCGTAGGCCTTGACACTCGCTCGTAGGCCTTGACACTCATTCGCAGGCCTTGACACTCACTCGTAGGCCTTGACACTCGCTCGTAGGCCTTGACACTCATTCGTAGGCCTTGACACTCGCTCGTAGGCCTTGACACTCGCTCGTAGGCCTTGACACTCGCTCCTAGGCCTTGACACTCGCTCGTAGGCCTTGACACTCATTCGTAGGCCTTGACACTCATTCGTAGGCCTTGACACTCGCCCGTAGGCCTTGACACTCGCTCGTAGGCCTTGACACTCGCCCGTAGGCCTTGACACTCGCCCGTAGGCCTTGAGACTCGCTCGTAGGCCTTGACACTCGCTCGTAGGCCTTGACACTCATTCGTAGGCCTTGACACTCGCTCGTAGGCCTTGACACTCACTCGTAGGCCTTGACACTCGCTCGTAGGCCTTGACACTCATTCGTAGGCCTTGACACTCATTCATAGGCCTTGACACTCGCTCGTAGGCCTTGACACTCACTCGTAGGCCTTGACACTCGCTCGTAGGCCTTGACACTCGCTCGTAGGCCTTGACACTCGCTCGTAGGCCTTGACACTCACTCGTAGGCCTTGACACTCGCTCGTAGGCCTTGACACTCATTCGTAGGCCTTGACACTCTCTCGTAGGCCTTGACACTCGCTCGTAGACCTTGACACTCGCTCGTAGGCCTTGACACTCGCTCGTAGGCCTTGACACTCGCCCGTAGGCCTTGACACTCGCTCGTAGGCCTTGACACTCATTCATAGGCCTTGACACTCATTCGTAGGCCTTGACACTCGCCCGTAGGCCTTGACACTCGCTCGTAGGCCTTGACACTCGCTCGTAGGCCTTGACACTCATTCTTAGGCCTTGACACTCGCTCGTAGGCCTTGACACTCACTCGTAGGCCTTGACACTCGCTCGTAGGCCTTGACACTCATTCGTAGGCCTTGACACTCATTCATAGGCCTTGACACTCGCTCGTAGGCCTTGACACTCACTCGTAGGCCTTGACACTCGCTCGTAGGCCTTGACACTCATTCGTAGGCCTTGACACTCACTCGTAGGCCTTGACACTCGCTCGTAGACCTTGACACTCGCTCGTAGGCCTTGACACTCGCTCGTAGACCTTGACACTCGCTCGTAGGCCTTGACACTCTCTCGTAGGCCTTGACACTCGCTCGTAGACCTTGACACTCGCTCGTAGGCCTTGACACTCGCTCGTAGGCCTTGACACTCGCTCGTAGGCCTTGACACTCATTCATAGGCCTTGACACTCATTCGTAGGCCTTGACACTCGCCCGTAGGCCTTGACACTCGCCCGTAGGCCTTGACACTCGCTCGTAGGCCTTGACACTCGCTCGTAGGCCTTGACACTCATTCGTAGGCCTTGACACTCGCTCGTAGGCCTTGACACTCATTCGCAGGCCTTGACACTCACTCGTAGGCCTTGACACTCGCTCGTAGGCCTTGACACTCATTCGTAGGCCTTGACACTCGCTCGTAGGCCTTGACACTCGCTCGTAGGCCTTGACACTCGCTCCTAGGCCTTGACACTCGCTCGTAGGCCTTGACACTCATTCGTAGGCCTTGACACTCATTCGTAGGCCTTGACACTCGCCCGTAGGCCTTGACACTCGCTCGTAGGCCTTGACACTCGCCCGTAGGCCTTGACACTCGCCCGTAGGCCTTGAGACTCGCTCGTAGGCCTTGACACTCGCTCGTAGGCCTTGACACTCATTCGTAGGCCTTGACACTCGCTCGTAGGCCTTGACACTCACTCGTAGGCCTTGACACTCGCTCGTAGGCCTTGACACTCATTCGTAGGCCTTGACACTCATTCATAGGCCTTGACACTCGCTCGTAGGCCTTGACACTCACTCGTAGGCCTTGACACTCGCTCGTAGGCCTTGACACTCGCTCGTAGGCCTTGACACTCGCTCGTAGGCCTTGACACTCACTCGTAGGCCTTGACACTCGCTCGTAGGCCTTGACACTCATTCGTAGGCCTTGACACTCTCTCGTAGGCCTTGACACTCGCTCGTAGACCTTGACACTCGCTCGTAGGCCTTGACACTCGCTCGTAGGCCTTGACACTCGCCCGTAGGCCTTGACACTCGCTCGTAGGCCTTGACACTCATTCATAGGCCTTGACACTCATTCGTAGGCCTTGACACTCGCCCGTAGGCCTTGACACTCGCCCGTAGGCCTTGACACTCGCTCGTAGGCCTTGACACTCGCTCGTAGGCCTTGACACTCATTCGTAGGCCTTGACACTCGCTCGTAGGCCTTGACACTCATTCGCAGGCCTTGACACTCACTCGTAGGCCTTGACACTCGCTCGTAGGCCTTGACACTCATTCGTAGGCCTTGACACTCGCTCGTAGGCCTTGACACTCGCTCGTAGGCCTTGACACTCGCTCCTAGGCCTTGACACTCGCTCGTAGGCCTTGACACTCATTCGTAGGCCTTGACACTCATTCGTAGGCCTTGACACTCGCCCGTAGGCCTTGACACTCGCTCGTAGGCCTTGACACTCGCCCGTAGGCCTTGACACTCGCCCGTAGGCCTTGACACTCGCTCGTAGGCCTTGACACTCGCTCGTAGGCCTTGACACTCATTCGTAGGCCTTGACACTCGCTCGTAGGCCTTGACACTCACTCGTAGGCCTTGACACTCGCTCGTAGGCCTTGACACTCATTCGTAGGCCTTGACACTCATTCATAGGCCTTGACACTCGCTCGTAGGCCTTGACACTCACTCGTAGGCCTTGACACTCGCTCGTAGGCCTTGACACTCGCTCGTAGGCCTTGACACTCGCCCGTAGGCCTTGACACTCGCTCGTAGGCCTTGACACTCATTCATAGGCCTTGACACTCGCCCGTAGGCCTTGACACTCGCTCGTAGGCCTTGACACTCATTCATAGGCCTTGACACTCATTCGTAGGCCTTGACACTCGCCCGTAGGCCTTGACACTCGCTCGTAGGCCTTGACACTCGCCCGTAGGCCTTGACACTCATTCATAGGCCTTGACACTCATTCGTAGGCCTTTACACTCGCCCGTAGGCCTTGACACTCGCTCGTAGGCCTTGACACTCGCTCGTAGGCCTTGACACTCACTCGTAGGCCTTGACACTCGCTCGTAGGCCTTGACACTCATTCGTAGGCCTTGACACTCATTCATAGGCCTTGACACTCACTCGTAGGCCTTGACACTCGCTCGTAGGCCTTGACACTCATTCGTAGGCCTTGACACTCACTCGTAGGCCTTGACACTCGCTCGTAGACCTTGACACTCGCTCGTAGGCCTTGACACTCGCTCGTAGGCCTTGACACTCGCTCGTAGACCTTGACACTCGCTCGTAGGCCTTGACACTCGCTCGTAGGCCTTGACACTCGCCCGTAGGCCTTGACACTCGCTCGTAGGCCTTGACACTCATTCATAGGCCTTGACACTCATTCGTAGGCCTTGACACTCGCCCGTAGGCCTTGACACTCGCTCGTAGGCCTTGACACTCGCCCGTAGGCCTTGACACTCGCCCATAGGCCTTGACACTCGCTCGTAGGCCTTGACACTCGCTCGTAGGCCTTGACACTCATTCGTAGGCCTTGACACTCGCTCGTAGGCCTTGACACTCATTCGCAGGCCTTGACACTCACTCGTAGGCCTTGACACTCGCTCGTAGGCCTTGACACTCATTCGTAGGCCTTGACACTCGCTCGTAGGCCTTGACACTCGCTCGTAGGCCTTGACACTCGCTCGTAGGCCTTGACACTCATTCATAGGCCTTGACACTCATTCGTAGGCCTTGACACTCGCCCGTGGGCCTTGACACTCGCCCGTAGGCCTTGACACTCGCTCGTAGGCCTTGACACTCGCTCGTAGGCCTTGACACTCATTCGTAGGCCTTGACACTCGCTCGTAGGCCTTGACACTCATTCGCAGGCCTTGACACTCACTCGTAGGCCTTGACACTCGCTCGTAGGCCTTGACACTCACTCGTAGGCCTTGACACTCGCTCGTAGGCCTTGACACTCATTCGTAGGCCTTGACACTCATTCATAGGCCTTGACACTCGCTCGTAGGCCTTGACACTCACTCGTAGGCCTTGACACTCGCTCGTAGGCCTTGACACTCATTCGTAGGCCTTGACACTCACTCGTAGGCCTTGACACTCGCTCGTAGACCTTGACACTCGCTCGTAGGCCTTGACACTCGCTCGTAGGCCTTGACACTCGCCCGTAGGCCTTGACACTCGCTCGTAGGCCTTGACACTCATTCATAGGCCTTGACACTCGCCCGTAGGCCTTGACACTCGCTCGTAGGCCTTGACACTCATTCATAGGCCTTGACACTCATTCGTAGGCCTTGACACTCGCCCGTAGGCCTTGACACTCGCTCGTAGGCCTTGACACTCGCCCGTAGGCCTTGACACTCGCCCGTAGGCCTTGACACTCGCTCGTAGGCCTTGACACTCGCTCGTAGGCCTTGACACTCATTCGTAGGCCTTGGCACTCGCTCGTAGGCCTTGACACTCATTCGCAGGCCTTGACACTCATTCATAGGCCTTGACACTCGCTCGTAGGCCTTGACACTCACTCGTAGGCCTTGACACTCGCTCGTAGGCCTTGACACTCATTCGTAGGCCTTGACACTCACTCGTAGGCCTCGACACTCGCTCGTAGACCTTGACACTCGCTCGTAGGCCTTGACACTCGCTCGTAGGCCTTGACACTCATTCGTAGGCCTTGACACTCGCTCGTAGGCCTTGACACTCGCTCGTAGGCCTTGACACTCGCTCGTAGGCCTTGACACTCGCCCGTAGGCCTTGACACTCGCTCGTAGGCCTTGACACTCATTCATAGGCCTTGACACTCATTCGTAGGCCTTGACACTCGCCCGTAGGCCTTGACACTCGCCCGTAGGCCTTGACACTCGCTCGTAGGCCTTGACACTCGCTCGTAGGCCTTGACACTCATTCGTAGGCCTTGACACTCGCTCGTAGGCCTTGACACTCGCTCCTAGGCCTTGACACTCGCTCGTAGGCCTTGACACTCATTCGTAGGCCTTGACACTCATTCGTAGGCCTTGACACTCGCCCGTAGGCCTTGACACTCGCTCGTAGGCCTTGACACTCGCCCGTAGGCCTTGACACTCGCCCGTAGGCCTTGAGACTCGCTCGTAGGCCTTGACACTCGCTCGTAGGCCTTGACACTCATTCGTAGGCCTTGACACTCGCTCGTAGGCCTTGACACTCACTCGTAGGCCTTGACACTCGCTCGTAGGCCTTGACACTCATTCGTAGGCCTTGACACTCATTCATAGGCCTTGACACTCGCTCGTAGGCCTTGACACTCACTCGTAGGCCTTGACACTCGCTCGTAGGCCTTGACACTCGCTCGTAGGCCTTGACACTCGCTCGTAGGCCTTGACACTCACTCGTAGGCCTTGACACTCGCTCGTAGGCCTTGACACTCATTCGTAGGCCTTGACACTCTCTCGTAGGCCTTGACACTCGCTCGTAGACCTTGACACTCGCTCGTAGGCCTTGACACTCGCTCGTAGGCCTTGACACTCGCCCGTAGGCCTTGACACTCGCTCGTAGGCCTTGACACTCATTCATAGGCCTTGACACTCATTCGTAGGCCTTGACACTCGCCCGTAGGCCTTGACACTCGCCCGTAGGCCTTGACACTCGCTCGTAGGCCTTGACACTCGCTCGTAGGCCTTGACACTCATTCGTAGGCCTTGACACTCATTCGCAGGCCTTGACACTCACTCGTAGGCCTCGACACTCGCTCGTAGACCTTGACACTCGCTCGTAGGCCTTGACACTCATTCGTAGGCCTTGACACTCGCTCGTAGGCCTTGACACTCGCTCGTAGGCCTTGACACTCGCTCGTAGGCCTTGACACTCGCCCGTAGGCCTTGACACTCGCTCGTAGGCCTTGACACTCATTCATAGGCCTTGACACTCATTCGTAGGCCTTGACACTCGCCCGTAGGCCTTGACACTCGCCCGTAGGCCTTGACACTCGCTCGTAGGCCTTGACACTCGCTCGTAGGCCTTGACACTCATTCGTAGGCCTTGACACTCGCTCGTAGGCCTTGACACTCGCTCCTAGGCCTTGACACTCGCTCGTAGGCCTTGACACTCATTCGTAGGCCTTGACACTCATTCGTAGGCCTTGACACTCGCCCGTAGGCCTTGACACTCGCTCGTAGGCCTTGACACTCGCCCGTAGGCCTTGACACTCGCCCGTAGGCCTTGAGACTCGCTCGTAGGCCTTGACACTCGCTCGTAGGCCTTGACACTCATTCGTAGGCCTTGACACTCGCTCGTAGGCCTTGACACTCACTCGTAGGCCTTGACACTCGCTCGTAGGCCTTGACACTCATTCGTAGGCCTTGACACTCATTCATAGGCCTTGACACTCGCTCGTAGGCCTTGACACTCACTCGTAGGCCTTGACACTCGCTCGTAGGCCTTGACACTCGCTCGTAGGCCTTGACACTCGCTCGTAGGCCTTGACACTCACTCGTAGGCCTTGACACTCGCTCGTAGGCCTTGACACTCATTCGTAGGCCTTGACACTCTCTCGTAGGCCTTGACACTCGCTCGTAGACCTTGACACTCGCTCGTAGGCCTTGACACTCGCTCGTAGGCCTTGACACTCGCCCGTAGGCCTTGACACTCGCTCGTAGGCCTTGACACTCATTCATAGGCCTTGACACTCATTCGTAGGCCTTGACACTCGCCCGTAGGCCTTGACACTCGCCCGTAGGCCTTGACACTCGCTCGTAGGCCTTGACACTCGCTCGTAGGCCTTGACACTCATTCGTAGGCCTTGACACTCATTCGCAGGCCTTGACACTCACTCGTAGGCCTTGACACTCGCTCGTAGGCCTTGACACTCATTCGTAGGCCTTGACACTCGCTCGTAGGCCTTGACACTCGCTCGTAGGCCTTGACACTCGCTCCTAGGCCTTGACACTCGCTCGTAGGCCTTGACACTCATTCGTAGGCCTTGACACTCATTCGTAGGCCTTGACACTCGCCCGTAGGCCTTGACACTCGCTCGTAGGCCTTGACACTCGCTCGTAGGCCTTGACACTCATTCGTAGGCCTTGACACTCGCTCGTAGGCCTTGACACTCACTCGTAGGCCTTGACACTCGCTCGTAGGCCTTGACACTCATTCGTAGGCCTTGACACTCATTCATAGGCCTTGACACTCGCTCGTAGGCCTTGACACTCACTCGTAGGCCTTGACACTCGCTCGTAGGCCTTGACACTCGCTCGTAGGCCTTGACACTCGCCCGTAGGCCTTGACACTCGCTCGTAGGCCTTGACACTCATTCATAGGCCTTGACACTCGCCCGTAGGCCTTGACACTCGCTCGTAGGCCTTGACACTCATTCATAGGCCTTGACACTCATTCGTAGGCCTTGACACTCGCCCGTAGGCCTTGACACTCGCTCGTAGGCCTTGACACTCGCCCGTAGGCCTTGACACTCATTCATAGGCCTTGACACTCATTCGTAGGCCTTTACACTCGCCCGTAGGCCTTGACACTCGCTCGTAGGCCTTGACACTCGCTCGTAGGCCTTGACACTCACTCGTAGGCCTTGACACTCGCTCGTAGGCCTTGACACTCACTCGTAGGCCTTGACACTCGCTCGTAGGCCTTGACACTCATTCGTAGGCCTTGACACTCTCTCGTAGGCCTTGACACTCGCTCGTAGACCTTGACACTCGCTCGTAGGCCTTGACACTCGCTCGTAGGCCTTGACACTCATTCGTAGGCCTTGACACTCGCTCGTAGGCCTTGACACTCGCTCGTAGGCCTTGACACTCGCCCGTAGGCCTTGACACTCGCTCGTAGGCCTTGACACTCGCTCGTAGGCCTTGACACTCACTCGTAGGCCTTGACACTCATTCATAGGCCTTGACACTCATTCGTAGGCCTTGACACTCGCCCGTAGGCCTTGACACTCGCCCGTAGGCCTTGACACTCGCTCGTAGGCCTTGACACTCGCTCGTAGGCCTTGACACTCATTCGTAGGCCTTGACACTCGCTCGTAGGCCTTGACACTCATTCGCAGGCCTTGACACTCACTCGTAGGCCTTGACACTCGCTCGTAGGCCTTGACACTCATTCGTAGGCCTTGACACTCGCTCGTAGGCCTTGACACTCGCTCGTAGGCCTTGACACTCGCTCCTAGGCCTTGACACTCGCTCGTAGGCCTTGACACTCATTCGTAGGCCTTGACACTCATTCGTAGGCCTTGACACTCGCCCGTAGGCCTTGACACTCGCTCGTAGGCCTTGACACTCGCCCGTAGGCCTTGACACTCGCCCGTAGGCCTTGACACTCGCTCGTAGGCCTTGACACTCGCTCGTAGGCCTTGACACTCATTCGTAGGCCTTGACACTCGCTCGTAGGCCTTGACACTCACTCGTAGGCCTTGACACTCGCTCGTAGGCCTTGACACTCATTCGTAGGCCTTGACACTCATTCATAGGCCTTGACACTCGCTCGTAGGCCTTGACACTCACTCGTAGGCCTTGACACTCGCTCGTAGGCCTTGACACTCGCTCGTAGGCCTTGACACTCGCCCGTAGGCCTTGACACTCGCTCGTAGGCCTTGACACTCATTCATAGGCCTTGACACTCGCCCGTAGGCCTTGACACTCGCTCGTAGGCCTTGACACTCGCTCGTAGGCCTTGACACTCGCCCGTAGGCCTTGACACTCGCTCGTAGGCCTTGACACTCATTCATAGGCCTTGACACTCGCCCGTAGGCCTTGACACTCGCTCGTAGGCCTTGACACTCATTCATAGGCCTTGACACTCATTCGTAGGCCTTGACACTCGCCCGTAGGCCTTGACACTCGCTCGTAGGCCTTGACACTCGCCCGTAGGCCTTGACACTCATTCATAGGCCTTGACACTCATTCGTAGGCCTTTACACTCGCCCGTAGGCCTTGACACTCGCTCGTAGGCCTTGACACTCGCTCGTAGGCCTTGACACTCACTCGTAGGCCTTGACACTCGCTCGTAGGCCTTGACACTCATTCGTAGGCCTTGACACTCATTCATAGGCCTTGACACTCACTCGTAGGCCTTGACACTCGCTCGTAGGCCTTGACACTCATTCGTAGGCCTTGACACTCACTCGTAGGCCTTGACACTCGCTCGTAGACCTTGACACTCGCTCGTAGGCCTTGACACTCGCTCGTAGGCCTTGACACTCGCTCGTAGACCTTGACACTCGCTCGTAGGCCTTGACACTCGCTCGTAGGCCTTGACACTCGCCCGTAGGCCTTGACACTCGCTCGTAGGCCTTGACACTCATTCATAGGCCTTGACACTCATTCGTAGGCCTTGACACTCGCCCGTAGGCCTTGACACTCGCTCGTAGGCCTTGACACTCGCCCGTAGGCCTTGACACTCGCCCGTAGGCCTTGACACTCGCTCGTAGGCCTTGACACTCGCTCGTAGGCCTTGACACTCATTCGTAGGCCTTGACACTCGCTCGTAGGCCTTGACACTCATTCGCAGGCCTTGACACTCACTCGTAGGCCTTGACACTCGCTCGTAGGCCTTGACACTCATTCGTAGGCCTTGACACTCGCTCGTAGGCCTTGACACTCGCTCGTAGGCCTTGACACTCGCTCGTAGGCCTTGACACTCATTCATAGGCCTTGACACTCATTCGTAGGCCTTGACACTCGCCCGTGGGCCTTGACACTCGCCCGTAGGCCTTGACACTCGCTCGTAGGCCTTGACACTCGCTCGTAGGCCTTGACACTCATTCGTAGGCCTTGACACTCGCTCGTAGGCCTTGACACTCATTCGCAGGCCTTGACACTCACTCGTAGGCCTTGACACTCGCTCGTAGGCCTTGACACTCACTCGTAGGCCTTGACACTCGCTCGTAGGCCTTGACACTCATTCGTAGGCCTTGACACTCATTCATAGGCCTTGACACTCGCTCGTAGGCCTTGACACTCACTCGTAGGCCTTGACACTCGCTCGTAGGCCTTGACACTCATTCGTAGGCCTTGACACTCACTCGTAGGCCTTGACACTCGCTCGTAGACCTTGACACTCGCTCGTAGGCCTTGACACTCGCTCGTAGGCCTTGACACTCGCCCGTAGGCCTTGACACTCGCTCGTAGGCCTTGACACTCATTCATAGGCCTTGACACTCGCCCGTAGGCCTTGACACTCGCTCGTAGGCCTTGACACTCATTCATAGGCCTTGACACTCATTCGTAGGCCTTGACACTCGCCCGTAGGCCTTGACACTCGCTCGTAGGCCTTGACACTCGCCCGTAGGCCTTGACACTCGCCCGTAGGCCTTGACACTCGCTCGTAGGCCTTGACACTCGCTCGTAGGCCTTGACACTCATTCGTAGGCCTTGGCACTCGCTCGTAGGCCTTGACACTCATTCGCAGGCCTTGACACTCATTCATAGGCCTTGACACTCGCTCGTAGGCCTTGACACTCACTCGTAGGCCTTGACACTCGCTCGTAGGCCTTGACACTCATTCGTAGGCCTTGACACTCACTCGTAGGCCTTGACACTCGCTCGTAGACCTTGACACTCGCTCGTAGGCCTTGACACTCGCTCGTAGGCCTTGACACTCATTCGTAGGCCTTGACACTCGCTCGTAGGCCTTGACACTCACTCGTAGGCCTTGACACTCGCTCGTAGGCCTTGGCACTCACTCGTAGGCCTTGACACTCGCTCGTAGGCCTTGACACTCATTCGTAGGCCTTGACACTCATTCGTAGGCCTTGACACTCATTCATAGGCCTTGACACTCGCTCGTAGGCCTTGACACTCACTCGTAGGCCTTGACACTCGCTCGTAGGCCTTGACACTCATTCGTAGGCCTTGACACTCACTCGTAGGCCTTGACACTCGCTCGTAGACCTTGACACTCGCTCGTAGGCCTTGACACTCGCTCGTAGGCCTTGACACTCGCCCGTAGGCCTTGACACTCGCTCGTAGGCCTTGACACTCATTCATAGGCCTTGACACTCGCCCGTAGGCCTTGACACTCGCTCGTAGGCCTTGACACTCATTCATAGGCCTTGACACTCATTCGTAGGCCTTGACACTCGCTCGTAGGCCTTGACACTCATTCGTAGGCCTTGGCACTCGCTCGTAGGCCTTGACACTCATTCGCAGGCCTTGACACTCATTCATAGGCCTTGACACTCGCTCGTAGGCCTTGACACTCACTCGTAGGCCTTGACACTCGCTCGTAGGCCTTGACACTCATTCGTAGGCCTTGACACTCGCTCGTAGGCCTTGGCACTCACTCGTAGGCCTTGACACTCGCTCGTAGGCCTTGACACTCGCCCGTAGGCCTTGACACTCGCTCGTAGGCCTTGACACTCGCCCGTAGGCCTTGACACTCGCCCGTAGGCCTTGACACTCGCTCGTAGGCCTTGACACTCGCTCGTAGGCCTTGACACTCATTCGTAGGCCTTGACACTCGCTCGTAGGCCTTGACACTCATTCGCAGGCCTTGACACTCACTCGTAGGCCTTGACACTCGCTCGTAGGCCTTGACACTCATTCGTAGGCCTTGACACTCGCTCGTAGGCCTTGACACTCGCTCGTAGGCCTTGACACTCGCTCGTAGGCCTTGACACTCATTCATAGGCCTTGACACTCATTCGTAGGCCTTGACACTCGCCCGTGGGCCTTGACACTCGCCCGTAGGCCTTGACACTCGCTCGTAGGCCTTGACACTCGCTCGTAGGCCTTGACACTCATTCGTAGGCCTTGACACTCGCTCGTAGGCCTTGACACTCATTCGCAGGCCTTGACACTCACTCGTAGGCCTTGACACTCGCTCGTAGGCCTTGACACTCACTCGTAGGCCTTGACACTCGCTCGTAGGCCTTGACACTCATTCGTAGGCCTTGACACTCATTCATAGGCCTTGACACTCGCTCGTAGGCCTTGACACTCACTCGTAGGCCTTGACACTCGCTCGTAGGCCTTGACACTCATTCGTAGGCCTTGACACTCACTCGTAGGCCTTGACACTCGCTCGTAGACCTTGACACTCGCTCGTAGGCCTTGACACTCGCTCGTAGGCCTTGACACTCGCCCGTAGGCCTTGACACTCGCTCGTAGGCCTTGACACTCATTCATAGGCCTTGACACTCGCCCGTAGGCCTTGACACTCGCTCGTAGGCCTTGACACTCATTCATAGGCCTTGACACTCATTCGTAGGCCTTGACACTCGCCCGTAGGCCTTGACACTCGCTCGTAGGCCTTGACACTCGCCCGTAGGCCTTGACACTCGCCCGTAGGCCTTGACACTCGCTCGTAGGCCTTGACACTCGCTCGTAGGCCTTGACACTCATTCGTAGGCCTTGGCACTCGCTCGTAGGCCTTGACACTCATTCGCAGGCCTTGACACTCATTCATAGGCCTTGACACTCGCTCGTAGGCCTTGACACTCACTCGTAGGCCTTGACACTCGCTCGTAGGCCTTGACACTCATTCGTAGGCCTTGACACTCACTCGTAGGCCTTGACACTCGCTCGTAGACCTTGACACTCGCTCGTAGGCCTTGACACTCGCTCGTAGGCCTTGACACTCATTCGTAGGCCTTGACACTCGCTCGTAGGCCTTGACACTCACTCGTAGGCCTTGACACTCGCTCGTAGGCCTTGACACTCGCTCGTAGACCTTGACACTCGCTCGTAGGCCTTGACACTCGCTCGTAGACCTTGACACTCGCTCGTAGGCCTTGACACTCTCTCGTAGGCCTTGACACTCGCTCGTAGACCTTGACACTCGCTCGTAGGCCTTGACACTCGCTCGTAGGCCTTGACACTCGCCCGTAGGCCTTGACACTCGCTCGTAGGCCTTGACACTCATTCATAGGCCTTGACACTCATTCGTAGGCCTTGACACTCGCCCGTAGGCCTTGACACTCGCCCGTAGGCCTTGACACTCGCTCGTAGGCCTTGACACTCGCTCGTAGGCCTTGACACTCATTCGTAGGCCTTGACACTCGCTCGTAGGCCTTGACACTCATTCGCAGGCCTTGACACTCACTCGTAGGCCTTGACACTCGCTCGTAGGCCTTGACACTCATTCGTAGGCCTTGACACTCGCTCGTAGGCCTTGACACTCGCTCGTAGGCCTTGACACTCGCTCCTAGGCCTTGACACTCGCTCGTAGGCCTTGACACTCATTCGTAGGCCTTGACACTCATTCGTAGGCCTTGACACTCGCCCGTAGGCCTTGACACTCGCTCGTAGGCCTTGACACTCGCCCGTAGGCCTTGACACTCGCCCGTAGGCCTTGACACTCGCTCGTAGGCCTTGACACTCGCTCGTAGGCCTTGACACTCATTCGTAGGCCTTGACACTCGCTCGTAGGCCTTGACACTCACTCGTAGGCCTTGACACTCGCCCGTAGGCCTTGACACTCATTCGTAGGCCTTGACACTCATTCATAGGCCTTGACACTCGCTCGTAGGCCTTGACACTCACTCGTAGGCCTTGACACTCGCTCGTAGGCCTTGACACTCGCTCGTAGGCCTTGACACTCGCCCGTAGGCCTTGACACTCGCTCGTAGGCCTTGACACTCATTCATAGGCCTTGACACTCGCCCGTAGGCCTTGACACTCGCTCGTAGGCCTTGACACTCATTCATAGGCCTTGACACTCATTCGTAGGCCTTGACACTCGCCCGTAGGCCTTGACACTCGCTCGTAGGCCTTGACACTCGCCCGTAGGCCTTGACACTCATTCATAGGCCTTGACACTCATTCGTAGGCCTTGACACTCACTCGTAGGCCTTGACACTCGCTCGTAGGCCTTGACACTCATTCGTAGGCCTTGACACTCGCTCGTAGGCCTTGACACTCGCTCGTAGGCCTTGACACTCGCTCCTAGGCCTTGACACTCGCTCGTAGGCCTTGACACTCATTCGTAGGCCTTGACACTCATTCGTAGGCCTTGACACTCGCCCGTAGGCCTTGACACTCGCTCGTAGGCCTTGACACTCGCCCGTAGGCCTTGACACTCGCCCGTAGGCCTTGACACTCGCTCGTAGGCCTTGACACTCGCTCGTAGACCTTGACACTCACTCGTAGGCCTTGACACTCGCTCGTAGGCCTTGACACTCGCTCGTAGGCCTTGACACTCGCTCGTAGGCCTTGACACCCGCTCGTAGGCCTTGACACTCGCTCGTAGGCCTTGACACTCGCTCATAGGCCTTGACACTCGCTCGTAGGCCTTGACACTCACTCGTAGGCCTTGACACTCGCTCGTAGGCCTTGACACTCATTCGTAGGCCTTGACACTCACTCGTAGGCCTTGACACTCGCTCGTAGACCTTGACACTCGCTCGTAGGCCTTGACACTCGCTCGTAGGCCTTGACACTCGCCCGTAGGCCTTGACACTCGCTCGTAGGCCTTGACACTCGCCCGTAGGCCTTGACACTCGCTCGTAGGCCTTGACACTCGCTCATAGGCCTTGACACTCGCTCGTAGGCCTTGACACTCACTCGTAGGCCTTGACACTCGCTCGTAGGCCTTGACACTCATTCGTAGGCCTTGACACTCACTCGTAGGCCTTGACACTCGCTCGTAGACCTTGACACTCGCTCGTAGGCCTTGACACTCGCTCGTAGGCCTTGACACTCGCCCGTAGGCCTTGACACTCGCTCGTAGGCCTTGACACTCGCCCGTAGGCCTTGACACTCGCTCGTAGGCCTTGACACTCATTCATAGGCCTTGACACTCGCCCGTAGGCCTTGACACTCGCTCGTAGGCCTTGACACTCATTCATAGGCCTTGACACTCATTCGTAGGCCGTGACACTCGCCCGTAGGCCTTGACACTCGCTCGTAGGCCTTGACACTCGCCCGTAGGCCTTGACACTCGCCCGTAGGCCTTGACACTCGCTCGTAGGCCTTGACACTCGCTCGTAGGCCTTGACACTCATTCGTAGGCCTTGGCACTCGCTCGTAGGCCTTGACACTCATTCGCAGGCCTTGACACTCATTCATAGGCCTTGACACTCGCTCGTAGGCCTTGACACTCACTCGTAGGCCTTGACACTCGCTCGTAGGCCTTGACACTCATTCGTAGGCCTTGACACTCACTCGTAGGCCTTGACACTCGCTCGTAGACCTTGACACTCGCTCGTAGGCCTTGACACTCGCTCGTAGGCCTTGACACTCATTCGTAGGCCTTGACACTCGCTCGTAGGCCTTGACACTCACTCGTAGGCCTTGACACTCGCTCGTAGGCCTTGACACTCATTCGTAGGCCTTGACACTCATTCATAGGCCTTGACACTCGCTCGTAGGCCTTGACACTCACTCGTAGGCCTTGACACTCGCTCGTAGGCCTTGACACTCATTCGTAGGCCTTGACACTCACTCGTAGGCCTTGACACTCGCTCGTAGACCTTGACACTCGCTCGTAGGCCTTGACACTCGCTCGTAGGCCTTGACACTCGCCCGTAGGCCTTGACACTCGCTCGTAGGCCTTGACACTCATTCATAGGCCTTGACACTCATTCGTAGGCCTTGACACTCGCTCGTAGGCCTTGACACTCACTCGTAGGCCTTGACACTCGCTCGTAGGCCTTGACACTCATTCGCAGGCCTTGACACTCACTCGTAGGCCTTGACACTCGCTCGTAGGCCTTGACACTCATTCGTAGGCCTTGACACTCGCTCGTAGGCCTTGACACTCACTCGTAGGCCTTGACACTCGCTCGTAGGCCTTGACACTCATTCGCAGGCCTTGACACTCACTCGTAGACCTTGACACTCGCTCGTAGGCCTTGACACTCGCTCGTAGGCCTTGACACTCGCTCGTAGGCTTTGACACTCGCTCGTAGGCCTTGACACTCACTCGTAGGCCTTGACACTCGCTCGTAGGCCTTGACACTCATTCGCAGGCCTTGACACTCACTCGTAGACCTTGACACTCACTCGTAGGCCTTGACACTCGCTCGTAGGCCTTGACACTCGCTCGTAGGCCTTGACACTCGCTCGTAGGCCTTGACACCCGCTCGTAGGCCTTGACACTCGCTCGTAGGCCTTGACACTCGCTCATAGGCCTTGACACTCGCTCGTAGGCCTTGACACTCACTCGTAGGCCTTGACACTCGCTCGTAGGCCTTGACACTCATTCGTAGGCCTTGACACTCACTCGTAGGCCTTGACACTCGCTCGTAGACCTTGACACTCGCTCGTAGGCCTTGACACTCGCTCGTAGGCCTTGACACTCGCTCGTAGGCCTTGACACTCGCCCGTAGGCCTTGACACTCGCCCGTAGGCCTTGACACTCGCTCGTAGGCCTTGACACTCGCTCGTAGACTTTGACACTCATTCGTAGGCCTTGACACTCGCTCGTAGGCCTTGACACTCACTCGTAGGCCTTGACACTCGTTCGTAGGCCTTGACACTCATTCGTAGGCCTTGACACTCGCCCGTAGGCCTTGACACTCGCTCGTAGGCCTTGACACTCGCTCGTAGGCCTTGACACTCACTCGTAGGCCTTGACTCTCGCTCGTAGGCCTTGACACTCGCCCGTAGGCCTTGACACTCGCTCGTAGGCCTTGACACTCGCTCGTAGGCCTTGACACTCGCTCGTAGGCCTTGACACTCGCTCGTAGGCCTTGACACTCACTCGTAGGCCTTGACACTCGCTCGTAGGCCTTGACACTCGCTCGTAGGCCTTGACACTCACTCGTAGGCCTTGACACTCGCTCGTAGGCCTTGACACTCATTCATAGGCCTTGACACTCATTCGTAGGCCTTGACACTCGCTCGTAGGCCTTGACACTCACTCGTAGGCCTTGACACTCGCTCGTAGGCCTTGACACTCACTCGTAGGCCTTGACACTCGCTCGTAGGCCTTGACACTCGCCCGTAGGCCTTGGCACTCGCCCGTAGGCCTTGACACTCGCTCGTAGGCCTTGACACTCATTCGTAGGCCTTGACACTCATTCGTAGGCCTTGACACTCGCCCGTAGGCCTTGACACTCGCTCGTAGGCCTTGACACTCGCTCGTAGGCCTTGACACTCGCCCGTAGGCCTTGACACTCGCCCGTAGGCCTTGACACTCGCTCGTAGGCCTTGACACTCACTCGTAGGCCTTGACACTCGCCCGTAGGCCTTGACACTCGCTCGTAGGCCTTGACACTCGCTCGTAGGCCTTGACACTCGCTCGTAGGCCTTGACACTCGCTCGTAGGCCTTGACACTCACTCGTAGGCCTTGACACTCGCTCGTAGGCCTTGACACTCGCTCGTAGGCCTTGACACTCACTCGTAGGCCTTGACACTCGCCCGTAGGCCTTGACACTCGCTCGTAGGCCTTGACACTCATTCATAGGCCTTGACACTCATTCGTAGGCCTTGACACTCGCTCGTAGGCCTTGACACTCGCTCGTAGGCCTTGACACTCGCTCGTAGGCCTTGACACTCGCCCGTAGGCCTTGACACTCGCTCGTAGGCCTTGACACTCGCCCGTAGGCCTTGACACTCGCCCGTAGGCCTTGACACTCGCTCGTAGGCCTTGACACTCGCTCGTAGGCCTTGACACTCATTCATAGGCCTTGACACTCGCTCGTAGGCCTTGACACTCGCTCGTAGGCCTTGACACTCACTCGTAGGCCTTGACACTCGCTCGTAGGCCTTGACACTCGCTCGTAGGCCTTGACACTCGCCCGTAGGCCTTGACACTCGCTCGTAGGCCTTGACACTCGCTCGTAGGCCTTGACACTCACTCGTAGGCCTTGACTCTCGCTCGTAGGCCTTGACACTCGCCCGTAGGCCTTGACACTCGCTCGTAGGCCTTGACACTCGCTCGTAGGCCTTGACACTCGCTCGTAGGCCTTGACACTCGCTCGTAGGCCTTGACACTCACTCGTAGGCCTTGACACTCGCTCGTAGGCCTTGACACTCGCTCGTAGGCCTTGACACTCACTCGTAGGCCTTGACACTCGCTCGTAGGCCTTGACACTCATTCATAGGCCTTGACACTCATTCGTAGGCCTTGACACTCGCTCGTAGGCCTTGACACTCACTCGTAGGCCTTGACACTCGCTCGTAGGCCTTGACACTCACTCGTAGGCCTTGACACTCGCTCGTAGGCCTTGACACTCGCCCGTAGGCCTTGGCACTCGCCCGTAGGCCTTGACACTCGCTCGTAGGCCTTGACACTCATTCGTAGGCCTTGACACTCATTCGTAGGCCTTGACACTCGCCCGTAGGCCTTGACACTCGCTCGTAGGCCTTGACACTCGCTCGTAGGCCTTGACACCCGCTCGTAGGCCTTGACACTCGCTCGTAGGCCTTGACACTCATTCATAGGCCTTGACACTCATTCGTAGGCCTTGACACTCGCCCGTAGGCCTTGACACTCGCTCGTAGGCCCTGACACTCGCCCGTAGGCCTTGACACTCATTCGTAGGCCTTGACACTCATTCATAGGCCTTGACACTCGCTCGTAGGCCTTGACACTCGCTCGTAGGCTTGACACTCGCTCCTAGGCCTTGACACTCGCTCGTAGGCCTTGACACTCATTCGTAGGCCTTGACACTCATTCGTAGGCCTTGACACTCGCTCGTAGGCCTTGACACTCACTCGTAGGCCTTGACACCTCGCTCGTAGGCCTTGACACTCATTCGTAGGCCTTGACACTCACTCGTAGGCCTTGACACTCGCTCGTAGGCCTTGACACTCATTCGTAGGCCTTGACACTCGCTCGTAGGAGTACTCTGCGTTGATACCACTGCTTCACTCATTCATAGGCCTTGACACTCATTCGTAGGCCTTGACACTCGCTCGTAGGCCTTGACACTCACTCGTAGGCCTTGACACTCGCTCGTAGGCCTTGACACTCGCTCGTAGGCCTTGACACTCATTCGTAGGCCTTGACACTCACTCGTAGGCCTTGACACTCGCTCGTAGGCCTTGACACTCATTCGTAGGCCTTGACACTCACTCGTAGGCCTTGACACTCGCTCGTAGGCCTTGACACTCATTCGTAGGCCTTGACACTCGCTCGTAGGCCTTGACACTCACTCGTAGGCCTTGACACTCATTCATAGGCCTTGACACTCATTCGTAGGCCTTGACACTCATTCGTAGGCCTTGACACTCACTCGTAGGCCTTGACACTCGCTCGTAGGCCTTGACACTCGCTCGTAGGCCTTGACACTCGCTCGTAGGCCTTGACACTCGCTCGTAGGCCTTGACACTCGCTCGTAGGCCTTGACACTAGTACTCTGCGTTGATACCACTGCTT